>OX359270.1:45855088-46245088 GCA_947179155.2 Hedera helix
ATTTGTGGAAAGAATCATTTCGGGGAGTGCAGGAAAGGCAAGAACACGTGCTACAATTGTGGTCAGGTGGGACATATTTCTCCAAATTGTCCCCTCCCAAAGAAAGTGAGATGCTTTTCTTGCGGAGCATCTGACCACCTGATAAAGGATTGCCCTAAGAAGAAGAAAGACGGGAAAATACGTGTGGACGGAGAAGTGTGAGGAAAGTTTTCAGGAGTTAAAGAAAAGGCTTAGTGAAGCACCTGTATTGACCTTACCAGACGATACAGGAGGTTTTACGGTCTACAGTGATGCATCGCACAAGGGGCTTGGCTGTGTGCTTATGCAAAACGGCAAAGTCGTTGCGTATGCGTCCAGACAATTAAAAGATTATGAGAAGGGATATCCTACCCACGACTTGGAGCTGGCAGCGGTAGTGTTTGCCCTTAAAATTTGGAGACATTATCTGTACGGAGAAAAATGTGAGATATTCACAGACCATAAGAGTCTGAAGTATATCTTCACACAGAAGGAGCTGAATATGAGGCAACGGAGATGGTTGGAATTGATCAAAGATTATGATTGTGAAATTCTATATCATCCCGGCAAGGCCAACGTAGTAGCGGATGCTCTGAGTAGAAAGAGCAGGGAGAAATTGTTCATATTGACAGATCAAGAACAATTGGTTCAAGAGATGGCTCGAATGGAGTTGGAAGTGAGAAGTCCAAACGAGTCAATAGAAGTCGAGGTGAGCCCAACCTTGTTAGATAGGGTGAAAGAGGCTCAAGACAAAGATGAGGAATGTGACAGAATCCGGAAGAGGATGACCGATGGAGAAGAGGTCAAGTTTAAAATTGATAGCATGGGATTGCTGAGATTTGAAAATCGTGTTTGGGTACCGCTAGTGCCTGAATTACGAGAGAAAATTTTGCAAGAGGCCCACAGTACGAGATACTCGATACATCCGGGGAGTACGAAGATGTATCAAGATCTACGTCAGCATTTTTGGTGGCCAAATTTAAAGAGGGAGGTTGCAGAATGTGTCAGCCGATGCCTAACTTGTCAAAGGGTAAAGGCCGAACATCAGAGACCAAGTGGATTGTTACAGCCGTTAGAAATTCCTGAGTGGAAATGGGAGCATATCACAATGGATTTTGTGGTAGGACTTCCAACAACACAGAAGGGATATGACGCAATTTGGGTGATTGTGGATCGGCTAACAAAGTCAGCGCACTTTTTGCCGATCAAGATTAGGTTCAGTTTGGATCAGTTGTCCAAATTGTACATCAAAGAGATAGTTTCAAGACATGGGGTGCCGGTATCGATTGTGTCAGACAGGGATCCGCGCTTCACGTCAAAATTTTGGAGAAGTCTTCAGGAGAGATTGGGGACACAGTTGAGAATGAGTACAACGTATCATCCGCAGACTGATGGGCAAAGTGAGAGAACAATTCAGACATTGGAAGATATGCTCAGGGCCTGCGTGATGGATTTCAAGGGCAGTTGGGAAATCCATCTACCACTAGTTGAGTTTGCATATAACAACAGTTATCATGCGAGCATAGGTATGCCGCCTTACGAAGCTTTATATGGCAGAAAATGCAGAACACCTCTATGTTGGGATGAGGTAGGAGAACGCCGACTGTTGGGGCCAGAATTGGTTCAACAGACGGTAGAAATTATCAAGGTAATAAGAGCTCGGCTAGTAGCAGCTCAAGACCGTCAAAAGAAATACGCCGATTTACATCGACAGAAACGAAACTTCGAGGTGGGGAGTTTTGTGTTCATTAAGGTATCTCCCTGGAAAGGGAAGATCAGGTTTGGAAAGAAGGGGAAATTGAGTCCAAGGTTCATAGGACCGTTCGAAATATTGAGAAGAGTGGGTGAAGTAGCATACGAGGTAGCTTTACCTCCTGAATTGGAACATATTCACAATGTGTTTCACGTGTCGGTATTGCGGTCATACAAACCAGACTACAAGCACGTTATCTCCTATGAACCAATTCAAGTTGGTAAGGACTTATCATATGAAGAAGTTCCTGTTCAGATACTCGATAGGAAGGAACAGAAACTGAGAAATAAGATAATTCATTCTGTCAAAGTACTTTGGAGGAATCACGCCATTGAAGAATCTACGTGGGAATTAGAGGAGGAAATGAGGACAAATTACCCGTTTTTATTTGAGTAACCTTATTTTACAATTCCGAGGACGGAATTTTTATAAGGAGGGGAGAATGTAATGTCCTAGAATTTCCACATCTTTATTAATTAAATTATTAATTGAATTTCCAACGAGTTATTTTTACGAGATTATTTAAATCTTTTTATGTGATTAATTAATTATGTGATTAAATAATTATGTAATTAATTACTAAAATTAATTAAATGGGGTCACTAATATGTTATTAAATTAGTGAACAAACCCTAAAGTTTTAATATCAAATTAATTGATAAGTTTCCTATTAATTAAATATTCAATTAAATTGAATATAAGGAGTGAATTAAATATAATAAATTAATTAATATGATTATTAATTAATGTAAATAATGTGAAATATTAATAATAATATTTATTAGTCCAATTAGTAATTTAATACTTATGGGTTAGAATATTTAATTATTTATTCAAGGTAATTATTTATTTAATCATGGATTGAATAATTAATGTATAAATTATTAAATTAGCCCAACATGGGTCAATTAGTAGCCCAAGTGGGGAATAATAAAATTTCATAATTTAGTAGCCCAAACAATTTAATAGAAGCCCAATTGGTATTTTAAATTAAAGCCCAATGATTGGCCCACTTGAAAAATACTAAAATTAACTTATTAATTATTAAAAATAAAAATGTGACTAATAATTTGGGACATGGAAAAGTGTCATCAGCCGTGGGTGTGGCATGGAGGAGAGAGAAAAAGTGATTTTTTGATATTTTATTTTATTTTCCATTTATTTAATTAAAGGTTGCTTGTTTTGATTTTTGGGAAAGTCTTTTCCCACAAAATCCTCACCAACTTAGTATGGGTTAGCTTTCTTGTGTAAGTATCATTGTTAACTCATGATGGCAATTTTCATAGATATAGATTTTATATCTCTCCAAATTGTAAGTATACTTACAATTTAGGAGCTTGTATTGGTCATTTCTTTTTCTCCCATTTTCCAAGCTAGAGAGAGTTTGAGAGCAAAATATTTTGAGAGAGAGCAAGAGAAGGAGAAGGAGTGCTAAGCTAGTTTATGTCTTCAAGATTCACAACATACTTTGGGAGAAAAAGAAGAATAGCCATTAAATCAAGGTAATAGTTATTTTAAATAAAGTGTTGTTTTTAAATTAAATAAATCATCATGTTAGTATAAACATGTTAATATGATTATTAATGTGTAGTGGTAATATTTATGTCATGCTTGAGTTTAATATGTTTGGTTTGTATTTTGGTATATTTTATATGCTAAAATATGTGTTTAATAGTGTGTAAACAAGTTTTGAAATATATGACCAAAAATATTTTTGTAAAACTTAGGTTTGATGTTCTAATATTATAGAACATTAAATCATGAGAAAAATAAAGTTTGAATCACTTAAAATGAAGTTTTATACAAAAAGTTATGATTTATGGTAGTTTATGTGATGTAAAAATTTTTATAAAAAAATAATGATATTAAATCATGAAAAATTATTTTTTTCATGTTATAAATTAATATAAGGTGATTGGTAATTTTTTTGGATTTTTATTGATGATTTAAAGCTTACTTGTTGGTATATTTTTATTTAAAATGGGTAGCCGGAGCACTGTTCACAATCTGCTAAAAAAAAAATAAAAAAAAAAAAAAAAAAAATTGGATTTTCCGCGCAATGCGCGCAGCTACTGTTCACCAGAAACGCGGAGCCAAACGACGTCGTTTGGCGTCCGTAGAAAATTCACTCCGCGCGTACGCGCGGAAGCCGTTTCCGGCTTTTCAAAAACGGCGTCGTTTTGACCCGTAAGAACTGAAACGCGCGCCATGCGCGGTAATAAATTTTCGGCGGAATTACGATTCTGCCCCTCCGTGTTTTTCTTGGCAGAATTACCATTCTGCCCTCGGTTCAGTTTTCGAATTAATTACGGAAATGCCATCGGTCCGGTTTTTCAACTTAATTACGAAAATGCCATTCGGGTTAATTTTAATTAATTTAAATATTTAAAAATTAATTTAAAATTATAACAAAAATAATAATAATACAAAAATAATATTGGGGAGGATATTTTTCATAAAGTTTAATATTTAAATATTTTAAATATTAATCTAGTTAGCTAAACCATGGTTAGGTTAAATAAATTTATTATTTATTTATTATTTTAAATGTTAATAATAAATAAAGATGATAAATTAGCAATTATTATTTAATGCCTATTAAATAATATTTAAAGAGAGATAAAATTTATAAATTAATTATTTATTATTTAAATATTATTAAATAATAAATAAAGATAATTAAGTAATTAATTATTATTTAATTAACATTAAATAATGCTTAATGGAAATTAAGTTATTAGAGTAATAATTTATTATTTAATTTAAATAATAAATAAAAATGATTTGATTATTATTTAACTTTAAATAATAATTAAAATTAATTAAATAATTAATTATTATTTAATTGACATTAAATAATAATTAAAGAGGATTAAGATTAGTAAACTATTATTTAATTTTCTTAATTAAATAATAAGTAAGGTTAATTACTTGGTTAATTATTGGTTGATTAACATTAAATTAAAGAAGGTTAAAATTAAGTTAATAATTATTTATTATTTAATAATAAGTAAGTACAATTAGTTATTATTTATAATAACTAGAGTTAATTAATTAATTTCTATTTAATCAATATTAAATAGTAATTAAAAAGAGATTGAGTTAATAAAATAAATTGAATTTAATTAAACAATTTTAATAAGTTGTTTAATAAGTGTCCAACACTTAAGAAAAATATTTTCTAACTTATTAAATTATTAACCTAAAATGATTAAGTGTCTATAAGGTTAATAATATTGCTTTGACTAATGTAAATTATGTGTTAGCACTTATGTGTGGTAAATAAGTTCGTTATTAAGCGTATAGTTATGCAAATACGCCGTACTAATTATTAGACCGACTTTATTAATGTTAGGTCTTTCAAAGCAAGTTAGTTAAAGCTAGACAATTATTGTAGCTGAGCAAACAGGCAAGTTCTCTAACCCTACTCAATTATTATCGTTGAACAAGTTTCCATACTTGTATTTATTGTTAAACCTTGCAGTGGTTTAATTATTTAAAATTATTCCACATCCATATTGTTTATACAATCGCACTTAGTGCATTTGAAGCTTATTAGTTCTTGATTCATGAACTGTATTAAAAATGTCTTAAGCTAATAATTCAGCTAGACATTACGTTTCTAAATTCAATAACTTGAATACTTTTAAAAGCTTATCCAAACCATTGTTGGGTGCGGATTTCTTATATTAAGTCTGAGAATTGAACAACCCTAAATTAGGGGATTTTGTGTCGGGAAACCGACTTTGGGCGCCAGTGACTAAATGTAATGCATATACAGCGGGTTGAATAGGCTGATCCCCTTGAAAACCAAACAACTCAAAGGGTCAGAGGAAACTCTATTATACCCTAGTTAGTTCAGGGTCCTTAGTGACCACTCAGCATTTTAAGATTCAAATATTCTGTTTATTAAAATTTGAATCATGTTTCATTCACAATTGTTATATCTATTGTTGAATCATTGAAGATATTTTCCCATTCATTCATGATATATTAAATCTATATGATTGTTCTAAACTTGCTGAGCAAACTAGTTGCTCATTCTTGCTATATCATGAACCATTTTTCAGATAATCCTGATTGCTCAAAGAAGGATAAAGGAAAAGGAAAAGCCAGAGCTTAAGTTAGCTTATGCATGCTAATTAGATCTTTAATTATGTATTTACGGTTTTTAAACCTTTTGTAATTCCTTGTGATAGGAACTGTTATTATGTTAAGGTTGATAGACCCTGGTATTGTAACCTTTTGAAGGGAACCAATATGTATTATTCCGCGATATTTAAATGCAATGTATGTATTTAATTGTTAGTAATGTGTTGAATAGTGAGAACCAAACTCGAGGTTATGGAACCCGGATTTGGGGTCGTCACAGTATAAAAGTTCTTATTACTAAGTAGTCATAAGTTAAATGTCTAGTTATATTAAATAATCTATTTTTTTACAATAATTTGCCTATAATATCTTAAGTATTATATAAGACATTATTAGTCATGTACAGAAAATTATACAATTAAATGAGAATTTAAATATGGACAATTTTATTATTTTATCCTCTTTCTTAATAGACTAAAGTACACTTTACACCTCAAACTTTACACCAATGTTGATTTTTGCACCCCAAAGTAAAAAACGTGTCTAAGTACACCACCAAAGTTTTCTTAACCTTAACAAAAAACACACTTTTATTATTCAACCGGTCAAAAGTGATTGAGAATGGCATACGTGTGGATTTGATAGGGGTATTTACGTCTTTTTCATATCTTCTTCTATTTCCCGAGCTTGAACAAGTGATTAAAGGTCTGACTAATTAAATAGCATACATGTAGCTTGATTGGTATATAAATCCACCAAATTCGTTTAAGAAAATTAGGAAAAATTAGGACTTATGGATCAAAATTGCCGGTGCATGAAGAATTCAGTGTTGAAGACCCTCTAGTTTGATCTATGTCTGGTTGTTTATTCAGTTTCTAAAAAAGGATAAACAAAAATACCATTAATCCCATTAGTAACATACACAAAAATAAGCTCAATGTTAAAAAAAATAATAACTAAATGCTTAACTTACTTTAGGACACCTTTTTGAATTGTGACCTCATTACTTGCAAAATTCACATCTCAATAAGGTTTATTTCCTCTTCAACTTTATACCTTCTGGATTAATTGATGGAATATCATCAATCTTCCTCCTAACTACTTTAGGCTTGTCTACTAAGGTATGTTTAACTGATGAAAAATGTGGCTCAATCCCAGTAGGATCTCACAGCTCTGTGCCTTATATGTGACGCCCCCAAATCTAGGCCCACACAGCCCAAACTTGAGTCGTCAAAAGACTACAACAAAATTATTACAATGAAATACAACGTACAACAATACAGTGGATAATACAACACAACTAAGTCTTCATTATTATTGCCACACTATTTTATAACACGTGAAGACTATGATAGCTATCCCCGCACTCTCACTCCATTCCCCGGCTAGACCCCGTTACGTTCTCATCTCCTGTTGAAAAACAATGGAACGAAAAGAAAGGGTGAGCTCAAATAGCCCAGTAAGAAATATCATGACTAAGATAATGACGAATAATTTATCATTAGCCTTCAACAGTTGAGTTCTTGATAGAATACAATAGACTACAAGGTTTATATCAAAAACTGCAGTTAAATTCTTAAACAACGTTCAGATCAATAATAGCAGCGGAATGAACAATCTATTAGAAGAATAATGCAGACTATAATGTCCACTTGCTTCTCTTTTTAGTAAAAATATCATCAACTTTTATCATCTGAAATACCATTAGTCAAGATAATACAACTTCACAGTTCCTGGTCATAATCATGCAGATCAACAGTTCGTCTTTGCACTACGGGCCAAAGACATTCAATATAACACCAACGGTCATGATTATACCAGATTCAGCCTTTGGTCATAATCATACCAACCAACAGTTCATCTTTGCACTACGGGCCAAAGAGAACATTCACCACGTGTCATAAAAGACACCGAACAGATGTATCGCCTTTAACCTAGTATATCGCCTTTAACCTATCATCTGTTCAACAATTATATCACATCTGTGCCCCCGACCATAGATATTCACAACAGCTTGATTCTTGATGATTAATACAAATAACAGTGATACAAATGATGAACAGAAGAACAGGATAAACAATAAGTATCGGAAGTTTACTTTGTGCAGATTCAAATAATGTCCAAATTGCCAACATGATGTGGAGTGAAATTTAAAAATGATATTCAAGATCCACAGTTCAGAATAACGATTACAGTTCAATAGAAATGTTCAGAAAATAGGAAGGTTCAGTTGAACTAATGAAATTCAACTATTATGGAACATATAATATTTTCAGGAATTATAGAAGCAATAGTTCCATAATAAGTTTCGATTTAGGTGTATGGAAGAAAGTAATATCCCTTACCGTAGCAGGTTTGATTAACAAAAGGTGAAGGGAATTAATATCCCTTACCATAGTAAGTTTGAATAATGGAAGATGAAAAAGATGGTATCCCTTATGAGTATAAAGGAAAATGATATCACTTACGAATATGGAATAAAAGTGTCATGTGATAATTCGTGTAGACAAATTATTTCCACACGAGACAAATAACAAGGGTTATTCACCAACAGGCGATAATCCGCACCGTAAGGTTATTCCCATCAATTTGAATACGAATAGTTATTCACCAAACAGGCGTAATCCGCACCGTAAGGTTATTCCCACAATTTAATAGAATTTGAACACGAAGAGTTATTCACCAAACAGGCGTAATCCGCACCGTAAGGTTATTCTCAAAGATTAATAAGGAATGAATACAAAAGGTTATTCACCAACAGGCGGTAAACCGCGCCGTAAGGTTATTCCCACAATTTAATACATGGAAATAAATGGCACAAGAAAGAAACGATATTATTTTCGAGAATCAAAGAATGATAATCCCTTCAAGTAAGAAAGAAAATAATATCCATTTATGATGATGAAAAGAGTGATACCCCTTACCTTAACACGTGACTGGATATTGATTTAAATGAGATTGATCAACCTATATATTTTTAATATAATTAGTAATTACCACATATAAATTTCAAAGTATATGATAACTCGTATATTATGAACTATCAAAATTATATATATTTAACATAATTTTTGTAGTATAATATAACAACTTTAAAATAGTTTTTAAAATAATATTCCAAAATAAATCTTCCAAAGAAAGCTTTTAAAAATGAATCTTCTCAAAGAAGAGTCTTCTAAAGGAAGATTTGTGAATACCGTGAAAAATAGGAATTTATGAAATTACTACTCTTTAATAAAACACTTACTTGAAAAATTCCTGCACTCCTTTTGGCTTTCAAACTCTCAAAATAACCTTACTATTCTCAGAGAAAACTCATAAAATTCTTATAGAAAAATTTTATGTTTTAGGTGTGATTTTTCTATTCAGCTGAGCAAGCTATTTATAGGAGAAAATAAGTTACTATGCGTGGTAGGTGAACAGAAAAAAAATTCAGCAGAGGCTGCTGCGCAGCCTCCACCAACTCTTCAGCAAATTCTCACATTTCTCACATTTCATGTGGGCCCCACAATGGGTCCCACATGTTTCTTACTATTCACGTACTATTCACGTCACTATTCACGTTACTATTTCAAATAGTAAAATTAATTATTTTATTTTTTATTTATTTATTTATTTATTTATTTATTCTTCCTGTGAGTCCAACATATAAAATAATGTTACCACAATAATGTAAGAAACGCGTTACATATTTTTATTAATTTAATAATATAAATTATAGTGTATTTGCTACTGTGACAATTATTAGATTCAATAATTTTAAACTACAGTGCACCAACAATTATTGACTCGATGATATGAAATACAGTGTAATGACAATTATTGAATCAATAATGCAAAATACTGTGTAGCAACAATAATTGAATTGATAATATAAAATATTATGCAGTGACAATTATTGATGAGATGATGCGTAACAATTACGGTGTCAATTATCAGACCAATAATATGAGACACTGTGCAATACCGTGTGCTACTGTAGAGTACCGTGTGCTACAGAAAATACCATAAATTACCGTATGCTACTATTCTTTTATCACCGGTATTTTAACAGTTAACACCGTTGACTATTTTTATTTAAAAAGGTTACTTCTGTCGTTTTCTGTATCCGACAAATATTCCGTTGTGGGGTCCACAAATAATTTGTTATTTCGGCGCCGTCGTACGGCCCGAATATTCCCCGACAAAACGAATATTCCCCGACAAAAAGAATATTGTCCGACAAAATAAAATTTGCACATAACATCCTTAACTTTCAATTTTGTCAATTTAACCATTTACTGTTTCAGGAAAAATATATATGAAGAAAAATTAAATTTTGTATTTCATAAATTCGGGGTCTTACAACCTCCCCTCCTTATGAAATTTCGTCCCCGAAATTGACGTACCTGGCATTTCGAAGAGGTATGGATACCTAGACTTCATCTCAGATTCTAGCTCCCAGGTCATTTCCTCAATATCTTGGTTCCTCCATAAAACCTTAACTTGAGGTATAACCTTTGAGCGTAAGATCTGCTCCTTCTTATCTAGGATCTTAACAGGTACTTCCTCATACGTTAAATCTTCTGCTATAACGTCTGGTTCTAACTCAATGACGTGGTTTGGGTCCTTCACATATTTACGTAACATAGATATGTGAAAAACGTTATGGATGCGAGACATACTTGGTGGTAGGGCTAGTCTGTAGGCTACGGTTCCTACTCGATCGAGAATTTCAAATGGGCCAATAAATCGAGGGTTGAGCTTTCCTCTCTTTCCGAATCTCGTAACCCCTTTCCATGGAGAAACACGTAAGAATACATGATCTCCGACGTTGAATCTCTCATCTCTCCGATGAAGATCGGCATAACTCTTTTGTCGTTCTTGTGCTGTCTGTATTCGTTGTCGGATCATTTGGATCTTTTCGGTCGTCAAGCGTACCAACTCGGGTCCCAACAGTTTTGCTTCTCCTACCTCATTCCAACATACTGGAGAGCGACACTTGCGTCCATATAAAGCCTCGAATGGAGCCATACCTATACTTGCTTGGTAACTGTTGTTGTAGGAAAATTCCACCAATGGCAAGTACTTATCCCAACTTCCTTTGAAATCTAGTACGCACAGTCGCAAAAGATCTTCGAGGGTCTGGATCGTCCTTTCCGATTGTCCGTCCGTTTGAGGATGGTATGCAGAACTAAAACGTAGTTCAGTGCCCATAGCTTTTTGTAGACTGATCCAAAAGCGTGAAGTGAATCTAGGATCTCGATCAGAAACTATGGAAACTGGCATGCCATGCAATCTCACGATCTCATTTATGTACATACCGGCAAGACGTTCAAGTGAAAAGTTTTCTCGTATAGGCAAGAAATGAGCAGATTTGGTCAATCTATCTACGATCACCCAAATTGCATCTAAGCCTTGAGAAACTTTGGGAAGACCCGTCACGAAATCCATATTGATGTGTTCCCACTTCCATTCGGGAACCTCAAGTGGTTGTAATGGACCCTTAGGTACTTGATGCTCTGCCTTGACACGTTGACAAGTTAGGCACCTTGAGATAAACTCTGCAATCTCCCTTTTCATATTGTTCCACCAAAATGTATGTCGAAGATCTCGATACATCTTGGTACCTCCTGGGTGGATTGCAAACGGCGTGTTGTGTGCCTCCATCATGATTTTATGCTTTAATTCAGGATCGTTAGGAACACAGAGTCGAGAGTTAACTCGAAGTATTCCTTTCTCGTCAATTCTTGCTTCGGGAATGACACCTTCTTGTACTTTCTTCATCATGTTCATCAGTTCCGGATCGGTAGTTTGCGCAGCTTTAATTTTATCGATTAAAGCCGGTTCTACTCGCACGTGAGCAATCTTCGAGTGGGTCCCTGGTGTCTTTAGCTCTATCTCCATCTTTTGCAAGTTGTACAAAATACGCTTTTGTGTTGTCAGCAGTGCACTTGTACTCGCATAAGATTTTCTGCTCAAAGCGTCAGCTACAACGTTCGCCTTTCCCGGGTGATACTGGATTGTGTGATCATAATCCTTCAACAGCTCAAGCCAACGTCGTTGTCGCATGTTGAGTTCCTTCTGGGTGAAGAAATACTTGAGACTTTTATGATCCGTATAGATATCCACTTTCTCTCCGTACAAGTAGTGTCTCCAGATCTTCAACGCGAAAACGACTGCTGCCAACTCTAGATCATGAGTAGGGTAATTTTTCTCATAATCTTTGAGTTGTCGAGAGGCATAGGCTATAACCTTTCCATGTTGCATAAGGACACAGCCTAGACCTTTGCCTGAAGCATCGCTGTATATGACAAATTCTCCCGATCCTGATGGAATGGTCAGAACAGGAGCTGAAACAAGTCTCCTCTTAAGCTCTTGAAAACTTTTCTCGCATTGATCGCTCCATATGAATTTTGTGCTTTTCCGAGTAAGCTGAGTTAATGGAGTGGCGATTCGAGAAAATCCTTCTACGAATCTCCGATAATAACCAGCTAGGCCCAGAAAACTTCGGACTTCGGTTACTGTCTTGGGTTGTTCCCAATTTAGTACCGTTTCAATCTTCGCAGGATCGACTGATATTCCTTGACTAGAAATCACATGCCCAAGAAACGTGACCTCCTCAAGCCAGAACTCACATTTCTTCAACTTGGCATATAATTTGTTCTCACGGAGCTTTTGGAGTATCAATCTCAGGTGTTGTTCATGATCCTCGCGACTCTTGGAGTATATGAGGATGTCATCAATAAAGACAACCACAAAATGATCCAAATATTCCTTGAATATTCGGTTCATCATGTCCATGAAAGCTGCAGGAGCATTGGTTAGTCCAAAAGGCATGACTAAAAACTCATAATGCCCATAACGAGTTCTGAAAGCAGTCTTTGGAATGTCCTCAGCTTTAACCTTTAACTGATGATATCCAGAACGGAGATCAATCTTTGAGAAATGTTGAGCACCTTGTAATTGATCAAACATGTCATCAATTCGAGGTAACGGATACCTATTTTTGATGGTGACATGGTTCAATTCTCGGTAGTCAATGCACAATCTCATACTCCCGTCTTTCTTCTTCACAAATAGAACAGGAGCACCCCAAGGTGATGCACTCGGACGAATGAACCCAGTATCCAACAATTCCTGTAGTTGGACTTTTAACTCTTGAAGTTCAATGGGAGCCATTCGGTATGGAGTTTTGGAAATGGGCTTGGTACCAGGTTCAAGATCAATACAAAATTCAATTTCACGGTTTGGGGGTAAACCAGGAAGTTCCTCCGGAAAAACGTCAGGAAACTCATTAACAATGGGAATATCATTCAAGTTTGACGTATTTTTGTTCAAATCAGTGACATGAGCTAAAAAGGCTTGACATCCGTTTTTCAATAAACGAATGGCTTTATGGCTAGAAATAACAGTTATAGATTTCAATGGTTTAGTTGCTTGAATTTGCATGACAGGTTGATTAGGAATATGAAAACTAATAATCTTATGAAAACAATCAATTTTAGCATGATGGGTAGTCAACCAATCAATTCCTAAAATCACATCAAATTCATGCATTTCCAAAGAAATAAGGTCAACAGGTAATGTGAGGTTGTTGATTTGAACTAGGCAAGATTTATAGACAGTAGATGTAATGGTCATTTCTCCTAATGGGGTTTCAACTGATAAGTCAAAGTCCAAATTTTCAGGAGTTAAGTTTAAACGCTGAGCACATGCAGGTGAGATAAAAGAATGGGTAGAGCCAGTATCTAACAAAGCGTAGACTTCACGAGAATTTATGAATAGCTTACCGGTTATCACCTCGTTCGAGTTTCGTGCCATTTGGGATGTCACAACAAAAGCTCTCCCTTGAACTACAGATTTTTCCTTATCCGCGCTAGCTTTTGGTATCATCACTGCAGCTGGACTTGATTTTGTGGCAGGACAAAATCGCGCAAGATGACCCTCTTTCCCACAACTGTAGCACTTTTTGGACTGCAGTGTACAGTTTGGGCTGATGTGACCTTCCTGACCACACCTATAGCATCTCACTGGTGGTCGATCTTCTCCCCTTGAAACTGGGGTCGGTGCTGGTGCTGGTACTGGTGCCCTTCCATAATTATTATGGAATCTCTTTCTTTTGAAATTGTTCCCACTGAATTCTCCTCTTCTGTTATTTGATGTGGAATTACCACCGAAGTGTTGGTTACCTCCTCGATGGTTCTCGTTCCTGTGGTTGTTATCATTTCTCTGATCATTGACTCTTGGCTGTAATTTTTCATCTGTTTGCTCCACCCTTTGAGCCCTATCAACAACATCTGAATACAAATTAAATTTATGAGAGCTAAGTTGTTGACGGATTTCGAATCTTAGACCACGTAAGAACATCCGACTCATCCGTGCTTCGTCATCTACTAGATGAGTCGCAAAACGAGACAGTTCAGCAAACTTAGCTTCATAGTGAGAAACTGTCATGTTTCCCTGCTCCAGCTTAATGAATTCCACTTCCTTCATATGGCGGATGCTTTCTGGGAAGTACTTTTCATTAAATAGCTCTTGGAATTCTGTCCAAGACATCTCAAGTGCTGAAGGGTGGATACGTTTTACCGCTTCCCACCAGTGATCCGCCTCACCTCGAAACATAAAGGTAGCAAAGGGCACCTTCTGATCATCAGCGCATTGTAGGACATCAAGTATTTTTGTCGTCTGCTTCAGCCATGCCTCCGCTTTGAGTGGGTCAGGCTTCCCGTGGAATTCAGGTGGTCCCAATTCTTTAAATTGCTTGACAGTGATCATCCTCAAATTACCAGCGTTTCTACCGTTATTGTTAACTGGATTTCCTCTTGCCTGATTCTGCATGAACTGCATGAAATTCCTAAAGAATCCATCATTCATCATGTTATCAGGAATATTATTTCCTGAGTTGGCAGGAGGATTGTTTGTGGCTTCTTGATTTTCGGCTACATTCGCTTCGGGTATTTCGTAGTTAACCTCTTGATTTCCAGATGCCATACTAAACTGTGGTCACAAAATAAATGTTAGTTCAAATAAACTGACTCATCACTTCATGTCCCTATATTCAAATCAACTCATTAGATAATAAAATCTAATTTAGGTAGGACACACTAGTGACTGATTCTATTCGTCTCTCCCCTCCTAGTTCTAACCCCAGATCTCCATTAAAGACCATATAACCTGGCTCTGATACCAACTGTGACGCCCCCAAATCTAGGCCCACACAGCCCAAACTTGAGTCGTCAAAAGACTACAACAAAATTATTACAATGAAATACAACGTACAACAATACAGTGGATAATACAACACAACTAAGTCTTCATTATTATTGCCACACTATTTTATAACACGTGAAGACTATGATAGCTATCCCCGCACTCTCACTCCATTCCCCGGCTAGACCCCGTTACGTTCTCATCTCCTGTTGAAAAATAATGGAACGAAAAGAAAGGGTGAGCTCAAATAGCCCAGTAAGAAATATCATGACTAAGATAATGACAAATAATTTATCATTAGCCTTCAACAGTTGAGTTCTTGATAGAATACAATAGACTACAAGGTTTATATCAAAAACTGCAGTTAAATTCTTAAACAACGTTCAGATCAATAATAGCAGCGGAATGAACAATCTATTAGAAGAATAATGCAGACTATAATGTCCACTTGCTTCTCTTTTTAGTAAAAATATCATCAACTTTTATCATCTGAAATACCATTAGTCAAGATAATACAACTTCACAGTTCCTGGTCATAATCATGCAGATCAACAGTTCGTCTTTGCACTACGGGCCAAAGACATTCAATATAACACCAACGGTCATGATTATACCAGATTCAGCCTTTGGTCATAATCATACCAACCAACAGTTCATCTTTGCACTACGGGCCAAAGAGAACATTCACCACGTGTCATAAAAGACACCGAACAGATGTATCGCCTTTAACCTAGTATATCGCCTTTAACCTATCATCTGTTCAACAATTATATCACATCTGTGCCCCCGGCCATAGATATTCACAACAGCTTGATTCTTGATGATTAATACAAATAACAGTGATACAAATGATGAACAGAAGAACAGGATAAACAATAAGTATCGGAAGTTTACTTTGTGCAGATTCAAATAATGTCCAAATTGCCAACATGATGTGGAGTGAAATTTAAAAATGATATTCAAGATCCACAGTTCAGAATAACGATTACAGTTCAATAGAAATGTTCAGAAAATAGGAAGGTTCAGTTGAACTAATGAAATTCAACTATTATGGAACATATAATATTTTCAGGAATTATAGAAGCAATAGTTCCATAATAAGTTTCGATTTAGGTGTATGGAAGAAAGTAATATCCCTTACCGTAGCAGGTTTGATTAACAAAAGGTGAAGGGAATTAATATCCCTTACCATAGTAAGTTTGAATAATGGAAGATGAAAAAGATGGTATCCCTTATGAGTATAAAGGAAAATGATATCACTTACGAATATGGAATAAAAGTGTCATGTGATAATTCGTGTAGACAAATTATTTCCACACGAGACAAATAACAAGGGTTATTCACCAACAGGCGATAATCCGCACCGTAAGGTTATTCCCATCAATTTGAATACGAATAGTTATTCACCAAACAGGCGTAATCCGCACCGTAAGGTTATTCCCACAATTTAATAGAATTTGAACACGAAGAGTTATTCACCAAACAAGCGTAATCCGCACCGTAAGGTTATTCTCAAAGATTAATAAGGAATGAATACAAAAGGTTATTCACCAACAGGCGGTAAACCGCGCCGTAAGGTTATTCCCACAATTTAATACATGGAAATAAATGGCACAAGAAAGAAACGATATTATTTTCGAGAATCAAAGAATGATAATCCCTTCAAGTAAGAAAGAAAATAATATCCATTTATGATGATGAAAAGAGTGATACCCCTTACCTTAACACGTGACTGGATATTGATTTAAATGAGATTGATCAACCTATATATTTTTAATATAATTAGTAATTACCACATATAAATTTCAAAGTATATGATAACTCGTATATTATGAACTATCAAAATTATATATATTTAACATAATTTTTGTAGTATAATATAACAACTTTAAAATAGTTTTTAAAATAATATTCCAAAATAAATCTTCCAAAGAAAGCTTTTAAAAATGAATCTTCTCAAAGAAGAGTCTTCTAAAGGAAGATTTGTGAATACCGTGAAAAATAGGAATTTATGAAATTACTACTCTTTAATAAAACACTTACTTGAAAAATTCCTGCACTCCTTTTGGCTTTCAAACTCTCAAAATAACCTTACTATTCTCAGAGAAAACTCATAAAATTCTTATAGAAAAATTTTATGTTTTAGGTGTGATTTTTCTATTCAGCTGAGCAAGCTATTTATAGGAGAAAATAAGTTACTATGCGTGGTAGGTGAACAGAAAAAAAATTCAGCAGAGGCTGCTGCGCAGCCTCCACCAACTCTTCAGCAAATTCTCACATTTCTCACATTTCATGTGGGCCCCACAATGGGTCCCACATGTTTCTTACTATTCACGTACTATTCACGTCACTATTCACGTTACTATTTGAAATAGTAAAATTAATTATTTTATTTTTTATTTATTTATTTATTTATTTATTTATTCTTCCTGTGAGTCCAACATATAAAATAATGTTACCACAATAATGTAAGAAACGCGTTACATATTTTTATTAATTTAATAATATAAATTATAGTGTATTTGCTACTGTGACAATTATTAGATTCAATAATTTTAAACTACAGTGCACCAACAATTATTGACTCGATGATATGAAATACAGTGTAATGACAATTATTGAATCAATAATGCAAAATACTGTGTAGCAACAATAATTGAATTGATAATATAAAATATTATGCAGTGACAATTATTGATGAGATGATGCGTAACAATTACGGTGTCAATTATCAGACCAATAATATGAGACACTGTGCAATACCGTGTGCTACTGTAGAGTACCGTGTGCTACAGAAAATACCATAAATTACCGTATGCTACTATTCTTTTATCACCGGTATTTTAACAGTTAACACCGTTGACTATTTTTATTTAAAAAGGTTACTTCTGTCGTTTTCTGTATCCAACAAATATTCCGTTGTGGGGTCCACAAATAATTTGTTATTTCGGCGCCGTCGTACGGCCCGAATATTCTCCGACAAAACGAATATTCCCCGACAAAAAGAATATTGTCTGACAAAATAAAATTTGCACATAACATCCTTAACTTTCAATTTTGTCAATTTAACCATTTACTGTTTCAGGAAAAATATATATGAAGAAAAATTAAATTTTGTATTTCATAAATTCGGGGTCTTACATTATAAGCTCAATGTTGTGATTGTAAACTCTTAGTTACATGTCTGTGGTTAAACATTCATGTACATATATTGTTGGATCATGTCTTATTTTGTAAATGAATGACACATCATGTTCATAAGGTATCCCAAATTGATCTCATCTCCTACATGCATTTTTTTTTTGCCCAAGTCCACCATAAATGAATAACCCCCAGAAGTTACAGTCACTATAAACCTCCCACCACCACCTGACCACAAAGGAATTCCACCCCCAAACTGACCTTGCTATTTAGAATTTTAGCCTTTAGAATTTTGCTATTAAAGACCTCACAGTGATTATTGACAAACATGTCACTCTTGCATATAATCCAAAAATGAGACTCACTTCATTGAGTAAATGGCTTTGGATATATCTATTCATATGCACCATTATCTTCCATTTTTAAAATTTACATTGCTTGTCGAAATATATAAGGGTTTGTTGCTTTGGCAGCATTCCATACTAATTTTCTTAACCCTGCACTTTTATATTTTTGCCAAAAGTTTCTATACAGATGCATGACACAATGTCTGTGTTAAGTATCTAGGACCACAGCTTTTAAAGTATTTATCAAACCTTGTTTATAAAAAAATGGTTATTTATTAATGGCTGCAACAAATATAATAATGAATGCAATAAATGTGTTAATGAATGTACTAAATTGTACCTTATGTTTGTGATAGGGCTAAATTATACAATATTTTTATTCCCTAATACTTAATTTTTATATTTATTGTGTGCTTAAATGTTTAATTATTTAGCATATTTTGGTTTTAATAGGTTTTATAGGATTTTAGTTAATTTATGTTAATTTAGGTAATTTTATAGTATTTTTATATTTTTTTTATTTTATTTACGTGTTTTTATTTATTTTAGGTCTTTTATTTATTATTATGTGTTTTTAGGATTTTTAGTATTTTTATATTATTTTTATTTATTTTTATATTTTATTTTGTAGGAAAAATAAAGCTTGGGGGCAAATCTGGAAAATCCGCAAAAGTCTGATGGCAAAACTGTAATTAACCAGAACGGATGGCATTATCGTAATTAAGGAAGAAAAGACGCGGAGGGGTATTATTGTAAATTCGCTAAGTTCAGCCGCGCAATGCGCACGGTAGGAATCAGCACCGACAGTCAATACGACGCCGTTTGGAGTAATGTAAATACACCGCGCAATGGGCGCAGAGAGAAACTGAGAACGCGGAGCTAGTACGACGTCGTTTTGTGTCCGTGCAGAGAGCCTCCGCGCAATGCGCGGAGGAGCGTGATGACGTCAGCATACGCGGGGCGAGCGTTGACCGGTCAACTGGGGCGTGTTTGGCGCGCGTAATTGCTGGCAGATTGAATTATTTCGGATTTTGAGCATTAATTTGATTCTAAATTGGATTTCTTTTCCACATTAGCTTAGGATTATTATTGTATTTCTATAAATATATTAGGAGACTCATGTTTTCAGTAGTTTTATAATTATTAGCAGATTGTTAGAGATAATTAGGAGCTCTCTCTCTCAGGTTTTTCTTATCTATTATTTTTATTATGTTTGGCTAATTTTATTATTCAGTTCTAGGAAATTTCAAACCCGATTATAATTAATGATTTAATTAATTCAGTAATATTATTTATTCTTCCTCATATGAAATTATTTATGATAATATGTTTTAATTGTTTATTTGATATTGGGTTTGATTGATTTAATTTTGGCCTGTTGAGTTGATCAAATTATTATCAATTGCTAGATTTAGGAATTATATTACGTGTAATTGATATTGTTTCTAATCGTTGGTAGTGAATAGTGATAGATGATTGTGGTCAAGCTTTTATTTATTGCTATGATTATCATGATGTAAGTTAAACAATCCGAGCTTATGAGATTGTTGCTTAGAATAATCTAATTTCCTTGTGATTAATGCTTCCATTATATTAAATTTAGAGAGCTTGTTCTAGGTTATATAATGGTTAGAATCTAATGAAGAGCTTGTTTTGTTAGATTAAAATTATGGAAAATTTCGGATAGCAGAGCTTGTTGTTATCCAGGGTTATTGGTTTCATGGAAGGATAAAAATATATTTGGATTGATTGATCTATTAATTATAAGGGTGAGATTGAACCGAAGAACTGAAGTCTTTAATTTATTAATTAATTTTATTAATTTACTTTTATTTATTTAGTTAATTATAGTTAGTTCAAAACCCCCAAATCTAGTTTACATTGCATAAAAATAAATTAATCATTCTCTGTGGGTTCGACCCTTGCTTGCTATTATACTGAGTTTGTGATTGAAAGTAAGGATTAATTTTGGAGTGTTAACGACAGCTTCCAGTTTGTCTGAAATGAATGTCCAACCTCCATCATTTGAAATTTCAAGATCTTCCACAAGCAAGTTCAAGAACCACAGCCAGGACTCAGTGTTCTTAGATTCTACAATAGCCCAAACAATTGGCTACATCCCATTATTAGGGTCAACTTTAATTGCAGTTAATAACTGGCCCCCTATATGAGCCTTTTAGAAAACAACCATCTAGGCCCACCAGTGATCTATATCCCAATTTAAAGCCTTCTTTTTGTGGCTGCAAACATACATAAAATCTCAGAAACGTACCTAAGTTCTGTCATTATTCTGGCTTTGCTCTTTACAACATACAAGTACTCCTAGACATGGCTTTTTTCAACTCTGCAACATATTCCAATACCATTCCATACTCATCCTCAATGCTCATTTCAATACTTTAACTACTTTAGTATGAAACGAATCAAGTCTTCATGTTCATCCGAAGATCATATTCATATTTTTTGACAATTCATGCTACATTTATACAATAATTATCCCACTATCTGCCACAGGTATGCAGTTTCTACAACCTACTGATTTTAAAAGTGAGTTATCTTTGCACTTTTACAACATACAGATACCATGTACATGGTTACACATACCTTGTTTGGATTGTATTTGACAAGTTCTTCTTTAAATACACATTCCTTCCATATCTCATGCCATGATTTCTGATTGATGCCCTCACTTCAGTTACATTATTAAATGTCATTCATAACTCAAACTCAGGATCTTTTATGACACCTTCCCTAAATTATGGATTCCATTTATGTTCTTATTCATGTGGTTCAGGATCAAAATCATCAACCCTAGGCATCCTTTCCACATCAGACTCATCATACTCAGAGGATAAATCATTTGGTTTATGTGCTTCTTTCTATTCACATTGAGTTTTTACACTTTGTTTTCCCTTCCCTTTGTTAGTGGCAAAGCTTTTTCCTTTTTCAGCACTTTTGCCTTTCCCTTTCTGTGTTACAGTTGCACCCTTAGCCTCATCCTTATTGTCATCACCCACATCCCTAGACTCAGTGTCATTAGCTTCTAACCCCTCCCTAATTTCAGCCCCCTAGTTTGATCACCCTCTGCCCCCTCCCTAATTTGATCACCCCCAAGCACCCTAGTGTGATCATTTGATTCTTCCTCAGAACTATCCACATAAGTATCATCAGTTAACTCTATTTCATAATCCCCCATGGATACTAAATCTGTGCCTTCATTACCATTTTCAACTTCAATTTCATCTTCTACTGTCACATGTCTAATCACCTCAAAATATATTTCAATTAGCCTAGTAAAAGGGAAAAACATATACATTGTCAACACATCATCATCATTATCTAACTCCCATAATCCCCTCTCCATATTAGTTCTAGATAACTTATAATGAAACTTTAGGTGTCCAACTTTATACCCCAACTCCTTGCCGTGTTTACTATGTTCAGTCGAGATATGTAATCAGGATGAAGAAAAAAATAAATAAAGGTACCTTCAATGCACTATTTATGTGGGCTCTTTTCAATGTGTCCACCATGAAAAAATTTGACTGTAAAATTTTCTTTATTACCTGCAAAGATGAAAACACAAAGTAAACAACAACACTTATATGTTTGGACCACATCATTTTTAATTTCATAAAATTCAAAAAAACATTAATAAAAAGTATATAAAATGTTGTTTATCAACATCAAAAGGGTCCACTACCTAGCTTTATATTATTCAATGATGTCCACCATTCAAGCTTTATACTATTCAATGATGGCCACCATCCCACTTTACAACAAAGAAACTCAATAAACTACAAAATGTCCCATTTTTCAAGAAATTTAAAACCTAGCTATAATACAACCCAAAAGATTTTCGATTGCTGCACTTGCCATATTTTGGGACACCTGTCACCCCATACAGATCGTTGTCTTCCGAATCCCTCAAGAATTTATTTTCAGCCATTGTCCCACCACTTCTTTGCTTTAGATCGCGAGCCCTAGGCGGTTAAGAATTGGGGATTTTGTTTGATAAAGCGACACGAGTGACTAACTGTTGAATAAACAAGTCAAATTGGGATTCAAAGTGCTATCCCATAATTACCCTTTGTAATAAGCTTTCCAGGCTTAGCCGGTACTTTTAAGTGGTTGACCGATAAAAGTGTGTTTTTTGTCCGATTAAGAAAATTTTGGAATGTATTTAGAAACGTTTTTCACTTTGGGGTGCAAAAGTCAACTTTGTAAAAAATGTACCTTAGTCTTTTTAATATGCACAAAAAGTCAACCAGGACTTTTATCCTAGGATGGAGTGAGTATTTAGTGATCAGTCCACTTGTTTAAAAACATAATGTTGCATTTGGATTGAATGAATGTAATAGATGAATGAATGAAATGATTTTAAAGTATTTCAAGTATATGTTTGATTATTGGTAGGAGTAGGTGGTATGATATGATGGTAAAATTATCATACATATCTATTCCATTTGAATATATTTTATTCCACCACTTCTCACATGAAATAAAAATCAAAGAGATAAAATAAATTTTCATGCCTTTGGAATGGTTTCTCCTCTAAAATGATCATTTAATACACTATTTTTCATTATATTCATTTTTTTTATTTTATTATTTCAATCCAAACGTAGTATACGAGCCGATTCAATTATTAAAGAGCAGGTGTTCTGTAAACACGCGAGCGTATTCAATTAGTTGGCAAGTGCAGTTGCTAAAATTGAACCCAATATCTACACGGGATGATAATTTTTTTTACATATTACAAATGTTATGCACATGGCTTAGGCCCCTATATATATATATATAATCATATTACTACTGGTTACTAACACGGAGTATTTATGAATGAAAACGGATCTTTTGATTTACAAAATAAGGACGATAATCAAGTACTGTATTTAATTCTTACTATTATATTTAAAATCTCACCACAATTATTAAATACTAGTATTAAAAGTAGATTTAAGTTTTAGAACGAATTTTATATATGTGTGTGCATGCAAAAGTAACAATTGACCAGTATAGTCCATGAGCGGGCGCACGATCTTCAACACAATAATTACTCTTAGGTACTTGGAATATAATTAATTTCTTCCACATTCAATTAGTGACCACTCTTCTTCCACTCCAATACTCCCTCCCATATACAAGGAGAAGTAAACAAGTAGAAGTAGAACTATTTCTTAATTTCATTCTCTTTTCTTGAATTGGCTTCATTCCAAGTTGATTAACAACTCCATATATATATATATATATATATATACACTAATGCCAAATTTTGGATGTGGATCGAAATCACCGGGGCGGCCAGCCCAAAACGCGTCATCAATGAAGAGCCTAAATCATGCTGGAATGAAAGATGTTTGATCAAGTAAATATTGAAAATAATAACATAATGATTTAACGTGAAAACCCTAATTGGGAAAAACCACGGGGGAAAGATCTTCGAAATTCACTAGAATGATATTGGAAGTATTACAATATAATGATTTGTAATGAGACACACCAATATTTCTTCATACACGTGGCGTATATCACTACCCTCCGTTATTTACCAACATGTATAAATGATGCTTGTGTGTTCATGTTGTAAATCACTAGAACTCTTTGTATATCAGTGTGTACCGGAGTATGACCAAGATGAAGCATTCCAATCTAATATTTGGTGTAATGGAAAAGATGATATATTCTCTATATCTTTTGGGTTTAGGTGTAATAATCCTCCTTCCCCTTTTTGCGATGTGTCTCTGTAGATAATCATAATCCCCCTTCCCTTCTTTGCGATGTGTCTCTGTAGATAATCATAATCCTCTTTCTCTGGCTCTTAGTCTATTAAGCCTATCTTTTGATCGCCTCTCACCCAATATAATGTGTCTGTAAAGATATTTCTTGATAATACCTCACCGCCCAAAATCTCATAAAGTAAATTGTCCTTATCTCTCCACCTAGTCTTGCTTTATTAGATATTTAAATAATGAGTCACTGTCCAAATATTTATACCCCAACAATATCGGAGAGAGAGATCGATGATTATTTGAAAGAAGAAGAAAAAAACCCCAGAAATATTAAAAACCTGATTTCACAAATTAAAAGAATGGCAACTCATGATCAGTCATTCAAAGGATGTTCAAGATATGATGAAGTTATGGCTAAAGAAGAAGAAGAAATATTCTCCTTCCCAACCCAATTGCCTTATCTTCATTTCAGGTAGTAATTAACTAACATGCATGAAATATATAGTAGTGATTCTTATTCTTTCTACCTTTCTTTCTAATACTACCTAGATTCGTCCCAAAATGAGAGTTTGTTTGAGTTTTTAATATTATTTCTTCAAAAAATATAATTAAGGCGACTGAGAAAAATATCAAACATGACCCTCGTTTTTAGGATAGGGGAAGTACAACTACAACCTTTTCAACCTCCTGGTTGAATATGAATTGTTTAATGCATAGATTTATTAGTAATGCTTTATAAATAAATGTGAATCTGGCGTATATGTATTTATCTTTGTATATATACATGCATGCTCTTGAGGAATTAAGAAATATTTCCTCAATTTCAAAATTTATGATAAAATTGGCTTTTCAAAATTAAGTTAATTTAAAATTGATATGATTTATTTAATTTTTGAAAAACATAAATTTTGTAATTAGTATTAATAGTTAGATAACTTACAATTTTCATGCTATAAATTAATTTATATTAATTTTGAATTTGAAAATTTTTCAAATTGGCTTTAAAAAGTGTGTGTGTGTGTGTGTATGGATAGATAGATAGATAGTTATGATAATCAGCTTAATTAGTATATATAAGCATGAGAAATGACAAGGGTTAAGTTTATATATAAATTAAATGTAGGAACTAGGAAAGGAGGAAGGAGAAGGGGCAGATCAGGAGAAAGTGAGAGAGGCCATAGGAATATTGGAGCATGAGAGACAGTTGATGGAAGATTTTCCAGATTTACAACTAGAGGATAAAACAAAGAGCCTTAGACAAGCTTGTTTCGAAGCCAACTACAAAAAGAGGAAGTCTACGATCTTCATGGGAGGAGCTGGAATGCTCATGATGAATCATGCTAAGCATTCTCAATCTTCTTCTTCGAGCAGTAGCAACTTTATTATTCTTAATGTATTAGAGAAATAATAATTTAGGATAGTTTTATATTTATCAAGTTGTTATATTAGGATTAGGATAAAGTAGACTTTGAATTATGAGATAATTATTCAAGTATTTGTATTACTTGAGAACTCTCCAAACTCATGATTATATATTAGGATGATGTATTATTATTTCATGCACAATAATATAATATTCATTCACCCTCATTTGGTGTTCTAATATGGTATCAAGAGCCATATAGCCTAACGACAATTTTTTTTTCTTCTTTTGATCCTCTATTTTTTTTTCCCGTTACCTCTGTTTCTTCACTCAATAATTCCACGCTACCTTCTCTCTCACTTTCTCTCTCCTCTCTCAACAGATTCTGCAATAGCCTGCACCTTGTTTTCTTCTACTCCTTCAATTATTCATTTTGCAAACTAGCACCTCGATACTATTTCCCCCCTTATTCTTCTTCATTATTTTCCCAATCTCTTGTTTTTCCTATTACCCGAAAAATAATTCTTCCATCAGTCTCTCAGTTTCCATCTCTATGGAAGAAAATACTATTTACCCATCTCTAGATTTTCAATCCTCTCCATACGATCCCAAATGGTGGCTTGATCCTCCATCTTATTCAACCATCTCAGATGATTTTACTTATGATTATTCTCATGAGTTGCAAGATAAATTTTCCATAAACAGTCCTGTCTCCATGGCCGATCAGATATACGGTCCATTTCCAGATTTTGACGACTCCTTCGTTGATGAAAATGATGATTACAATTTTGCAAGTGAAGCAACATTAAGTTGGTATACGGATGATTTGTTTGATCAACTTGCTTGCTTACAAAAGCATCCTACTCAATCTGTTCGGAGTTATGTTTCAGAAGCTAAATCAATTCTAACGGCATTAAATAACGCGGGAGGGTCACTCTCATTTTTTGGTTGAAGGGTTAGATGAATATCTTTTTAAAAGAATTCAATCTTATTACTATTTGATGCATCCTTGTTTCACTTCTCTATGTACTTTGCTTCTTGAGCATGAAGTTGTACCACCATCTCTACTGGGCTTTCATCAGCCTCTTTTAAACCCAACTCCTTCCGTAGTTCCTGTGCCCTCCTCCTCATCATTTAGTACACTGCCGGTAATTCCAGCAACTCCAATCAAGACAGCTACTAATAACACAAGTCCATTTAATATCTCTTCAGATGAGATTTCTTGTTTAGCGGTTCCAAAAAGTTGCACTCTTCTCAAATCCCAATTATTAGACTATTTCTACGCAAGTCTCCATGGCCGTCTTCATTCACATGTCCTGGATAATTCATTTTTACTATGTCCTTCATCTTCATTCCATATGAAGCCAGAACCTATTCACTTCGGTCCAGGATCCTTTTTTATTCATGATGCCTTGTCCGACATTGGTAAGCATGTTTACGGAGTTTTATGTTGCACAGATGCAAACCAAGGCTGGCAAGGTTCTTATTTGTTGCAAGTGTGCGTCAAACCAAAAGCTCAATATTTCTGGCTTGATATTATAGCTATGCGTGTCATGCTCTTGTTCAATATGGCGTTGAGATTACTCGTGTTGTCTATTGTTGGCGGTTTTGTTATTTCCTTGATTTTCTGTTTACGCAGATGTTCTTTCCAGTGCAAGCAAAAGCTTCAGTATCTTACGTTTTGCTTGAGGGGGGTGTATTAGAGAAATAATAATTTAGGATAGTTTTATATTTATCAAGTTGTTATATTAGGATTAGGATAAAGTAGACTTTGAATTATGAGATAATTATTCAAGTATTTGTATTACTTGAGAACTCTCCAAACTCATGATTATATATTAGGATGATGTATTATTATTTCATGCACAATAATATAATATTCATTCACCCTCATTTAGTGTTCTAATATAATGCAAGTGTCTCTACGGATTCTACATGCCCTAGAGTTGATGATGACGATGAGGTGATGAAGTTACTGTTCTCGGATTAATTGTTTGTCTTCAATTTTTATATAATATAATGCTCTGCTGATTTAGTCTCTGAATCCAGTAATTCTCAGTTTCTCTCCTCTTTAGGGTTATGTTTTCAAAGCTTTGATGGTGAAATCATCTACTACTATATTCCACCAGTCATGGAAACTAGTCGTCTTGGTTAATTTTTAGTAAAATGAAATGTTGAAACTTTGACCTTTTGAACATTTATATTCCTAGCTAATGGATGCAATTAGTTCCATTGATTTCAGAGGCAAGGGCATTATTTACCTAAATAAAACACTTTATTTATTTATTTTGTTGAATAGCAACTGAATTGAAGAAGGATTTGAGATTGATTAATTAGTTTTACAATGTTTGTTAGTTAGCATAACATGCACTGATCATTCTTTAATTTAGTTAATTAATATATGTAATACCTAAATATTATAATTATCAGAAATATTAATTATGAAATTTACTCTATTTTGAGGAGATATATTACAAAGATATCAACACTTCCACGTATACACATGATCGAAATAATGTGTGTAGATCTTTTACATATTTTGCGTTTTTACAAAATTTATATATATATATATATATAAAAGAAGTTAAAATCTAGAACTATTTGACCTTTTATTCTCTTATGTTAATATATTTGTACGGCTTACATAATCAAGTTTATATTGAAAACAGAGGGGTTGTAAACTAATGAATATAATTTAAGTGTACGTATATCATATCCTTTATTCGAACTTAGGTTGCTTCGGCATCACATATTGTAGGCCGGATAAGTCTACGCACACACAAAACATAATTTTACACATTTATTTTTATTTTATTATTTAAAAATAAGATTAAGTTTCATTTTTTAATAATAAAATATAAAAAAATATTTAAAATTGTGTTTTATAGTAACATGTATAGACTTATTCTTGTACCTCAGCTCAGCAACGTCTAGTACACCTTCATAGAGGACAGTTAAACTAGTTAATAGCGGTAGGGAACCCATTTTTTTTTTTTTTACATTTATTCAATAAGAATTAAAAAAGTTATTTATTTATTTTAGTATAAATAACCATTTAATTCTCGATACATTTATAATAAAGAGTTGAATTATTCCATGGAATGTTACGGATACTGAATAAGGGTGAAGTCGATCGGTATCTTCCTAGCAACTGCGCTTGAAAAATCTAAACAACGGCAAATTCAAATGAGAGCACAATACCGTCCAGCTCTCTCTACCCACTATCCATCTAATAATATCAATTTCTATTCTTCAATCTCTATACTCCATAATCACCAACCAGAAGGAGCCCTCGACGAAAAAACTTTATTTACAGAGGAAAGCCGGTCACCCAGCGGTGAAAAAACGTTCATTTCACTCATAAAATCATCATGTATTCAAAAACCACATTTATTTCAAATCCATGCCCATCTCCTTCGTACTTCCCTCCTTCAAAACCCCACCATTTCACTCGCCTTATTATCCCGATTCTCCCTTTCTCCTTTCCACGATTTAAGCCATTCCCGCCGTATCTTCACTCAAATATTAAAACCCAATATCTCTCACTACAACACCATTATCAGAGCTTACTCAATGAGCTTAAACCCAGCTGAGGGCTTTATCTTGTACCGTCAAATGTTACGCCAAAATATACGCCCAAACCCTCTTTCTTCTTCCTTCGTCACTAAGTCCTGTCTTAAAATTCCTTCTTTAATTGGAGGATTACAGATTCATACTGGGATTTTAAGAGACGGGCATCAATCTGATACCCTTTTGCTCACTACTTTAATGGATTTCTATTCATATTTTTGCAAGTGTGACGAAGCTTGCAAGGTTTTTGATGAAATTCCCAAAAGAGATACGGTGGCTTGGAATGTCCTAATTTCTTGCTATACTCGCAATGGTCGTACACGGGATGCTTTGGGTTTATTTGATATGATGGAGAATTCAGGGTGTGAGTCTAAACCGGATGATGTTACTTGCATGCTTGTTCTTCAAGCTTGCGCAAATTTGGGTTTGCTGCAATTTGGTGAACGAGTTCATAATTATATTAGACAACACGGCTATGGAAATGCTCGCAATCTTTGTAATTCTCTCATAGCAATGTATTCTAGGTGTGGATGTTTAGACAGGGCTTATGAAGTTTTTAAGGGTATGAATGATAAAGATGTGGTTTCTTGGAGTGCTATGATTTCGGGTTTAGCTAGTCACGGGTTTGGAAAAGAAGCTATTGAAGCATTTTGGGAGATGCAGAAGATGGGTGTTACCCCTGATGATCAAACTTTTACTGGGGTACTTTCTGCTTGTAGTCACTCTGGGCTGCTTGGTGAAGGTCGGATGTTTTTTAATTGCATGAGCAAAGAGTTTGGAATAATGCCTAACATTCATCACCATGGATGCGTAGTTGATCTAATGGGTCGAGCCGGTTTGCTTGATGAGGCCTACAATCTTATATGTTCTATGGGAATAAAGCCAGATGCAGCTATGTGGAGGACTCTACTGGGGGCTTGCAGAATTCATGGTCAAGTAGAACTTGGAGAACGTGTAATTGAGCATTTGATTGAACTCAAGGCTCAAGAAGCAGGGGACTATGTTCTACTTTTGAATATATATTCTTCAGCAGGTGAACGGCAAAAGGTGATAGAAGTGAGGAAATTGATGAAGGAAAAAGGAATTAAAACCACCCCTGCTTCAAGTACAATTGAGCTGAAAGGAGATCTACATTCGTTCGTTGCAGATGATATTTCACATCCAAGAAAGAATGAAATCTATGATATGCTTGATGAGATTGAAAAGCAATTGAAGATTGCTGGTTATGTCGCTGAAATAACATCTGAGTTGCACAATTTGGGTGCCGAAGAAAATCAATTCAGATTATCTTATCACAGTGAGAAGTTGGCCATTGCTTTTGGAGTTCTTACAACCCCGCCTGGTACAACAATAAGAGTCGCAAAAAACCTCAGGATCTGTGTTGATTGCCATAATTTTGCAAAGATGGTTTCAGGAGTTTATAACCGAAAGGTGATCATCAGAGATCGCACCCGCTTTCATCATTTCAGGGAAGGACATTGCTCTTGTAATGACTATTGGTAGGGATAATTCATTAGAATTACATTGATATTCTAATATTTTTTTTGATTTTATCTTTTAACTTTCATTGGTGGAATGGAATCTCATCTTTTCGAGATGTTTACTTGGTGCTAATTAACATACGTGGTAAGTAGAACTATGGTCCATGGATATCTTCTCGTCATGAATGCAGTATTGGATTCCTCAGAAGAGTTTTATTCACACTATGCCAAAACTTATAACCATTTCAAAGGTTTCCAGAACGTTGCATCACTATCAATTCCATCTGTTAAAACGACTTCAATCGTGTCTGCTGCACCTATCCTTCTTAATTTTGGCTTTCAAAACTTTGTGCTTTCATAAAACATAATTTGACTCGTGCCACATATTGAAAAATCCAAGTTTCATTTGAATTGGAAAGTTTATCGCCCAAAGAAAATTAGTTGTCATACCTATATTTGATCCAAGTGAGTACGTAAGTCTACCAATTGATTGCATCTGCTTCTATTTGTGTTGCAAATCATTTATGCCGAGTTTGGATTGAAATAATGAAATCAAGAATAGAATAGAAATAATTCATTCAATTTCAATAAAACAATGAAACACATTATAATCTAAAATTAATATTATAGAAGTGGTGGCATAAGTAATAATACTCAATCTATGCAAGTATAAATAATGGCATATTAGAATGTCATTTTATAGTTCAAAAATAAGTATGTATTTTTATTTTTAGTTTTAGATCATGAGAAAAAAAAATATATCTCTAATTTTAAAACGACGGAGAGAATTGAGCACACAACAAAGAGAGATCATCACCATGTTAGGGGGGGGGGGGGGGGGCGGATATGCTGTAGTACGGAGAACCTGTTTATCAATTACTATTACATACTTTTCCAACGAGAACAAAATTCTACAACATCAGTATTATCCTCCTCAATTCTCTGCAGTAATTCTCTGTAGTAGAAGCACATCGGCATAAAAACCAGGAAATTGAAACTTTCTTAGTCAACAAAACTGAAATTGCTGATGCACTAATGGATCCATAACATTGTGCCAAACTTCGTATTATTTTCCCTAGGTTGGTGGATTCTGCTATCAACTTCAAGCCGCCACTGCTTGCTTCTGCGTAAATGCAACCCCCTTCTCGATGCTGGCCTTCAATTCAGGTTTAAGGGCTTCCAGAGCCTTTTGCTCATATTCAGTCAATCCTTGGAGGTCAGATGGAATCACAGCTTCCACCCCTTTCCTTCCAAGCTTAACCCTTGATGCAAAGTAAGGAAGCTCCGTCAGCTCTGACTGGACAAAAGCACACTCGTAGACATCACCATCTCCATCAAGAGCTCGGAGAGAGGACTCAACAAATCTTGCTGCTGCATATGCCATTGACAGTGTAGCGGACCCTGCCCCAGCCTTTGCCTCCACAACTTCTGTTCCAGCATTCTGGATCCTCACTGTAAGCTCTTGCACTTCTTCATCAGTGAAACTCACAGACGGTTTCGTCTTCGACAGCAGCGGTAGAATAGTGATTCCAGCATGTCCTCCAATTACTGGTACATCAACATCGATGAGCTTCAAGTTCTTCTTCTGAGCAACAAATGTGTTGGCCCTCACAACATCTAGAGTTGTCATACCAAACAGCTTCTTTGGATTGTAAACACCCTTCTGCTTCAATACTTCTGCGGCAATTGGCACGGTAGAGTTAACTGGATTGCTGATAATATGGATGAAAGCATCTGGGCAGTTATCAGCAACAGCCTCTACCAAGTTCTTTACTATATTGGCATTGATGTTGAAGAGGTCATCACGGGTCATACCAGGCTTCCTTGGAACACCGGCGGGTATGACAACCACATCAACACCTTTCAATGCGTTGCCCAATTCTGCATTTCCTGTGAAATCCAACACTTGAGAGGGAGTGTTGCAGTGACTAAGATCAGCTGCAACTCCCTTTACATCTGCCATATCATAAAGATGCAGAGCTGAAACTAATGGGGACATCTTAATGAGAAGCGCCAGTGGCTGGCCTATACCACCGGCAGCTCCAAGAACTGCCACTTTGAATGAGGATTCGATCTGAAGAGTAGTGAAAGCTCTCTGGTTCTGATTTTGGGCTTTGCGAATAAAGGAGGCTCGAAGAGCTGCACTGCTGTCCTTGCCTAAGAAGGATGACTCTGACTCACAGCTAACTGCTGTAACTACCTTGAGGCCACTGAAACTTCTGAGTTTGTTGTTGGAGTTGTATCTCACACTTGAGGCCTTTGATTGTGAAAGTGCACTCGCTTTGGAACGATAGGACAAGGTTGATCCGACTGAAAAGGTGCTTGCTGTTGCTGCTGCCATCTTGGACTCTGAGGATGAAAAGCATGTCAGCACCTTGACTACAGACTATATGATTGACTGGACACATATCAGTAAGCTACACCTTACATGACCTCCAATGCTCCATGATAAATTAGACAACTATTTATTCTTTACCAACACGGTATAGAATTACATCAAATTCTGCAAACAGGTGAGCTATTCTAGCTGGTTACTACTTGGTCACTTAAACTTGATAGACATGCAATTGTAGTTTCCACTCAATGGAGAAGAATAACTACAAGCTTGTTTTTTAAACTTAATTTAGCAACCCACTGCTGCAACAATCAGAATCAGATAAGTAAATGAACTAGTGTAGGTAATAACTACATTGATAGAATAAAGGTTCTCATTCTTCTAGTCTTGGTTTCATATTAATTAAAATTCACTTACTTATCCCATACTCGAACACAGATCAAAATTGGTTATGACAACATTATAACTGTAAAGATCATGCGCTAGCCAATGAACTTGAACATTATTATTGGTAAAGAAGGTTTGCATTAGGTATTACTCTGTAATATTAACTTGAACAAAACCTATGCCAAATATTATCTAAGTTTGACAGAGTAACAGAATCCATAGAGACTTTTGATGCAACACATTAATCTAGGCTATCTAGCAAACAACGAATATACAAGAAAAAGCAAAATCACTACTCAATTTAAACCTAGTTTGAATATGGCATAAGACTTGGTATTAAGAAGGGGAAAATGACATGGAACCAGGAAAGATCAATGAGCTTCTATACAAGTACCATATCAAATGATTACAGCCTACAACTTCAGAAAGAGCACTTATAATAATAATTAGTTAATTATTTACCAAAACAATGATCTAATACAACTAGTACAAACAAGTTTGGAGTGGCAAAGATTAAAATTTAAAGATGCTGTGGAACAAACCAAAAGGACAAATGAACCAAATAGAATCTGATAATGGCAAAATGGCTTTAATCATATTGGAAAATTTGCGGGTCTGTTTAAATTATACAGGAATTTATTTTATGACGGACAATGATCTAAAAAATTCTAAAACAAGCTAGTCAAAAGGACCGTAAGAAGTAAGAATCAAAAAATATTTACTAGAATGAGATGATTTGAGACTGAAAAACAAATTTACTCAGATTTAAGAAATGAATATCTGCAAGCATCATATGAGAACATAGAACTAATTGCAGGAACTAAACAGCATGACTGTGTGATCTGAATCCAAAAGAAACAAAAATTAAGTCCAAGTATCCCTTAAGTAATTTGTTTGAAGAAACTCCTTTTGGTGGCAAACCAGAGACTCTTGTATTTCCGAACGGTTCATTACATGGGAAACAACAAATAGACAGTTAACTAGAATGAACGAATAAATAAAAAGAAGAAAAAAGATTAGTAAAATCATGGATAACCAGAGAAAAACCAGGCTTGCCTCATGATAAGCAGAATTAAACGCGTGGTAATCTAAAAGAAAATTGATATCTTGAAGCTGTTAATACAGCTGCAAACACATAAATCTGAGCTGAGAAATGAAAGATTCTATTTACAAGAAATTTATGAATCTACGAATATCCGTTCGTCTAGCTAAATAAATTTTAGGAGAAAATAATACCAGAAGCTACAAATTGTTAATTACCTTTAAGAAATTTCAGATCTCAAATTCAGAATAAGGCTAAAACAGAGAGACTACATGAGAAGACAATGATGGGTGTACCTTTCTTTTTGTGAGATCCTTAGCTTGCTTTTCTCTGTTTCCTTCTCTCTCCCTAAAATTATCCGCAGTCAGTCAGGCCTCTTGAGAAAATCCACAACAGTCAGTTAATGAACTAACTAGTCGAATATCAGACAGAATAAACTGTTCTCTCTCTAGTTGATCCCAACCGTCGATTATTTTTTTTTAAAGCATTTTGCAAGGAAAGGAGTTCAAATTCTGCGTAACAAATCCATGTTATTGACCTCTGTTGTCATATACAAAATATATATATATATTCTGTATCTAATAATAAGAATTAATAATAGAAATTTATTATAAAAGATCTCATATAGAAAAAAAGTATCAACCAAATTTATTTTAATTTTAGTCCATCTACAAAATATTATTTTGTTCTTTTAAAGTTTTTCTTTTTTTTTTTTTAAAAAAGATTAGTAATAATATAACCTCAATTTTGGGGGTTGAAATTAGAGAAATTTGATAGGATAAAATAATATTATCTTAAATTCACAAAAAAAAAGAAAAGGATATTATTAAAGTAATTTTAATTCTTATATAAACACTTTAAATTATTTTAGGTATTCCAATAGGATGCGAACTTCATCATAAGTTGAACCAGAGGCCGTGTGTCAATACCTTATTAGTCTCTAAATTAATTTACGATAAAATTAATTTTATTCTAACTTGATAAATTCTAATATAAGAGTAAGATTAGATATTACACTTATAGTTGCAAGAAACTTTACATCCTGAAAAACTTAGTGTTTGAGACTTATAAACTAATTCAAAAATAATTCATGATTTAAAACTCCATGTATAACAATGAAGATGTGTTTCGATTTATTTGAACTAAAACATCAATAAATATGAAACGATTCTTTTCAAAAAACCTTTTTCTCTAAAATTATAAGTATATCTATTTCATAATAACTTTAAATAAAAATCTTGCCTTTTCAAATTTATTCTTAAAAGTATAGTAGTAATATTGACAAGATAATAGTCAGTCACTTCATTGTTTAACTATAAATCTCTAATTTTAAAACATGGAGTATTTAATAGGAGGAGTACAAGCCAGGATCAATACCTCAGCCTTATAATAATCACCAAATTCAAAATAAACAACAAGAAGAACTGATGATAAAGAGAGATGAGTGAATTGGATAGATAGATCAATTTGCTCATAAACTAATTTTATCCATCTCTCTCCTAAGAGCATTAGCCCTCACCAAGCTCCCGATCGTATTCACAGCCAACTTCAAGTCCTCCAACGGATTCCCCGGCGCCACCTTCTTATACAAATAGCTGTCGAATGTCATCTTCTGCACATACTCATCCGCACACATCTCCACGAACGCCTCCCTCGCCGGATTCGACCGGTAAAACACCTTCTGCAATACATCAAGCACCTTGTATGTCGCCCAATACGTCTTGTCCCATTTCTCCAAATACTTCCTCAGATCCGCCTCCTCCACCATTCTCTTCCCATTCTCCGATCCCTCCACTATCGACTCCGCACACAGCCTCCCGCTCTTCGCCGCAAAATATATCCCTTCGCCGGAGCACTTTGTGACGTACCCGGCCGCGTCTCCGACCAACGCCACCCGATCAGCCAACCTTTTCGGTCGTGGGTGCTCCGGAATTGGATGGGCTTCCACTCTGATAATCTTCCCGCCTAATATCTTGTCCTTGGCTCTGAGGCGAGTAGCCAGCTGGAACTTTTTAATCTCACTTTTATGGGTGACTGTCCCGGTTCCGACGGCCACGTGGTCACATTTAGGGAAGACCCAGCCGTAGAAATCCGGTGACACGTCGTCGCCCACGTACATTTCGGCCAAGTCTTCGTAATATTGCATTTTGTCGTCGGGAATTTTTATGCGTTCTTGGAACGCTATGGCGTATTCGTAATCTCCGGCGCCGATGGATTTAGCGACGCGGGAGTTTGCACCGTCGGCACCGATGATGGCGTCGACTTCCAGAGTGTGGTGCTTGCCGCTTGCGCCGGTCTTGCCGATGTAGGCGGTGTAGTGGAGGACGTACGGGGCCGTTGCTGCTGCTGGCCTGTCCATTTTGAGGAAGAGTCCGTTAATGATGGTGGCGCCGGAGGCGGAGGCGCGGTCGCGGAGGTAGGCGTCGAGGACTTCACGGCGGACCATACCGATGTACTCGTGGGGTTTTAGGGTTTGACCAATGTCAACGGCGACGTTTGACGGGGAAATCATCTTCATCTTGGTGACTCGGCGGTCTATGATGTCTAATGGGAGGTCGAATTCTCCGACCATGCAGAGTGGGATGGCGCCGCCGCATGGTTTGCAGTTGTCCATCTTGCGCTCGATGAGGAACGTCTCGATGCCCCCTTTGGCAAGGGTCTCTGCTGCTGCGCCGCCGGCAGGTCCGCCTCCAATGACGGCGACGCGGAGGTTACGGCCGGTGATTTTGGGGCTGAATTTCCCTGCGGAGATGCGGAGTGGGCGGTAGGTTTGGGTGGAAATTGGGTTGGAGAGAGCAATGAGGTGAGTGGTTTCCGGCGAGGTTTGGCGGAGGCCAACGAAGGTTTTGAGGGGTATGGAGGCGGCCATTGTGATTTGTGGGAGTTGGAGGTGTATAGTGAGTGAGGAGAATTGAGTTATAGTATTATTTTGTTGGATATGGTTGGGGATACGTGGGGGCATTGGGTTTGAGAGCTGGATGGTGTATATATATAGATTTGTATCTTAAAGGAAGGTCTTAAAGTAAAAATAAGAGATAGAATTTATTAAATATTATTTATTTATATATTTATATTAAATTAAATATATAAGATTTTTTAGTATATTATTTTTTTATATATTAAATTCAGTATAAATACATAAATAAATAATATTTAATAAATTTCATCTCTTATTTTTCGCGCTTAACATGTGTCTTTAGGACTTAACATGTTAAGAAAACTCTATATATATATACTAAAGTATATTTTGTATCTTAAATTTTATATTATTATTAATTTTTAAATCTTAAATTAAAAATAATATTTAAATACTTTTTAAATATTTATTTCGTTAAATAAAGGACATATTTTTTAGTTTCAATCGGTCATAAGTGACCGATTGTATCTCTAAACCAACTTTTGTAAAGATAATTTAAGTATATTATAATATATTAAAAGACAAAATCGTAAAATATCTATTTTTCTTTCTCTTTCATCAAAATAAAAAATCTATTTATTTTCTCTCTCTCTCCTCCCCAACCTCGGCGCATTCCATTTGGATCGGAATAGACTCACCAAAAATATCCCCGACTCCCGGTGGAATTTTTGATAGAGTATGAACCCTAATTTGGGCAATCAATTAAACTTTACATAATATTCTCAATTTTTACATGGAATGGATTTTGATGGCGAATTTTCGACGAGAAGATGAAGAACAAGGCAGGGCTGTTGCGACGACCGAGACTTCGGATTTGAAGAAAACGGCGATGAATGGCAATAATTTTTCCTTCTTTTTTTTCCCTTGGGTACTGACCAATTTGGAGATCTGTTGATGATTCATTTGGGATTGATCTTGCGGTGGGATTGGCCGCTATTGATTTGCAATAATAGACTGTGTAGATAATGGGCCAGTGGGTGTGGATGATTCTAATGAATCCAAAGCCGCGACAAGTCTTAGAATCTTTGGGTCCATTCCATTAGCAACAAATCCCACGACAAGGTATTTCTTGGGTTTTCTGTTGTACTTTGATTGCAACAAAAATCACATTATTGGTGCAACATAAAGTTTCTGTGATAACGATGAGTTATAATGAAAATTTGTTGTGTATTTTTGTTGCAGGTATGTGTTTCTCTATATTATTATTATTTTTTTATTTATTATTATTTTTTATTTATTTATTTATTTTTGCTACGTTGAACGAAAATTTAGCTTTGCCAAGGTTAGATTCAAGAACTCTTGGTTTTTCAGAAGTGGACTAAACCACTGTATCAAAGAGACTTGGTATTTCTGTATATTTGATGATGCTTCTGGTTAGCATATCTAAAAAATCGAGCTCTCTTTGGTGAAACTCATGGATTTAGTCGTGTTTAAATGGCAAAGACTTGGTTGGAAGTTTCTCCAAGTGGTTATTTTTGACTTATCATCCATAGAAGAGTTTATGCATCTTTAAGCTTGATATACATGACATATGTGGTTGGGCTATTAGTTTGAGCAGTGTTTAACATTTCTACTCGAATCTATATCGTGTAGACGAGTTAGACAGCTTGGTTGGCTACTAGTGAAACAATGAAGAATGCTTGAGAAATTGGGTTTTGGACTAGGTAGTTGAGGAGAACAATTTTGACCTACGAAATTATTGCAAGAAAAAAGTTCAAATGCAATATGTGTCAACATTATGCATAAATTGGATCGGGAGCATGATATTATAAAAATATCTTGCTTTGGAGTTGTATAAATTTGGTAGTTAGATGTTACTTGTTCAAGCTTTGCCTAATTTATACTGTTTGTTGATAGTTTCATTTGAAGATTGTCCTCATGGAAGCATCTCTTTCACAGCATTTGATCAGAGCCAGCATTTTTTCCAATCTGCCACAGCATCATCACTGGATCAAGGTAATTGTTCACACTCCTCAGGTCCAATTCAAGGTATTTCTGGTGGCCCCGGTGTGGGTCCAACGTTTCCTCAGCTAGCACAGGTCCCTCTTTTTGCACCACCATCTAGTGGAGTTTGGCTAAATGGGATCCAATGTCAACAACCACTGAATATGGGGTTTCCTAATGGCACTCCAAATAATATGCCATGGGTACAGCAGAATCAACCTCAACAACCCTATCAGATGCCTCTCCTAAATGGAGTGCCATTTCAGCAACTGTTCAATACCGGTCAAATGTTGCCTTCTAATTTTGTTTTACCAGGTGGGCAACCAAGTTTTAGTGCAGGGCCAACATTTACACGCCTTGGAATCCTATGTTAATCGGTCAAAATATCTTCAACCAATCACAGCCTGCCATGGGCATGCAAGGTCAATATGCTCCCCCATCCATGAATATTGGAGAACAATGTGTTTCGTCCAGTGGATTTCAGATTGAACAGAACCGTAGTTTTCAACTGACATCTTGTATTCTAGGTAATATTGGAGCTTCTCAGAATTTTAATTAGGGTGGGAACTTTGGTCGTGGAGGGAAACCATATAGAAGGGGCGTGGACGATTTGGAGGTGGGAAGGGTCGGCAACAACCCAAGTGAAAGTCACAACTGCCTTTTCGTTTCTGTTTGTGAAACTCTATGTAGAAGTTTATTTCTTGTGCTGTGGAACGATGGTAGGTAAACCTTGAAGGCAGCATCCGTTTGGCGGAACAGTACTGTGCATCTTTTTGTAACGCATAAGTGGTTATGTGAGATGGAAGTAATTTTTTTTCTTCATGTTTTGTTATAAGAAGAAGATGACTAGAGATTTAACATGTTATGCCTGTTCCAGCTCAGGAAAGAGAAGAAGAAGATATGGAAAAGACGTAAATATCCCTTCAAATCCACACGTGTGACTTAGTCGGTCACTTTTGACCTATTAAGTGAAGAAAATGAGTTTTTTGCTATGAAAAATTGAAATTTAGAATGTACTTGGATACATTTTTCAGTTTGGGATGCAAAAGTTAATAATGATAAAAAGTTTGGAGTGTAAAATGTCTTTTAGTCTATATATATATATATATATATATATATATATATATATGATACGGGGACAAGTCTATATGCACACTATTTAAATAGAAAATCAAACATTGTATTTATTTTAATTATTAAAAAATAAGATATGACACGAATTTTAATGTCATATTTTATTTTTTAATGATTAAGATAGTTGTAATATTTGAATGTTGTGTGTTTATATTTATTCATGATATGGATAGGGAAGTGATATTTTCATAGGATGATTTTTTGATATTTTTACATGTAAACTGTCGTTATAAATTTATAATAACGGTTAAAATCTTTATTATAGTCCTATTAAAAATATTAAAAAGTCACGTAAAAATATCAGTTTTCGGATAATGAATACAAATTTCTTGCTAGTATGTTTGTATCTTATTGAGTTTACTTTAGTGTGCAAGTTCTGATTATACTACATGTGCTTTAAGTGGACAATATTGATTCACGTAAGTTTAATTGCCGTTGCTCAGTTGTTTACTTAGAGACCACCCATTAGCAGTCCAAACTACTATCCAAAGGAAAGAAAGCTTTAAGTTGCGTTGCTGCAATTAGTCAGTCTGCTCTGTCGAACATGGACCATCTACCAACTACTTTAAAAGGATACATGTCTAACTGAGATTGGATTAGGGTTGGTTTGTCAACATTGAGGCCCATTAAAGTTAATGAACAATTTATCATCATCAATACAACCACAAATATAATACAGCGCACGTCTGTCTCAATTTATTATCACGCATATTTGTGTAGACCAAGCTAATACGCATGTTTAGATTATTTTCTTAACTAGAATAGTACTTTTTCTTTTTTATTATATAAATAATCACATATATTAAATTTTTTTATTAATACTAATATTAAGTAATTAATATTGATTTAAAATTTTATTACTACTCATTCACTAATTAATTACTCCTTCTTCTCTCTTTCTCAAATATTCCATCTTTAAGAGTAAAGTAGAAAATGATTAAATTTTTTCTCCTAGATATATATAAAACGTCTTATATTTTAGAAAGAAAAAAACTTTTTAAAATGACCTATATAATGAAAAGAAGTGAGTAACTTATTAAGTTGAGATTTCACTGTACTTATTAATTCATTTATATTCTTAAATTTATTTGTTATAAAATTTATGTGAAATATTTCAACACATATGAACTTAGTTAAAATTGGATCGAATCTCTTTTCTATTGGTATATAATAATAATAATAATAATAATAATAATAATAATAATGATAGCTTCTACACAACTTGTATCATGTACATAAAATATAACCAAGGCCTTTCTTTGGTTCCACAAGCATACTTAATGAACAAATTGATTTTCTTCTAATTTGGCCAAAAACATTGTGTGTGTGTGTGTATAACTACAATTATTATAATTTGGAAAACAAATACTTTATAATGGGATAGGATGGTGAGAGGAGAGGAGAGGGAAGGGAAGGAATAGTTGGCCCAAATTGTACTCGCAAACCGGGGGTAATAGTTGATAAGTAAGGTGACCCAATTTTGAACGAGCATGCAATATTATTATTATTATTATTATACTATATCAATGGTAAATTTCTCCCCTCTAATGATCGTAAAGAAAGTACAAGGAATGGTAATAAATATGATCAACAGAATACTAAAAAATCAGACCTTGCTTGAACAATGTATATAAAGAAAGTCGAGGGGATTACAAGTCACCAGCGAAAGAACGACTTTCAATTAATTCTTTACCTGCCACCACCTGCAATGCAACAATTAAGTAGCAGCATTCTCTTGCCAATTTCCCTTGCAACAGTTAATTTTTATGGAAAGAATAATCCCTCCCTAGTCCCTATTTCAATGCATGGATTTTCCCTCACGTTAACTCCCGAGCCCAATTTGTTAGCCAAAGAAACCTTCGTATTGCTAAAATACACCTAATGCAAGAGTTGGTCAACTTACTCTTAACATTATACAAAACAGAAACTTAACGCCGTGTTTGGAAATACTGTATAATTTTTATTTTTATTTTTAACTAAATATGTACAAATTGAACTGCTGCAGCTATAACATAATATATATATATATATATAGGTAGCTGCAGTAGGTTGGAATCATTAGCGGTTGGTTTATCCAACTCTCCTAAACAAAAATTCCATCTTCACTAGAAATCCCAACCTCCATATCACGACTTTCTCATTTTGTACTTCCTTTTACTTCATGTTTAAAATCTCTAGCCCCCAACTCTTCATTTCATTAATTAGCTTATAGAACTTGAAAAAAAGTACTAGCTAGCCTTCTAAGCAAATTAACATGAAGTTAATTGTGGCATTCACCATAATTTTGATTTCCCTAGGAATTAACATTGACGGATACAATTGCAAAGTTGTGCAGTTCATATTCGGGGACTCCCTATCCGACGTTGGTAACAATGCAAGACTCCCCAAGAGCCTGGCTCAGGCAAGCCTCCCGTGGTATGGCATTGATTTTGGCACTGGCTTGCCTAATGGCAGGTTCACTAATGGTCGGACCGTTGCTGATATTATAGGTATTATATCCCTTTATATTACACCTTGATGCATTTTTTGAGCAATGTCATGTACTTCAAATGTTTATTTGTAATTAAACAAGAATATACTAAAATTACTTGTACATTCAGGGGACAAAACAGGACTTCCAAGGCCACCGGCTTTTCTTGATCCAACTTTAACAGCAGATGTTATCCTGGAAAAAGGTGTAAATTTTGCCTCTGGGGGTGGTGGAATCTTGAATGAAACTGGTGGTTTATTTGTAAGTTGTAGCAGTAATTTTTATTCCACCGTTACCTTTTAAGTAGTGTTTTTCATGTTAAAGAATAATAGATTATAGACATTGTTAACTATTAGCTCGAAATTTGAAAATGTTGGCACATACTAATTGCAGATTCAAAGGTTCTCGCTATATAAGCAAATTGAGTTGTTTCAAGGAACACAAGAGCTAATGAAAGCCAAAATGGGGACAGCAGCAGCGGACAAGTTTTTTCAAGAATCGCGTTATGTGGTGGCTTTAGGAAGCAATGATTTTATCAATAACTACTTGATGCCAGTTTATAGTGACTCATGGACGTACAATGATCAAGGCTTCATCGATTATTTAATGGAAACACTCCAAGGACAACTAAAGGTAAGTCTATGCACTCTTGAAACGAAATGTTTGCTAATAATTTCTTGTGCTTCTAAACTTTAAATTTATTTCTTTTATTTCCTCATTTTTTTTGTCGCCCTTTTTTCCAATAAAGCTACTGCATAGGTTAGGGGCACGGCAACTAATGGTTTTTGGATTAGGACCTATGGGCTGCATTCCACTTCAGAGGGTTCTAAGTTTATCTGGTGAGTGCCAGGACAAAACGAATAATTTGGCACTTGGCTTCAACAAGGCCGCGACCAAACTTCTGGAGGATTTATCAAGCAGCCTTCCAAATGCCAGCTTTAGATTTGGAGACGCTTATGATGTTGTTAACAATGTGATAACAGACCCTTCAAAATATGGTGTGTTAACTTTTTACCATTCGGCCGATTTCCTAATTCTTAAAAAGCCAGCCTTAATATGATTTATACCGTCGACATTTCTTTCAAGATGCATTACAATTTTGTATTTGCAGGATTTGGTAACTCTGACTCGCCATGCTGCTCGTTTGGAAGGATTCGACCAGCCCTAACATGTGTTCCCGCATCCACATTGTGCAAAGACAGAAGGAAGTACCTGTTTTGGGATGAGTATCACCCAACAGATAGTGCTAACGAGCTAATTGCTAACGAGATCATTAAAAAACTAGGATTTACGCCTGTTAATAACTCCAGTGGTCCTTCTCCAGCACCAGCCTCTGCTCCACCTAAAGATGACTAAGAATTTGTAACTGATCCGGTTATTACTCTTCTGGCAGCGATTAGTCCGCATATATGTATGTATAAGGAAAGAAATGACAGAGTTACTCATCTACAACAAGGATTGGTTTTGTTAACGTTCGAATGAAAAAAGGGTTGGTGAAATATTTTTCATATTTTCTTGTTAAATTAAAGACAAAAAGCAGATTATGCCAGATTGAAGAAAATAGTTAATTTTGCAACATTGATTGATCAGTGCCTCAGAGAAATAAATAAGGTTGATTTTACTAAGTCCTGTTTTAGCTATAAAATACTTCACACCCACAATTCTTAATTAATAATAGGAGAAAAGGAATGGGTACCACCTCAACCTTCCACTTCCTCCACTAGCTAGTTTCCAAATGGGTGAAGATATTTTTGAGGTTATAGTGGTTTCACCTATCATGCATATTAAATAATCAGCTTATGGTTGGCCAACACTTAACCTATTTAAAGTACTTAGTTGTTGGGTAATTTCTATCCCCTTTAACGAATTTACTGCATTACAAAACAAAGCATTTCATGGTTTAGGGTGAGAAAAATATGTTTTTCCAGCTTAAACCAATCATGATGTATTTTTATATATAGTTGGCAATTACAGAAAAACACCCTCTCAACTACCTCAAGAGAAGATTGTTTCTTCCAATAAAAACTTGGTATTTGGATCATCAAACATCATGCTGCTAATTAAGATAACATTATTAGCTAACTAGACCTCATAACAAAAAAACATTTTAAGGGCAGATCAAAAAACAGTGGATTTAAAAAAGAAAGCCGAACACACTTGTATTCCAATCACATTATATAGGGTACACAAATTGGTTTGTTGTAAGATCACAAGTTCACTGCTGCAAAAAGTTTACAATGACAAACAAATGGATAATTTCTATATCAACAAAAGTTTTCACATTTAGATTTCTGAAGTTTACTTCAAGATAACCTTCTTCATCTCTCACTCCTTCCTTCCTGATGCTCTCAAAACCTCGGCATAATACCTCATACAACATGTAACTTACCAAATTCTCCCAAGTTTCTTAGCATTACTTATATATATATATATATATATATATATATATAGAGAGAGAGAGAGAGAGAGAGAGAGAGAAAGAGAGAGAGAGACAGACAGACAGACAGAGAGACAGAGCTAGCAATATTTTCTCTACATATTTTCCTAACACAATACTACTACATTACAATGACACAATATCACTGCCTACAGAAATTAACATTCAACACAGCCTCCGCCTCGCTTTGGTGTGTGTCGGTTATTTGCCCCGGATCCTGGATAATCATTGAGATCAACATTCATTTTTCCAATTATGGTTTTAACGTCCCAGTTTTTCTCCATATTTTCCTGGGTAATCAAAAAATAAAATAAAAAATCCATTAATGAAACATAAAGCAGGAATGAGTTTTTGTTTAGCATTGAACATCAAGTTTGTAAAGTACCGAGTGAGTATCCTCTGAATATTCATGCACAAGATTTTTTGTTCCTGCAAATACTCATGTACTCTTAGTTATAATCATCAAGACAAGAAAACAGAAAAAACAAACAAATTTAGCAGATTAGTCGAGGAATTACTTGTAACTGGAACGGCATTCAAGCAAAGAAGATGAGAAAATCCCAATAGCAGCACTAGTAGGCGGAGGAAAGTGCCTGCCATTTCTGTAGCACTATTTCTTTAACCTGTGAGATTGCTTTGAACCCCTAAAGCCAACTAGTGCTCCATTTATATGCCCATTTGGCGTTTGTCGTGTCAATTAATTCAAGTAAACAAATCACTCGAGTCAAAAAGGTGTTAAAAACGCAACAATTTTGGGAGATTTTCGCCTTTTAAAATCTTTCTTTGTATGGTGTGAACCATGAATTGAGGGCAGAACAGTGTAAATTCCTGGATTGTTAGTGGAAGTAATAATTTTAAGTCAAAATAATGATGAACACTGTGTACGAGTGGAATGTGACAAAATAATGATGTTTGAAGCTTAAAAATAAAATAAGTCAAAGGCATAGTGGAAAATAAGATGATATTTCACGGACACTACTGAGTATGAAAATAAAAACACAGTCATCAAAAGCTTAATTACAGTACCACGCACAACAAAGAATTAACAATGCCAAATTTTGACAGTTAATTAGTCATATATTTAACAGGTATAATCTCCCAAATGATCGACCTTTCCACGCCAAATCTTGATGGCACCAACCATATATATTTTATTTGCTAGTGGCAGGCATACTAACTTATTACAGATTACAACTTTGAGAAAGAAAATGGCTGGCTTGTGTTAATGGATTATCTAACAATGAATTTTTAGGTATAAAAACAGAGGGTTTGTTTTTTCTAACGGGATTAGCACAAGGGAATTGTTATTTTCACAAAGGTAATTTTCTCAAAACTTTACTCGAATAAATGTAAATCATATTTACTATTCAAGTTAGGGGAGCCTCGTAAAGCTATCAAATACCATTGTGAAAATATCATTTTTCTACCGCAAATTATTCTTAATCTTTTTTTGAGTAGTGTATTCAAATGTCAATAAAAAGGTACTTTTTTCGCGTCTTAGTTGGCTTTATGACATTTGGTCAAGCATATGGACACATTTATACGTATCTTGTTCTAGAGAAACTTTAATGTGTGGAAATATAGTTTTCTTTTTATAAATAAAAAATAGAATAATAATAATAATAATAAGACCTGAGGAAGATGGCATGAAAAGGGCCAAAATGGAACAGTAAGTGTATTGACAGCCTATTGTTCAGTTGGTGGGTTAGTGTATTGACCACCATCCCATTCCATAAGCCACCAAAATTTTTGTGGTTGACATTAGTGTGTGTGTGTGTGTGTGTGTATATATATATATGTATCTAAGAATACCATTTATGGTACAAACAACTTTATTATGGTTGATGTAAAGTTATCGACTTATTGTAATGTTAGTCTGAATTAAGAAATGCTAAGCAAAACAAAGTAATAAAGTTTCAACCAAAAAACAAATACTCTCTATTACAGTAATAAAGTTAGAAGGACGAGTGGAAGGAAGTTGGGCGACCCAATTTAGAATTTGATCTCCACTATATACTTTCCCCCGGGTTTCCCATTCTCGATCAATACAAGTTTGAAGAAATTTGTGTCCCTTTATCATCATACACCATCATCACTCTTTTGTAGAAACTTTAGTCCATGTTTGAACACTCTAGTTCCATTATGTATATCACATTCCATCGTAGACACGAAGTTATATTTTATTTATTAAGAAAATAAAAATAGAAATATTGGGCACTAGTGGGTCAATTCCAGGCATAACATCGGCTCAAATACTTCAACTTGAATTGAATCCCCTCAATTAAGATGCAGTACTTAACACGAGTAATCTTTCTTATTAACTTGGATTTGGTTGGGTACTAAGCTAAAGCCTATATGATGGTAGTACATGATTACTGACAGATTTTAATTAATCACCACGGCAGCGATTATAAGATTTTGACCCGAATGAATCGGAGGAGCGAATTCTTCATTTTATTGGATTAAAATTTTGTTAAATCCCTAACATTTTTGAAAGGCAGAACTTAAAATTCTTAACCATATATAACTTTCATATTATATTTACTATATAAACGTGGTTAAAAAATTGACAGATAAATATCAAGCGTGTGATTTATGAAATATTGTGTGCACTTTATGATTGGTCCATTTCACACTCGGAATAGTTTTGCAAACTATATATACGAATGAGTAATGTTACGTATTGTAACAAATTTGTGTCGACTTACAATCGTAAAATTTATCAAAACATGAAATTACATAAAATTAAAAAAAGATCTCACTTATTATATATCACTTTAAATAGATTATCACTAATACTTATTTACATAACTGACAATCAAAAAATTGATGCGAATTCATATTAGGTGGGCCCGGTCATCGAGTAACTATTTTATTTTATTGTTTTCATAAAAAAAATTCAAATAGGCTTTACTGTACTTAGTTTGAAGCTCAACAAGCCTTTTACTCAGTTCCATAAAGAGGTCCATGCCAACAGGCCGATTTATTCTTATTACTGCTATGGGCCTATAACGAAAGTTTTAGTCTTGTACTGTGTTTTGAAGGTGTTTCCTGTTGTGGGTTATGGAGGTTCATTAGAAACTTGAGTAATGATTAGTGTTCGCGTAATCTCTAATTCAAAACTTTTTGATCATTAAAATTTTCAGTTAACAAACTCTTTTGTTTTTGCTACAATCTAAATTTAAAAATTAGTCTTGTAGTGTCGAATTACTCGTAAAACTTAAAAACGATTAGTTTACACTCAACATCAATATTTATACGAGTATTATTTATTTTTTAACGTTATCAATACAACTCTTACATTCTATTAGTTATTACAACTTTTACAATAATATTTTCTTTTATTTTTATTAATTATTATAAATTTATAATTGATATTTTTGCGATATCTCTGTTATAGTTGTAATTATGTTAATTTTGTAATTTAACAAATTGATCTTCAATTCTCTCCTTTGAAATAAATTTCGTTGAACTTCCACACCTATTGTATTAGCCATAAATTTTATGTATATCAAGTTGTTAAATTGAGTAGAGCCAAAATTTCTTTAAGTTTCTATTAACATAATAATGTTATAATATATATAGTGTCAATTTTACTTTAGCCAATCCTATCCACAGCACCATTATTTTGACATTATTCAAAATTATTTCGCTGTAAGATGATTATTTTACAGTCCTCGACTCCTAAAGATAATCATTTTTTTCCAAACTCAAGTGACAATATTAAAAGGATATTATTTTAAGTGTGAAAAAGGCTTTTACCTTCATACGCAAACGGGTATTTATTTAGACTTAATTATTTATGTGCTATATTATTCGAGTACGACAGTCTTTATTGATAGATTTAAAATCGAATAATAAATATAATTACACAAAAAATAATGAAGAATTAAAAAATAAATATACTTTAACTGTTAGTATAACATAAAATGTCTTGGCATAAAAGTGTTGGATAAAGTTGAATCCACTCTGGCTAATTGTTTTAATACAAAATTGTCCGTATCAAAGTTTTTTGTTTTGGTTAGTCGAAATTATGACTTTAATGTTGGAAATGGATTTGAAAACTAAATAATTAGAGCATTTTTTAGGCTCAATTAATGTGGGACCCAAACTCCAAAAATGTCGGGTCCATGTACCAACACGTTCTCCTCCGCAAAGAGTATAACGTGGTATATTTATTTGTTCAAATCCATTAAGTATTGAATGAAAAATTGACTCCAAAATCATCTACTTGAAATGTTTAAACTTGTCATAAATACCTTGTCCCTCATAGAATAAATGAGGGAAATGTGAAGGGTTTATATATGGGATAATTGCACAATGGGAAGGGCCCCAAGGGGCACCCCACTTTTGTGGAAGGGAGAGGACCTAGCTAAGGCTTGGTTTGAACACGCGCGCCGCCGCCCGGCCGGGTCGTGGGTCGTGGGTAACTGTATATAATTTATTTAAAATTTTGTTTAAAGTTTTATTGCAAAAGCGGAAACAAAACTGTGTCGTTTTATGGCGCCTTTTCTGAACAGAAGCGCCCATTCTTATTGGTCCAAAACTACGTCGTTTTAACGAATGGATGCCATGCCAAAGGAGGTGTCCCTTCTGATCAATCACAATTCATCCTATAAATAACCTGCCTGTGCTGCAATCATTCATTGATTCAATTCCAGAAATAACTTTCATTTTCCTGCATTCATCATATAGTCAGTTCGAGTATAAAGCATAGAAATTGAGTTCGAAGAATTCTTAATTTTGAAGTGCTTCTAATTAAGGATTGGAAATCCGTTTTATCTTGGGAAGTAATTATTCAAAAACCTTTTAGCACCAGTGAGGGAATAAATTTGCTTCAAGGAGACTTTGTGAATTCAAAGGACTCGGATTTAATCTTTCCAAAAAATTCAATCTCCTTTTTCCAAGTAAGTACACTGAACTTTCGAATTTCAATTTACTTACTTAATTTAGTAACTCTGTTATTATATATTAAATATTTACTATAGTTACGGGAAATACATTTAATTGACTATCAACCATAGCGTAACCGTCCATTTGAATAGAAAAATTAATTGAAAATGTCTTTGGTGAAGTTGACAATGACAAATTATCATATCAAAAACCTAGTGCAAATTTAATATAGCAAACTGAAGTGCATAGATTTAAAATATATATATAAAAAAAAAAAAAGAACTTTTTTTTTAATGTTAATTAAAAAATCGAATGACTTTACACCGAAATAGAAATAAAAAAAAGAATTATTATTTTTATAAATAAAAATAATATTTTTATAAAATTTTCTTTTACATAAATATGAGATTCATTTAATATTTATATAAAAAATAGTTTATAAAAATATTATTTTTATTTATAAAAATATCGATTTTTAAAATTGGTTAGGCACTTTTTATTAATAAAATAATACGAGTAGATAATGTTTCTTAAGTTTGTTAGCACAAGTTTAATAATGGAGACAATGGGATAGGTGTCAGCTCCAGGGAAATTAAATGAGTAACCTGCTATGTTAATTGTGTACTGATATACACGTGTTATTCACTGAAATACGTGTCTACGAAGTACTAATGAAATAGATTAAAATTTAAGACTCGTAGACAGAGAGCCATTAAATAAAAACACTTTAAGTTTACAAAATTACTCAATTTGGTGCAAAATTAGAAATATATCTAATTTTTTTAAATTAATTTATAAAATTTAGAAAAATTATTTAATTTTAATACAAATAACTACACAATTGTAAATTAATTTTAATTAATATATTTGTTATTTACAGAACTTAAATAAATTCATATTAATTTTTATTCATAGCATTTTACAAATTAACTTTAAAAGACCATATTGAATCCTTTTAATTCTGTAACTAATAAAGTATAATATAATTCATTTATATTTTAAAGTTAAAAATATATCTAAATTTAAATTTATAGAAAATATTTTAAAGATTATTCACCTGATATTTTTTAAACAAATTTACATGACTTTTTTCACTAGTTTATTAGTAAAAATATTTAATCTTCCAAAACGACCTCTTATTGCTTAATATTTGAACTTTTGGGATTATCAAGTTGGCACATGCCACGCGTTAATCTTTTTTCATAAAGACAAGTCCACATATATAATATTTAAATATAAAATTAAATATTATTTTTATTTTAATAATTAAAAAATAAAGTATGACACAAATTTTAATATTATACTCCACTTTTTAATAGTTATGATAAATATAATATTTAGATATTATATTTAAATATTGTGTATTTATATTTATTTAAATGTAACATTTAGATATTGTGTTTGAATATTATATACTTATAATTAATTATTAAAATAAAATATTATTTTTTAATAATTAAAATAAATATAATATTTAATTTTATATTTAAATATTATATATTTAGACTCTTCCCTTTTCATAAAGCTCATATGGACGCCTTTCCTTTTTCTTATTTTTAAAGAATTCAACCCACAAATTTTTTCAGGTAAATCTTGGCCGGCTGGACATGTTCGCAAACATGTCAGTAGTCTTGCCTTCTCCAGGACTAGAATCGTAACACTAAAGTAGTAAAGTACAATTCCATCACAAATAACCGTGCACCTATAAGGAAGTTAGCGACACGGTGCACCAAACATTCGGTAAAACAAAAGAATCTAGTTTGGGAGGGGTGAAGATATCAAAGCCCATGCAAATAAAAAAAACTTGTGGCTCAGAAAATTGCTTCGTGCTGACGTGGCTTTCACATCCCTCTGTGTTTTTAATTGCAGTGTGTCAAAAGCTTAATCTCCAGCGTTGCCACTTGCCACCAAAGACTTTACTTGTAAGTTGTAACCTCCAGAGAATACTCGCCGCCGAACGCCGTAGACCACCTCCACTTGTAAATTATTTAACTTCTCCGGGGGTTTTGGGAAATGATGGAATTGAAAGATCCGGGGATTAAGCTGTTCGGGAAGAAGATTGCCTTGACAGAGAATGAGGAAAATCCGGTCGTCTCCGGTCAAGATTCCCGTGTGAATGTTGACTATGCGAGTATAACTTGTTTGGAGGGTGATAAGGGTAACGGAGTTGCAGAAGAAGATGGACAGGTGGCTGGCAAGGTACAATATATATGCCCTCCTATTGCACAATACACGTATATCTAAAACCGACCCATTTGCAAGAGACTAAAACAGTTAATTAGTGGGTTGATCTTACTTCTCTATTTTCTTGTTCAGTAACATGGTACACTTTGATTATTAGCTTCTTAGTAACGGTCCATCTGTCTATTTTTGTTTTTTATAGTTGATATTTTTTTCTGTTTTTTTTTTTTTTTTGTGGGGGGGGGGGGGGTGGGGGGAGGGGATATCCTAATGAACTAACCAATTTTTATTTATTTTTTCATGGAAAGTGAATGATTTTCTGAAGAAGGAACTCTGCAATTGTAATTTAAAGCCTAATACCAGAACCTATAGGTCGAATTTGAAGGGATTTATAATCCGGAGTTTGACAGTGATTTACGGGACTAGGAATTAGTAGACTCTGCCCCAATCAATGACAAAGCAAAATTCTTTACCTCCGAAAGTTGTTAACTTGGAATTGTTTGAAGTTTCCTGATACACAAAATTGTGGTTGTGTCACTTGAGTGTGGGTTCTGCTTCAGCTTTTCATCTGATCTTGAGTTTCAGATGGGTCCAATATATTCAACTTCACCTGTGTCTACAAGTTACTTTCTTTACTTTGGTTTTTGATGTTTCTTGCAAAGTTCAGTGGTTAAGTCCACTTTTAGAGAATCTAAAAGTCTTGATCCAATCTTGGCAAAGTCAAGGTCGTTAAATTCTACTTATCATATTAAAAAAAAGAAAGAATATTTCCTATTTAATTGGACCGTACTTGCACCTATCTCCGTGATTACCCGCTTGGATTGCCTATTTCTTCCTCGTGGATTATACTGCACTATTTTTTTCTCTATTTAGATGTTCCGGATACACATCTTTCTGGGGATGTTATCTTTGGACATTCTGTAACCTTCACAAGAGTAACATTCAAATTTGAGGATCTAAAAGAGATTCACATATAACTAACTAACTAATATTGATATCATTTTTTAGAGCCTCCGTGCGTGTCATATGTATCTACCATAAAAAAAAAAAAAAAAAAAATTGGAACTAATATTTTGCGGAGAAGGAATTAATAGAAAAAGCTTACCAATTAAAACCCTGTCTTGTTTGGCACTATTGAGGGGATTGAAATGTAATTAACTAGAAAAGAAAAAAAAATCCTTTCAAATTATACCATAACTAGTCCGTGGTACCGTGTCCTGCTACTTACGAAAACTTTGCTTAAATTCCAGGATTATTTTGAAGGACAAAGTGAGACTAAGCCACAAAATAAGGCACCAACTCCAGTTACAGAAGACTCAAAAGAATCACAGGATTCAAACAAAAGCCCTAAAACTCCCTCCATTGATGAAGAAACTGCAACACTAAAACCTTCGGTGACTGAAAATGATCGAAGTGATACAACTAATTCACAGCAGAAAACTCTGAAGAAACCAGACGAAATTCTTCCTTGTCCTCGTTGTAATAGCATGGATACAAAGTTCTGTTATTACAACAATTACAATGTTAACCAACCCCGACACTTTTGCAAGAGCTGTCAGAGATACTGGACTTCTGGGGGTACAATGAGGAACGTGCCAGTAGGATCTGGTCGTCGCAAGAGCAAGAATTCTGATTCACATTGTTGCCATGTCACCATGTCCAAAGCTCTCCATGCTGCTCAAATTGATGCTTTGAATGGAATTCATAACCCCGCACTCAAAAACAATGGAACAGTCCTCTCATTTAGCACAGACTCTCCACTTTGTGAATCCATGTCTTGTGTTCTAAATCTTGCTGAGAAAAATGTCCCAAACGGTACCCCAAATGGGTTCTACAAACAAGGGATCTCGGTCCCTTGTAAAGGAGGAGAATATGGTGATGATTGCTCTGGTGGATCTTCCATCACAAGTTCAAATTCAACTATGGAAGGGAGGAAAAGGGGAGTTAAAGAGCCAGAGGTGCACAGTATTCATGGATTCCCTCCTCAAGTTCCATTCCTTCCTGGGGTTCCTTGGCCTTGTCCGTGGAATCCTGCAGTTCCAGTGCAAGCCATTTGCCCTTCGGGAATTCCGTCTCCATACTACCCAACACCTTATTGGAATTGTAATGTGCCAGGTTCTTGGAATATTCCTTGGTTGCCAGCGCCATGGCCTGCGACAAACCAAAAGGCACCAGGTTATGGTCCAAAATCATCAATATTAGGAAAGCATTCTCGGGAAGGTGACTTGCTTAAGCCAAGCAATGTGGAAGAAGAGGAACTTTTGGAACAGAATAATTCAGAGAGAGGTGTTTTGGTTCCAAAAACTTTAAGAATCGATGACCTTGATGAAGCTGCAAAGAGTTCTATATGGGCGAGTCTTGGAATAAAGAACGATTCTATTAGCAAGGAAGGCGTCTTTAAGGCCTTCCAAACAAAGAAAGATGAAAAAGGTCATGTAATCAAACCATCTCCAGTTTTACATGCTAACCCTGCAGCTTTGTCAAGGTCCCTCAGCTTCCAAGAGAGGGCCTAAATTTCCTTGTTCTAGCAGTTTCATTGTGAATGTAGACGACCAAGGTTCAATTGAATCCTTGGGATTTAGTCTGGGCTACTTAACTTCATCCAAGAAGAGTCATGCGGACTTTTGGGCTCTGCATACTGCAAATTTATTGGCAGAGGAAGTTACTGCTGAGGATTTTGAGATTCTTGTGTGGGATGTGGGAATTAGCTCAGAGGCGTCGTAGTAGAAGCCTGTGTTGTGCTTCCTGTAACATTAAGAATAGGTGTCTTGCTATTATTAGGCGAGTATGTTTTTTAGATTGTCATGTACATGTGTATGCTATTATACTCTCTATATAGAAATACTGACACTAGGAGGAGGGACAGGAGCTACAGATTTTTAGAAGCTCCGAAATTCCGTATGTTCAACTTCCTTGACAGAATGAATAATAATAAATAGTTGTCTTAAGAGATATATATATATATATATATATATATATAAATATATACATGTCCTCCTTGAATTGTAGAAATGGGTATTTACTCAGACTCCACAAAGATATAGCTCTTTCCGGTAATTATTTGAAGGTTGCTCCTTCGTTTTATTTGCTCCCCTACTTCATTTCACGTGCACTGAAACTAAAAAAATAATTCATTAGAAGCGCAACGCTCACTTATTATCGGCTTGAAAATTAGGCATTCTAAAGGACATAAAATTCTTTCCCCTATCAACAGTTGTGACATAGTGACCATGTTGTATCTACTGTTTCCGCCGTTCCACCAAAAGAGTCATTTAGCATTAAAGGATGTAATTTTATTTCATATTCACCCCTAAAATTATAAAAAGATTTAAGAATATTGTGTCATTTTATATTATTAACCTACTATCAATAGGTTCCTTTTATGAAATAATTTTATTTTTTTATTATTATTAGAACAGGGAGAGTGACATAAATCCTCCAAACTTTCGCTACATGATTATTGGTGGGTACATAAAAATCAGAACAATGTGTGTACCTGGTGGAAGAAAGAGATATTTTGTAGTCCAAACCAATTAAAGCCACAGAATGAGTTGCATGGACCCAAAATTGAAGTAGTGCCTTTTATTCTTTCTTTCCTTTCGCTTTCTTAACCTAATTTATTTTTTTCTTTGCTCCCTTCACTTTGATAAAGGCACACAAAGCCATTTTCCAATATCATGCAGCAGCAAATGCCGAGTTTCTGCTTTGTCATTTATGGACAGCTTTATTTAAAACTTTGTTCCAGATGGGCATCTTCAAATCTCAGCCATTCCCCACAAATATCATCTGTCTATTAACTAACTAGAAGAAAAAAAAATCCAACTGTCGAAATAATGTGGGATATCTTCATCTCTTTCATAATCTATTCTACTTCTAATCCATTTGTAACCGAGGAACTGAACAAGTTACCAGCCACAGCCAGCCTCTTGGGAGCCAATTGTCACCTAGCATATAAATCACAAATAATCCATCGAACTACCCTATTTTTTTCACCCTCCCCTTGGTATTGTGAAAATACTTCTACTTCTTGTTTTTTATTTCTTATTTTTTTTGTTTATTATGTAAATAATGTTTATTTTTTCTCAGTTGCAAAATTAGGGATATATTTTTTTTGAATCTATTAGATAGATACATTTTTAATATTAGACTATAAAACGACATTAAATTAATAAATTTCATTACTTATATTATAAATAAATTGAGTATTATCATACTATCACCGTAACATTTTAATTAATGTTAAGAATATATTTATATGAAAATCTTTTTTAAAAATATGCATTTGTAATATTGAGAAAAAGGGAGTAATACAAAAATATTGCAATTATGTCCCACCACATGGGAAGCGAGTCAGATGAAGCAACTTTGAATTTATAGTGATTAGTGACATACTCCACCTTATGAAAAATAGAATAATAGTAACATTTTAATTAATGTTAAGAATATATTTATAAGAATTTTTTTTTAAAAAATATGTATTTGTAATATTGAGAAAAAGGGAGTAATACAAAAATATTGCAATTATGTCCCACACATGGGAAGCGAGTCAGATGAAACAACTTTGAATTTATAGTGATTAGTGACATACTCCACCTTATGAAAAATAGAATAATAGTCCTCTAAATAATTCTCCTCCCTTAATTTCTTTCCCACTCCGAATATTCTCAAAACCTATTGAATTTAAAAAATAAAATATATTAAAAAATAGAATTAAAAAAGAGAGAGAATGGAATGGATGATTCATTGTATTTTAGCTAAAATAAGTCATTTTATACTATTTTCAAAAAATAAAATTCATAAATTTAAAAAGAATGAGAATAATCTATTCATTATATTCCAATGGAGCTACCAAACATAATATTTTTCGTTCTATAAGAATGAGTCATTTCATTCTCACTCTCATTTCTTCAATCCAAATTTAATATTAGTTCTCTGTCTCTTAGTCTCGAATAAATTCTGAAGTAAAAGAATAAAATAAAGGTAAGAACACAATGAAATCAAGATTATTCTATTTATTTTATTCAATTCAAAAATAGCATAAGAATTTAAAGGTCAATTTGATTAGCGTAAATTAATAAGATATTTTCAGTTTTTGTTACTTTAGGTATGTAGTGCCTTTGATAAAAAAAGAAAAGTGGAGGTATGAAGTGATTCAAAAAGAGGGGAAAGAAGAAAAAAGTTGTTGGATTGAAAAGAAGAAATTGTGGATATGAAGGCATCACCTCTCCTACAAAGTAGCAAGAAAAGAAGTCCATCAAGATTCCAATAAACTTCCTCTCTTATTTAATCCATAGATGATAGTGGAGCTACGTTGAATAAATGGAAAATAAGAAACCAACCCACAGGATATGGAACCAAGGTGGTGGAAAAAGAGAGCCACGAAGACTATCAGTCTATCACCATTACATAAAGTCAATTCTTTTTTAAAAGCTCAACCAAAAGTAAATCGAGTCCTCCACAGGTTATTATTTGGTCGGAATTCTTTGCCCATAGGCCATATCAATTCAATATTTATAAAAACTGGTGTATTTTAATTTTTTACTAAATAAATTGATAAAATACAGTTGGTCCAATATTATCTAAACAATGCCTTGCACAAACCTTGATAATAGAAACATCAAAAATAAAATATAACTCTAATTTCAAAACAGAGGGACTACTTATAAAGCATGGTAAAAGTATTACATCAAACTTAAAAAATAAAATAAAATTATAGGCTTGTGAATTATGACGGTGCACCAGAATAGGGAAAAAATGAAAAGTTGGCAAGTGACCCTTAAAATATTTTACTTTATGCATGGTCACCTAACAAAGCACTAAGAACCCCCAACACTAACTGTTAACCTGTTTCAGGGTTGCAGCCTCCTCATGAAGCAAAGATCCAAGTTTATAACTTGATTATAGACTGTTTCATGTTATAATTTGAATTAAATGCTGTTCCAATTCCAGGATGATGTCAAGACCATCCATTAGAAGAACCTTTTGAATAGATTAGCATCTTAAAACAATTCCTTTACTCCATACAAGAATCAATTCGAGGAAAAGTAGCCAACAGTAACGTTCGTTACTGTATTCTACATCCCCCAGAATCTTGTCCTCCACGAACGTTGCCATAGGCTGATAACTCGAGAAGATCCATATCACGGCCTGCACCACCACAACGTCAACAGTAGTCAACGATACTACGTCAAAGTAATAACAAAGCAACCAATATAATAATGTTTGTGCTAAATGAGTTCCTTTTTTCTATTTGGTGATACCCAAAAATGCTATATCCATAGCAATATGAAATAGTTGGTTAAACAAGAACTAAAAATACTACCTGAAACTAGGCAGTAAGAACTTTTCTGAATAAGTTCAGCTTTGGATATCTCAGTACGATCCCCTTTTGATCTATTTGCTTTTGCCTGCAACGAGAAAAGGGCGCCGGCCCGGAATCCAGCTTATTGGAGAGTATAAAAGCTTATAATTTAAATAAACAAGTAAGTAGCTATCATATTGACATCAATTGTTGAAAGAGGCGTTTTTACTGAATGGCAAAATAAAGGATTGCAAGTCGATAATTTTTCTTTAGAGAAGCAACTTAAAAGTACATAAAATACATAAGAATGAAGGTTGCATTTGGTTTTGTGTCGTGTATTAGTCCATGACAAATTAAAACAAAAACTTAAAACCAAATAAACATCCAAAGTTCCAAACAGATACATGGAACCGGACACTTAGGTATGTGGTCCTCCATTGCCAACAAACCAAATTTATCATCTTGCAAATGCAATTATATCTTCTCTAGCAATTCTTTGTAATCAAGGTAACCACGTTATATGTGATAACATCATATCGCACATCATTCCAAAAGCTTACCAACTCCTTGTCGCAGAAGCAGCAATTGTTAACACTTTCTAATACTAAGATCCTACCTAAGCAATAACCTTCAAGAGGCTTCCTACAAAGAGTGTTGTCCTTATGATTCAAGAAGATATGTGGATACTGAATTAAAGTTCATACTTCCTATAATCGGCCAATCGTGAGATAAACAACAAAAAATAAAGTGCGAATATAGGAATTATACAATCAGAGAAATCGACTATATTTTCTAAGTAGTCATTTATTTATGGTCGGTTTGGTAGGAGAGATTGAAAATTGGAAGGAAGAAAAGGTATAGAAACAAAAAAGTTTATACCAACGGAAGAGAACCCATCATTTCCCTTATTTGAGACTACAAGTAATTCAAGGCAATGAATAGGTCAATACATGGGCCACCGTCCTGCTAAACTAGAGAATTTTTACCCATCCTCCCCTTCAGCATCCACCCACTTTCCTCTGGCCAAACATTTTGCTGAAGGATAGCGTTTTTATACATTAGCAAGTTATCGTTCATTTTTTTTTTTTTTTTTTTTTGTCTTAACTGGTTGATTTTACTTGCTTGCTAAACAGAATAATACCAGCACATGGCTGAAAGATCTCTTCGTTTGACAATGAGGATATATTCTCATCATTTCATGTCTAAAGGAGCACTAAATTGACTTGGTGAATGTTGTCAACTGGTAGCAGATCAGTATTAGGTGATTCTCAAAAAGCCACTTGCAAAAAGATTCAAAATGATTACAAATGAATCATAAAAGCCATACTTGTAGAAAGAGGCCCCTTCCACACCAACGATGAGACATGAATCATGCAATAGAAAAATGCAAGCACGCTCAGGTGAACAAAGATAACATTCAAAGCACACGTTTTGAAATGATGAACTTAGTGTCTGATCCAAATGATACTAGTAAAGCACACAGAATGCGGGTAGTGGTCCTCATCCTAGACCTCTCCCTCAACCCAGAAAAAAGGAGATTTATCCTAACAAAAATATATAAAACAGAATTATTATTTTTTATAGATAGCGCTTTAAATCAGATTGTATCCACAGGATAAAATAGATTCTTTAACAGGAAAATGGAACTTGAATGACCCAAATGACTTATTCAAATGACGCATTCAACGAAAAGATCAAATTCTAGAAACGCTAGCTGAACAAACGGATGCAACAACATTGTCTGAACACAAGGTTGTGTAGCCTCTTAAACTCCACTAATATAATAGCCCAAAAAATAATTAGTTCGTTGGATTCAATCTTGTCTCCAACAAAAGGTGATAAGGTACATTTCAGCGAACAAGCTCTATAGCTTTTCATCCCATTATCCATTCGCGTGCATCAGAACAACAGCTTGTTTTCAGATAAATGTAGGTCCATCAATATTCCCCAACACTTACTAGTAGCTAAATAACATCAAACAATCAGGAGAGATTTTAAAAAATAAAAAAGAAGTATTATGCAAACTCAAACTAATGGGCTGTTTGTTTATGTCTGAATGCGTCTAAACGAGTCTGAATCTGATCGAATAAGTCATTCAAACTATTTGTTTTACAGTTTTTAAATCCTGAATGCGTTTGATTAAGTCTGAACGATTCATCCAAAAAATTGTGGCTAAATCAGTAAAAAGTAATGTTAAATGATATTTTCACTTATGTTATCTCATTGACAATTAAAAATTACTTTCAATATCTATTTTGTTTTATTATTGTAAATAAATTTTATTATATACAAATTGTTTTTTATTTTTCTTTAACAAATTAGTAACCAACTTAATGAATGTCATTAATATTTTTAGTTTTTTATTCCTAAAATTATATTACTAATAGTATACTCCATTAAAGATTATTCAAAAGTTTATATATTTGTTCGAGTCCTAATTGAATTCTATAGGTTTCTTTTATTATTTATTTAAATGTATGCATATGTGTGTGCGAATCCCGTTATTGTTATGTTGTCTTACTATTTATTTAAATACATATTTATTATTTATTTAAATAAGTATACATGTATAAAAAATCATTCTAGTACTATAATTTGTTTATATCTATTATACCACTATGAGAGGTAAAAATTTACTTCTAATTTTTTAATATAATAAAAGTAAAAATACTTATAAACAGAAGAAAAAAATTTGATATAAAGTATTTTAAAGTATGAATATGAAAAAATAAACTAAACAATTTAAAATGCTACTTCACCTTAATATTTAAAAAAATAAGTATAATTTTTCTTATACATATTTTGAGTTAAAATAGAAAATATTATTATTTAGTTACTTCAAACGAATCAGTTAACAAACAACTTCTTTTATTTAGTATTTAATAAATTCAACCATTAAAAACTTTTTATTTAATTTTATTAAATAGCCTCTGACCCCATTACAAAAATTGCTCACAAAGAGAGTAAATATAAATAAAAATCCTTGGCTCAACTGACATTCATTGTAATACTTTACAATTAGCAACTCAACAACCAAACCCATCCCTAATAACAACAAAAGACTAATTTATAATTTGCATCCCAAATTTTTTACCCTTAAACTTTTTTCGATTAAATGCATTCTAAAGTTAATCCCAAAACATTATTTACACACTCTGGTTATTTTTTCGGCCAAATCCTCACCAGAACTTTAATGACATCATAGAGGTAAGGATAAAAGAGTCTTATCACCTCAAATATTTTTATTCATCTTTTCTATTTCTTTTCCTTCTCTCTATCATTCTTCTCCACTTTTCTATGTTGTGATTAGTTTGAATGAATAGATTAGATAAAGGAATGGAATGATTTTAAGTTATTTCAAATATATATTTGATTATTGGTGAGAATGAGTAATTTAATATGATGGTAAAATTACGATATATATCTATTTCATTGGAATAAATTTTATCTCACTCCTCTCGTATGGAATAAAAATTAAAGAGATGAAATAAATTTTCACTCTATTAGAATAATTTATCTTCCAAATTAATCATCTAATACACTATTTTTCATTATATACTTTCATTTATCCCATTCTTTCAACCAAACGTGTCACTAGTATCATCTCCCTCACCACTAAGATGGAGATTCAAACAACTCATTTCAAGCTATGGAAACAACTGGAGCTGCAATTCTTATCCTCTCTCTCTCCGGCTCTCTATTTTCTCTCTCTTTCTATTTAGTTCTCTGTAATTAAAATTTCAAGAACTTAAATTCTTGTAGATGAAGATCCAGAAGCTTTAAAAATGTAAACCCCACAAAATATTCTCGATGCGTGTAAGAAGAGGAAGAGAATCTTACTGATCTATGGCTTCCACACATTTGCATATCTCGGATACCCAATTGCTCTGGCAGGGCCATTTCGTGACAATATCAGATTCTTTCTTCAAAAACACCATTGATGGCATGCTAATTTGGGTAACTTTCTTACTACATGAAAACAGAGGATTTGTTATTCATCTATACACCATTGAAGAAAGTTTTAAAAATTCTTTCCAACCCTTCTGCGACCAATGCCAATGCTCAGGTAACTCCTTCAATTTCATACCCGTTTGAATGTTTTTTTTAATTTCTCAATTGGGTTTTATGAATTTTAATCTGGGTATTCAGTTTTTGGGTTAAATTTTGGGAATTAGTCATCAAGGGTTTAATGAGGTTTTGGGTTTTATTGCTCTGTTTCAGGCTGGAATCATCACTTTGTTTCTAAGAGAGAGTATCATATGATCTATTGGTTTTGTTTTTATATGGAGCTGAAATAATACCTGGAATGAATGTATCTATCTATCAATACATGCCCATGAAGTTTGTGTTCTTGGGGTTATGTTTTGTTCTTCATCCTGAGTCTTGATTCTCTTAAATCTGCATAAGCTTTGTATCTAGATCCTCTTTCCGTTAAGAAACGCTCTGCTCTAATGCTCATGGGTTTTAAGTTGGAGAAGAAATGAAAAAATATCTGTTTTAATGACGAAGAAAGTTGGTATTTTACAGGCAGAAAATCAAATAATTTAATGACATTAAGTTTATAATGCATTTACTTTTCTTTATTTTTTTTTAATTACTTTATTTTTTTAGGGAATAAAATAAGAAATGACTATTTTTTTTATTCTAAATATATGTAAAAAAAAATATATTATAAAAAAAAAATTAATTATTTATATAATAAAAAGGAAGGAGTAAAACAGATGCAGTATGTTGGAGTAAGAAATTTGCAGGGTTTCAAACAAAGACAGGTCTTCCGTAACGAATTCACGGTCGAGAAGAGAGGCGGAGACCGGAGATATAGGTGATGATGATGGTGGGCCCCTGGTTGGAGATGAATGGTTTCTCCTTTGATTAGCTTCTTTGCGCGGCCTCATCTTGTCTTACGGGGAGAAGAAGACCACCATTTTTGAGCTACTTAACTGGACTTTCTGAATCCCTTCAAATACGAATAACATGTTCAATACAAAAGAATCTACGATAGAACACCTTCAACATGGGCATGGGCATTAGATTTACTAACTAAATAGCTGAAATAAATTTTTAAATTTTGATTCTATTAATTTAAATTCTGGTTGCTGAAAAAACAACAGCAACCAGAATTCTTAAAAATGCAAATATCACTACCCTTTTATTATCCTCCTATACATAACATATGGATTTACGTTTCCTTCCTCAGCCTTGGGATAAAACCAAAGAATTGCTTTTTAAATTCTAATTTTGTTTTCTTCAAAAAAATAAAGAGGCAAACGAAGGACAGGATAATGATTTTGATTATATTTTACATGCGCAACAACCAAATATTATATTAAATATTATATTTATTTATACTATTAAAAAATTAAATATTATATGAATTTCAATGACACGTCTCACTTTTTAATTATATAGATGAATATAATATTTGATTATTATGTGTAGTTATATTTATTCTAATGATTTTGATTATATTTTCATAAGATCTAGCTTATCCTTTTTAATTCACGAGGGGTCCAAAAAATAAAATTACATATTTGAGGTTATAAAAAGTAAAATACGATTGAATTTCTCTTCAACCAATCCAAAACAATCGAAGAGGATATCAATTTTCCTTATCCTCCTTCCTTTCTTTGCTACTACATATTCATCATTAGACAATACTATATATATTATGGTTGGTGATAAAATTAAACACTATATTTATTTTAATTATTAAAAATTAAATTCTAACACGAATTTTTGTATTATGCTCAATTTTTTAATGGTTGAGATATATTTTGTTACCAAATATTATGTACTTGTATTTTTTCTTTAATATTTATGTCTACAACACGATTCATTTATAAAAAAAAAAAAAAGTGGGGTTAAAAATTTAATGTGAATGAGAAGACGACAATTAAATATACCAATATTAATTAATAAATAAATGTGTTCTACGATAAATTTTAGAATTAACAAATTTCTAATGAGTATTAAAGTATACTAATAAATAAATACTACAGTAGTGGAGTATATGTTAAGTTACGTATATCCTGTTTTGGAAATAAAGGCATTAGAGAAGAATTTAAATAAGCAGGATTTCTTCTAGTTTTGTTTGTGACAGTGACAGACATCAAATCCGTAGTAGTTGAAAAAGGTTGACCCGGAAAGCCGTTGATTCAATTGTTTAACTCTTGAATCACGCCAAGCCCATAAATGATGATCCCATCGTGGAATCCAATGCCTCTTCACTTTGGGATGAAATCCAATGCCCCCCAAAGTCCTAACACGAAATTTCCTTGTAATTACATGGCAAATAGAATACGCTTTCTATGTTTCCTCAATTTTAAAATATGCCATCCATCTGTTTCGAATTACAGTATAAAAATATTATTAACTTTTAAAAATTAATTTCAAACATTTTTAATTCCCAAAATTAAAATTATTTATTTTAAATTATGAAACAATAAATTATATAATGAGTATAATATTTTAGATATTTTATAATATTCATCATAATATTGACTAACATGTCAATTTTAAGAGTAAAAATATCTCAAGTTAACTTCAAAAAGTCAATAATGATCTTATATTTTGAAACGGAAGAAGTATATGATTCATTTTAATTTTCTCGTGGGTAATTTGACAAAAAAAAATCAAAATTAGTATAAATTTATTTAATTTTAATTAATATATACAATTTTATAAACAATAAATTATCTATATTGTAAGATTTAACTTCTTATAAATAATTAATCACATCAAATTTAAATTTAAGAATATCACCAATTGACTTTAAAATTTGAGATTGATCTTATATTTCAGAGTAGAGGGAGTCTACAAATAAATTATGTAGATGGTAGTACTTTTTTTTAGGGAAATCGGAATAAAAAATTAAAGGATATGACGAAATTAGTAATTTTTTTAAGGGTATGTTTGAAGCTTAAAAATGAGGTGAAAAAAGAAGAGACAAACAATTGCAAAAAATAAACAGAGAGAAAAGTATGTTAATGAACACAAATCTAATTACTTAAAAATTCCAATATCAAGAACGATGTCAAAATGCAGTGTAATAAATTGTTAAAAGCAAATTAATAGAATTAATTTATTTCTTTTTCTTTTTCCGAACCTGCTTTAGATGTGTACGTATTTTAAATTTTATTCTACATTGTAGTCCAGCATCTTTATCAAGTCATGAATCTTAAAATAAGACTTGGCCAGAAGCAAACATTACCAGGAAGTTCCTCAGGGACCAACTAATGCATTGCATGTTACTTGCTTCTCCAATACAAAAGAGAAATTAAACTCCACGGCTACTTCATCATTGACTGTTTGTTCTGCAAACTTCTAATATACATTATTGAGATGCATTTTCCTCTCAACTTCAATTTCCAGAGTCTTCTTATCCCACCATTTATTTATAAACACCTCAATGCAATTGCCCATCCACACACGCATATACAGTACTCACTCATTCATTTACTTCTCTGTCTCCATTTTCACATGCAAACAAAAAAAAAAAATTACCCCACACAAATCTTATTATGGATAAGATTAATCCGGTTTCTGTAGGTGGCTTAATCGTGATGGGAATTAAATCAGCTAGCCTCACATCACTTTTGAGCATCGTCTTATTGTGTATGGTTCTATGTTGGTTAATAGAGCGACATGATGACTTTTATTCATCTATACTTCAACCCACACTTGACTTCCTCTATGTCACTTGGAAGCGTTACGCCAAGAGCACAAATTCCATTCTAACCACAAAAACTTGCTCTAATGAAACTATTGGTTACAAGGATGACGAGGAGAGGATATTGTTAAGAGGACAAGTGGAGTTGGTAATGGAAAGATTAGGACTCTTTTGCAACCCAAATGGAGATAAGTTACAAGAAAGATTTGGTTCACAAGATATTGCAACTTTATTTAGTGAAAACGAACCAAGCCTAGAGGAAGTAAAGCAAGCTTTTGATCTATTTGATGAGAATAATGATGGTTACATTGATGAAAAGGAGTTGGAGAAAGTCCTCTGGAAATTGGGATTCCAAGAGTTTTCAGAAAGGGAATGCCGAAGGATGATTATAGTCTATGATGATGATCGAGACGGACTAATCGATTTCAGTGAATTTTGTAAGATTGTCGAGGACAGCTTTTGCTAACCATTTGGTATTCTTGCTCCTCCTCTCTTTGTTTTGTTTTTTGAAGAAGAGTGAGCAGTAGTCGTGCTCTGTTGATCTCGTGTTTTCTTTTTGTAGGAATGCTTAGCTAGCAGCTCTAAGCTAGCAGCAAATTAATTGTTGGTGCCTTTTGAATTAAGCATACCTAATTAATTAAGGACATGCTCCGGCCAATTTGAAAGCCATCCGGTGGACTCATACTATTACTAGCCCATGTTGAATGTATGTAAATTACTAGTGTTTAGGTGACCGTGTGTGCATGTTTACTGACAAGATGTATTTGGTCTTCGCCTTCTTGTATATCCAATAAAACAAAAGCCAAGCCAAATATGACAAGTATATAATTTTCTGTGTGAAAGAGCTAATAATGCGCTTTATCAGACAATTAGTAAACATCGACTTTTCGCAAACTCGTAAAATTGCCACTACACTTTTCCAGGGGTGCGTGTTAGATAAGGAAAAATTATTTAGGGTGTTAGATATAAGGAATATATATATAGAGTACGGATCTAAAGCATATCTCTTAAATAGTATATTTTTTTTAAATAGCATATTTTTATTAAAACGACGTCGTTTTAAAAATTATTTTTTAAAAAAATAATATTAAAAGAAGATGTGACGTGACGTGACATTCTACGGTTTCACTTATTTTCCTTTTATTTACAAAAATTACATCAAAGAATTTTCAAAATGATATCGTTTTGATAAATATATACTACTTAAGGAGGTATGTTATTTAAAAAGTATACTTTTAAACCGTTCTCTATAAATATATACATAAATATATATTTAGAAAGTGATCCATAACAAGTAGTTATTATGAACCAAAAATCGATAATGGACGTTCTCTACTAATAGTAGCGGACATCTATTAATCTTAGTCCTTATTTCTTATTTTTAATAGTATAAATATTATATGTCAATTTTTGATCCATAACAATTATTTGTTATGAATTATTTCTATATATATATATATACTAGGGATAACCCGTGCCTGAAGGCACGGTACAACTAATACAACAAAAAGAACAATAAAAAAAGTAATATAAATATACATCACTCCAATAAAACATCATTCAAGCAATACAATGTTTCAAAACAGCTTCAATCTCATATTCAGAGACAAGTTTCAAGCAGCATATCTTTAACACCTGAATAGAAATTTGTGTGAACTGAATAGCAATAGCACTTGTACAAAAATTTAAACTGTACCATTCTACTTTCATCATCAGGTTAGATGGCAAGCAAAAAAAATATGTAATTCATTTATAGCAATTTGTGTGAACTGACATATTAAAAGGGACCAGCCAAAGGCTACTCCCCCCCTCCCACTCTTCTGCAGCCACCCAAGATGAAGGTAAAATACAATAAAGAACAGTATATATCCCTTTGAATTTTAAATACAAATTTACTAATGTATGCATTGTCTATGTAAGGCTTTTGTGAGTGCAATTTCCATGGTGGAACAATGTACAATCCATGTTTAATGCAAACACAAAATTAAGAGAAATTTAACAGAGGAAGGCTAATGAAAGGGATATCATACTTGCTTGATATAACCTTGGCACCTGATTCTGCAACGGATTTGATGAGCTCCTCAACCTTTGCTTATTCTGTTTTTGCATAATTCTCAAGCAGCATGATTTACAATGATCAAGTTAGATAGCTCCTAAATTCAACTGGTATTCGTTGAAATACCTGCTCAGCATTATGAATAAGGACAGTTCCTTTTGTTTCAGTTGTAGATGTATCGACGCCACCAGCAAACACAGCTACCTACAAAAATAACATATTAAATCTCAGTAAGTCATAAAAATAATCAAAAGATCAATATAAATCAGTGTTAGAAACAAAAATAACAATTAATGACAACTCAGATTAACTGATAAAATATACCCATGAATACGTTGTAATGTGCAAGGACTTAACTTTTGAGGCTAACTTTCTAAGTATAGACCATCCAACAAACACAAAAAGATTAACTTCAGACATACAAATCCCTCACACTGCAAATCCCTCACCCAGTATAGACCATCCAACAAACACAAAAAGATTCACAAAATAACCCTCAAAATCCACAGAAATCCCCAATTCACCCACTGAAAAAATAAATTAAACAACCAAAAAAATGAAATTTTCATCAAACTAACCAATACCCACATCTCAAAAATTCCCAATCAACCAAAAAACACAAATCAAAACATTAATCCAAACACCCACAACTCAAATCTATAAAAAAATGAAAACTTTGAAAAGGGACCTGATGGAAAAGGAAAATGTTACATCTAAATTGGGCCTGATGGAGTAAATACCTAGCACGAAACACGAAACAAAATATTTGAATGTATGAAACAAATTGAATGTATTTGAATGAAGTAAATACCTAGCACGAAATACTAATAATAATAATACTAATATTAGTCTATTATGGAGGGACTGCCACACAAATGTCAAATTTTGAGATAAAGAGAGCATACATCAATTCAGCAGTCTCATGGTGAAGAAGCTCAACCTAAACCCTATCTACGATTAAAATGACACAAAAAACTATGGTAAATAAATCAAAGGATGATAATAAACAGAAAAACCAAATATTAAACTTGCAAGGCAAAACATAATTCACCAAATACAAATAAAACTATAGCCACCAGCCTATAAAGCCTCCATCCAGCAAATATATACAGAAGCCACAAACCACATATAGGTGAGCACAAGCACACACCGCCACGCTAAGAACACTTCTCAACCCCCCGCCAAGAATTGAGCTAGAATTGAGATGCCTCGACAAAACTATAGCAGAAAAATAAACTGTACTGCAAACGAATGAACCTAACCATTCAATCCATTTTCTTCCTTTGACGGTCTAAATTACATTAGATTATGCGTCAAAATACTTTAACAAGCCAAAACCAAACCATAACATCAAGTTTATGCATCACTTGGGGCTTACATGCAGTAACCTCATGAAAATAGTAGAATCAAGCCATTTTAAATCTCAAGGCAGATATATAACTACCCGCATAAGCGAAAAGGTGTACAACATCTAGTAAAGATTAGCTAGTCTTTAAATTTGGAAAGATGTACTGCATTAAATCTAAATCTTAAAAACTTAAAACGAAAAGAAAGAAAAAAACAATGCCTACACCATTTGAGGCGTTATATATTGTTTGTATGGTCGGGATTCATTCTTGGAGGGAAAAAATCTTACTCAACTCTTCATTCATTTCCACTGGAAGAGGTGGCATCCTCTTTAACTCCACAACCTCTTGTGTATCATTCAAGCTGCAATAAATAGATTAATAGTTAGTTCATATGCTAAAAAGAGAGCAAAAAAATACACTCACTTAAGATTCATCGAGTACACAAAGTTATTATTTTTTAATTAATTCCAAAGAATGGACATATGCGACTAATAATGTCAAAATTTGACAAAACATTATTCAATTCACATATGCGACTTTATACCTCAAGTTATTACATTCATAAACTAAATTCATTGGAAGATATATAAATAATGGACCTAACAAAAGCAGTGTCCTGTTATTATGACTTTATGTTGTCATAAAATAATTATGACAAAATAAAAAGTTTGGATCAGTAAAAAAATAATAGCATACAACTTATCAAAAGAAAAAAAAAGCATTAATCAAATTTAAATGAGCCAAGCTTATCCTTGTTCAAGCTCAGCTGATAAAGTAAATGAGCATAAAAGGAGCTGAAGCTCGGCTCCTTATATATTGGCAGAGCCAGAGTCGACTGCTTGATAAATAAAACACCGAGTTGCTTGTGAAGAGTTCCGTTCATTTGCAAGGCGTACACTATTGATCCCATTTCATTTTCTGTCGATTAAATATATATAACTTTTCTTAATTTTACAACTAAACACCCAACATGAATGGTGAACAATGCACATACATTATTCCCCAAACACAATCAATAGATTGTTGAGTCATGCGGAGGACACAAATGCTGACAAAATATGACTTGAGACCTTCCAGAAAGAAAAATATGGAATATGGAATTGGATAGAACTTCTTCAACCACTCATGGTCTATTATTCTAGTTCCTACTTTATTACGAGCAAAAATATGGAATCAAAACAAAAATATTTCACCTTATTAGCTCTCAGATTTGCAGAAATCTGCTCAAATGCCTGATCATTTTGTTGAAGAAGCTGCCCAGTAGCACCACCTATGGCTGTGAACAGAAACAAATTCATTTTCATAAGAACACTACGATAAGTTAAGACAGAACAATATAGAAGAATCATGTGTTCTGAGCTTCTCTTCAGATCAGAATAGTAATGGACATATAAGCTTACAGACCAAATTCACCAATAGATGAGAATTCACGCCACCATAAGTTCCTTTAAACCCAAACTGGTTGACATTCAAAAATTGTCGACGCTTCCTTAACACAGACTCAAAAATACTCCAAAAACCCCCAATTTGAAAACCTAAATTTCACAAAATCGTGTGACTGTGCGTGGTATTTGCGTGCGCGTGATCTCTGTGTGTGTGTGTGCGTGGATGATGTCTCTGTATGTGGGTGTGTTACTGGACAGAGAGAGAGAGAGAGAGGAGGGGTACTTGGGCGACGGTAGAGAGAGGAAGACATAACAGAGGTTAATTTCAAATTTTGAAATCGACCAAACAAATCAGCAGTAGATAGAGAAGAGATAGAGGGGGAAGCAAAGCTTAATCCCAACCGTTCTTTGTTGAAGCCATGAGAGAAGACTATGGCAAGCAGGAGACAGAAAAGAAATGGAACGGAACGGCAGGAGAGAGAAGACGATGGCAGAAAAAAAATAGAGGACAAGTAAATTTCAAACAAAGCATACGCAGACAGATAGAAAAGGGGGAAACAAAAGTTAATCTCAGCCGCTCTTTGTTGAAGCCATTACTGATTTGAGGCCATTGGATTGATCTGCTCTCTTTTATATAATAGATATATTTGGTGGATTTCAACATTAATAAAGTTAACATCCAACAACATGCGTAGTTTTCCAACGCTACATAGTTTAGTTTTATTTGGCTAATGTAGGATGGAAAAGTAGACTAAAAAAGGAAAAGTAGAGGGATTGAGACTTTTTTTTTTCTATTTAATACAGTAGTGCAGGTAAAGTTAAAACAATAAATTTTCATCGGGGTCCTCTATTTCAGTTCTCCCAAAAGTAATCTGAAAACACGAAGGATAAGAGTATTAATTTACATAGATAACCTTCATAAAGGTTATTTTAGGACAAGAATTATCCTTCCTTCCTTCCATACTGCTACTAGTAAAGTAGGTAGGAGCAACACAAAGGTGAATTTTTATTTGAAAATTTTACCCTACTATTTTCAAAATATTAGATTAATATTTATTTTTAAAATATTTTTATATTTAAATTTAATATAATTTTTTTAATAATATAATTATATATTATTTTAAAAATATTAATAATTATAAATTTTATTATTTTTAAAATATTAAATGAATCACATTATTTTTTTATCTTATACCCAAATTATATTCTCTCATATTCTTAGGCAAAATAATTATAATATAATGTTGTAATGTTTTTATATTCTTTAAATTACAAAGACAAAACTGGTATACTAACCGTTCATTTTTTTACTCTTTCTATAAATTCCCTAGCAAATTACATAAATCCTCCCTAATTTACAAGCATCAACTAAGAGAAAGAAATATATCATCATCATCATCATCCCTTTTCTTCGCCTAAAACTCCCAACCTGAATGTAGAAGCCTAAAACTCAACAAGGAGGAAAAGATTCCTAAAATTCAGTAAATGCACCATTTAAACTAAAGAATAGATATTTTCATAAATAAATTTTAATATTTTTATAAATTATCTCTCATATTAATGTGTGACTTATTTATTATTCATATAAAATATATATTATAAAATTATAATTTTTATTTTTATTTATAAAAATATCAATTCCGTTAAATTATATTGGCACGTTGAATACTCCAGTGAAAAGTGCCCATGGGGTCCAAAGGGACTAGTAAACTTGCTACGTATATCACGGGCAAATATATATCTGAATAGTTGGAAAAATGAAATATTATTATCATGGAGGTTATATATGTAAAATCAACGTTTGACCCAATGGATTGAAACCCGCAACCGACCCTTGCAATTTCTCCCACACCCGTTGCCCGTTGGGTTAATTGATGCTCACCTATAGGCTACGGACTGTAGCCGAGTCAATTCATCTGCTGATTCTCCGGCGACCCATTTTCCTCTCCATACAACGGCAACCTTCCGGTGGAGCATTGTGCCACATCCATCCATAGATAGGAATTAGGAGCATAGGGATCTCATCAGATTCTTCCAATGACTATGCCTCATAGTAGAATCATGGGGCTTCCATTAATGAACCTCGTCAAACTGAGAGGAGTGCCAATCCTCCAGCAACTAATTTTGGAGGAGAGGTTGCTTCGTTCTTCATCGGATAATTGGTGTATCATTAACGATGGAACAAATACTCCTACTATTGTCATGGGAATTTCAGGGTAATTCACTTTTTTCTTCACTTTCTGTTTTCATATTGCTGCTTGTTCTTATTACAATACTTGAATTTTCTTGTATCTCGAGTAATAAAGGGCCTGCGTCCAATTCCACTTTATTTGAACTTTATTTTTAATGAAGATATTATGACTGCGTGGATTTTAGTATATTTCCTTAATTTAGTGAATACTCATGGAAATTTGGTAAACAATTTTGTTCTCCTATCATATTGAAGCAAAAATTAATACATTCAATGCATCACTGATTGGAATGCATAAATCACCACTAATAATGGGAAACAACGTCCAAGAAAGAACCTATGCCCTGATTTCTGGATGGTGCTATAAAGAAGAAACACAATGATCTTACTTGCTTCTACGTGCACAATATGCTCATTTAAATTCCATACCGATGCTGTTCGAATTCTCAGTGGAATATTGGCAAGTTTGAATCTGGTCCAGCTAGCTTTGCTAGTAAATATGCTTCATGAACTGACATGTTGATTCCAAATAATCTGTGCATCTTTTGATTCATTTGATTGAGCTATATTGAGATAGTAATGTTTCCACATCCCTAACTAATACGGTGTGCTGTTACTTGGTTTAGTTGCACTCCATTCATTTTGATATAGGATATGAAACCAAATGACGGGGCTGTTATTTCTGATTTTATAGGACTGTGGTGGCATGACTTGGTTAAGTTTGAGTCACTTACAGGATCATCTCCTCCCAAGTTATGGTTCCATCTGTATCTAGCAAGAAGTTAATGTCGGTTAAATGATTATTTTTGCTTAGGAAACCTGCTGAGCTTCTTGAAATTAATTCTGTGTTAAGAGATAAGATTCCTGTCATTAGAAGATTTACCGGGGGAGGTACTGTTATAGTTGACAATGGGACAATATTTGTCACATTTATATGCAACAAGGATGATGTTCCTGCAGTACAACCATATCCCCGACCTATCATGTCTTGGAGCAGTGTACTGTACAGAAAAGTATTTCGAGGAGTTGGTGATTTTGATCTCCGTGAGAATGGTATGCAGATTTCACTAACCTCTGCTAGAAATTGAATTGAAGTTGATAGTGTTTGGTATTTTTTTTTTTTGTACAAATGTATTAAATGCTATGATAATCACTTTCAAAAGGTTACTTAATTTCTTTTTGCCCTTCTGAGTATGTATTACACTATTACTTTCTTTAATCAGGTTTTTGGTAAATTATCTTCTGAGCTTCAAGTTGAATAAGCACAAGATAGCTTTTTCTCCTTGAGAATTTGTATAATTGAATATCTTTTTCTTTTCTTTTTTCTGTTGCTTGGGTCAGTGTTTAGTAAGATGTCACTTGTATTCTCGGAATAACATCACTTGCATTGTTTGAATGATTACCGAAATTTATGCTCTGTTTTGAATACTTCACAAATATTCAATGTCAACAGTAGTGCCATTGATTAGCTTTTAAGTTGAAAGTACTCTTACATAGAAAAAACCCTGGTATTTTTCTAGTTCACTTATTTCATAAAGAATACGTACTTGAACAAAGGAACATAGCAAGTATCTTCAAGATTTTAGTGTTTGTTTCATCTGTTAATTTCCTTTCAATGCGACTATTTGTTAAGAGTTTTGGGCACATTTATATTGTACATAAAGTCCAGAAAGAAATAAATAACTTTTTGACAGATAAATACCATTTACGTGATATATATTTTTAAGTATTGATGGGAATCGTTAATTTTTCTTTATACTCTGTGGTTGCTTATTATTCTGGAAATACCTCACTTAACCTAATTTTTTTCCATGCTGGTATGCCTGCTTATTACTCCTCCAATTTATGTATCCTGCTTTGTAATCTGAATGTGACATTCATAATTCAAAGCTGGCTATCAAACTGCTCACTGTATACTTTTTGCATGTTTTAGATTATGTGTTTGGCAGCCGCAAGTTTGGTGGGAATGCTCAGTCCATCACAAAAAATCGTTGGATCCATCATACATCTTTTTTATGGGACTATAAGATCAATAACATGGATTATCTCAAGCTTCCAAAACGGATTCCTGAATATAGACTGGTATGCTCGTGATGTCTTTGAATAATAGTGATTATGTTACGTCATGTCAATTTTATATATGTATATACTTTATCTAAAAATTACGTGTATATATTTGGACCAGTTTACATGAATCCTAATAGATGCCATCTATAATTCAATGATGAATATTACAGGTGAGCGTTTTCTAAGTGTTTGGGGTTTGCTTCTTTTTTCTTAGGCAAGGAATCATTTGGATTTTATATGTCGCATGAAGGACTATTTGCCAAGGTCAGATTTTATCAACAGAACTGTTGATGCAGTTGAAAGCCATTTTTCTGTTAGATCCACAGAGTTGAGAGAAGTTAACTCTCCCCCAAATATGAGTTTTGCTCATTCCTCGAAGCTACTGGAGAAGCCGGAACTGGAGGAAGCAGCTTCTGAATCCCATTTCAACAAGTACCTCCCCAATCATCATAATGGCTAAACAGTAAATATATAGTGGGGATTGTTGAGGAGGAGGGCACAGCTGAGGGAGGTCTCTCCGCCTATTGTTTACTTGTGTCTAGTGCTAGCATCTGTTGGATGATATCCCCTGTATTTTTACCAAGTTGCATTTTTTAAGTTTGGAAAATATTTGCACAAGGGCAAATTGCAAATAAAAATATCCTGGTTTTTTTTCTTTTGTAAACTGAAGAATTACAATTTAATTTTAACTACTGGGGAGGGTAATTGAACCCAAAACCCTAGCTAATGCAAGTGGTGTTGGTGACACCAAATGAGCCTGATGTGCATATTTTGGATATATTTATTTCCCATAAAACAAGATTTATTTGTTAATTTTAAATTAATTTATACTAATTGGATTCATTTTTTTTAGGTGCTGTTTCACGAGCTCAAATTATGATTTATGAGTCCTATTGCTGGTTTAATTCTTTAAGTGATGGATTTTCCATGAGGATTTCATGAGAGTTCTAAGTGTTGAAGAATTGTAATGTGGGTTTGATTCTACAAGGGATAAAGATTAAAAGCTTCACGGAACTTTAGTAATATTATTATAAAGGAATCATCAACGCAGCCAAAGAGAGGGAGGACTCTTGAATAACAGAAGCAGCCAAGCAAAAGAAGAACACGGAAACCGAGCAAGCCTAATATATATATACATAGCAACCATCACAAAATCGGAGGACGGAAGCAGTGAAGCAACACAATACCATAAGGATCATACAAGCTGGCACGGGAACCGAGGCAGGAACAAGCAGCAACATAGCATAGTCACGTTGCAGAGGAAAAAGAAATACAAAGCAGTAACAAAGTTTCTAACATGGGTTATTCCTTAAACTCTGTAATTGATAAAATCATGTGTTGCTAAATTTATTTTCTGAGGTGTAGGATGAAACATTATTAATTATGTAATGTTCTGAAATTTATTATAAATTCTCAAATTGATTTTAATGTTAATAATTCTTATTTAATGATTGATTTAAATTAAATTGTTTCATTCATAATATCATGTATTTTGAATAGTTTCAATTAGTTTAATTTAATCCGGGTTGCGTTTTAAATGTTTTAATTAAGAACTTAGATTATTTGTTTTTCAAAAAGTGGATACATATAATGCTTTGGTCTTATACATTGAACCTTGAAAATAAGAATTTACAATAAGAAATATTTTTATGTACTTAAACGAATAATTTTGAGAAAGCATTGAATTGATTTTCAAATTGCTACTCCGAATTAATAATGAATAGTAAGATATACATAATTAATATTGTGGATTCCGAACCTCAGAACTTTTCTCTCATTAATTAAGAGTTAGTTATTTAATTAGTTTTATTAATTTCGTTTTAGTTTCAATTATTTCAAAAATCACTTTTTGTTAACTAGATTAGAATTGAATGTATTTAGATTTAATTAATAAATCAATAATCCTCGTGGGATCGACCTCGTATTTTGCATTAAGCTATTTTACAATAGATTCGTGCGCTTGCGAGTATTTTACAAAATTTAAGCACAACAAGTTTTTGGCGCCGTTGCCGGGGATTATTAGAAATATTAATTAATTTAAATTTTATTTAATCCTTCTACTAGTTGTAGTTTAGTTTATTATTTGAAAATTAATTGTCGCATTCATGCATTCACTCACATAGTGCACATCTTGCTTAGATTTTATTTTATTTTATTTTATTTTATTTTATTTTGTTAAATATAAACTGTGGTGATTGCTGGAGGATTGAGGTACGTCAAATTTCTCCTTCTTTCGTAATTCACATAGTTCTAGGACATTTTATGTGTTTACCGTTTTATTTTTAATTGTGCATTTTTAATTTTAATCTAACATTAAGGGTAAAACCCATAACAAGATAAGGTGGGGATTTCATCACCCTTCCTTGGCCCACAAACAACCACACTTTGCATAACTGACCAAATAAAATCAAGTAGACGTTGGCCCCTAGGTCTCTCGAGCTCAATTAGGACAAGTGAATCTGAGAGGAGTCTGAATTTTAAATTAATCAAACTACTGGTGTCTAGGCAAGTGGTTCAAAAGGTAAACGCCTAAAAAACGCGTGGTTATTTAATTAGTCACCGTATTTACGGAGAGACTCCCCCGTTCTTACACTTACCTGGCTAGTGGTTGATTAATTTTGAATTTGGTGGACCTTAAAGAGAAACTTGGAACAGTTAGGAGTTGTCTAGATTTTATTTAGGTTGACCTTAGAATTAGTTTTATTTTGTTTTATTTATTTTAATTTATTTATCTTTGTTTGCTTATTTGTTTATTTGCTTAATAATTAAAAATTAAAATTTAAAATGACTGATGATAATGATAACAATGTAGTAGTGGAACCTTTAGCACGCGAGGAGAGATCACTTAGGGAGTACTTTTTACCTGTCACACCAAATCACCCTTCTTGTATTGTATTACCACAAACTCGAGCGACACACTTTGAACTTAAACCGAGTGTAATACAACTCATTCCATCATTCCATGGGTTAGATAGAGAGGACCCCTACAATCATGTCAAGGAATTTTTAAACATATGCACAACCTTCCGATTTCAAAATTTTTCAGATGAATCTGTGAGACTTCGTCTCTTTCCATTTTCTCTAAAAGATAGGGCTAAAGCATGGTTGAACTCACTTCCTTCTAATTCAATCAATAGTTGGGACCAATTAACTAGTAAATTCTTGTCAAAAATTTTCCCAATGTCTAAAACAAATGCCCTTAGAAGAGAAATTGCAGATTTTCGTCAAACCGAAAGTGAACAATTTTATTTGTGTTGGGAGAGATTTAAGGACTTACTTTTAAGGTGTCCACATCATGGTTTCGAATTATGGAGACTCGTACAATATTTTTATAACGCTTTGACAATGTCAAATCGTCACATGATTGAGTCTATGAATAAAGGGGAATTCCTGAATTTAAGTAGCACTGATGCCTGGCGATTCCTTGAAACCTTGTCCGAAAATTCTCAGCAATGGGATTTTTCTAATGATACAGAGAAGCCTAGGAAAGGGGGGTTATATGAGGTAAAAGACGATTTTGATGTAAGAAATGCCTTAGGTAACCTTACTAAGAAAGTAGAAGCCCTAACCTTAAGTCAAACTATGAATTCCGCGATGAGTGCTAGGAATGAGGGGTGTGCATCATTTGTCAATTCACCATATACCTCTCCAGAGAGCTATGTTGACCAAGCAAATGCTCTTAATCCTTATGGGAGATCATCTGATAGTCCATTTTCTACCACATACAACCCTAATTGGAAGAATCACCCAAATTTTTCTTGGAGACAAAACCAGTCTCCAGTAAATTATGGAGGTCAACAATATGCAGCCCCAAATCCATCACATCCTCCAGGTTTCCAATCACAATCGCAGTTTGTTGCCCCTCAAAGAAAACCTTCTCTAGAAGACACTTTGCAACAATTTATGCAAACCACCCAACAGTCTATCTTGAAGCTTGAAACCCAAATGGGGCAATTAGCCACCGCCTTAGGCGAGAGAGAGAAAGGAAAGTTGCCTAGTCAACCTGTTCCTAACCCCAAAGGTCAGTATGAAGTCACCAATCCTGATAGGAGTCTTGAGGAAGCGAAGTCCATCACTACCCTTAGGTCTGGTCAGAAAATAGATAATCGTACGAATGAGTCTAGTGATAAGGAAATAGATGAGAAACATATTCCTAAAGCATCAAAAGAGCCTGAAACACCTATTACGCCTTATGTCCCTAAAGTTCCTTTTCCACATAGACTTGACCCAATAAAGAAAGGCACACCATACAGTGATATTTTAGAAGTGTTTAAGCAAGTTCGCATAAACATCCCATTCCTTGATGTCATTCAGCAAGTGCCCTCTTATGCTAAATTCTTAAAAGATCTATGTACACAGAAAAGAAAAACAAATGTCCCTAAAACAGCATGTTTGACCGAGCAAGTTAGTTCTATAATCCAAATGAAAACTCCTGTCAAGTATAAGGACCCCGGATGTCCTACAATTTCTTGTGTTATAGGTGACCATGTGATCGATAGGGCCTTACTTGATTTAGGTGCGAGTGTCAATCTATTGCCATACTCTGTGTATGCGCAATTAGGATTAGGGGAACTTAGACCTACCTCTGTGAGACTTCAGTTAGCTGATAGGTCTGTCAAAGTTCCTAGGGGTACCATAGAGGATGTCTTGATTAAGATTGATAAGTTTTACTTTCCAGTAGACTTTATTGTCATAGATACTCAACCTGTAGAGAATGTTAATGCCCAGATCCCTGTAATTTTAGGACGACCTTTCTTGGCTACCTCCAACGCGATAATCAATTGTCGCAATGGAGTTATGAAATTGTCTTTTGGAAACATGACTGTAGAACTCAATGTATTTAGCGTTTGTCAACAACCTCCTGATCATGATGATCTCTATGAGGTTAATTTTATTGAAAGTGTTGTCCATGATTCCTTTAGGCAGTTATCTTATGATGACCCATTAGAGAGTTGTTTAGCTCATTTTGGTATGAACTTTAATGATGATACCTCAATTAGTGAGGTGAACTCTTTGTTAGAATCTGCCCCATTAATGAATACTACCAAGTGGAAAGCTAAAATTGAACCTCTCTCACCTCCTGAATTCATACCACTTCCATTTGTTGACAAACCACCGAAGCTTGATTTGAAACCTCTTCCCGAGACACTAAAATACTCATTTTTAGGTCAATCTGAAACCTTGCATGTTATCATAGCATCCGAATTAAATAAAGAGCAAGAAGACAAACTCATTAGTGTGCTTAGGGAACATAGAGAAGCTATAGGTTGGACAATTGCAGACATTAAGGGTATTAGTCCATCAGTATGCATGCATAGAATACACCTAGAAGATAATGTCAAACCCTCTCGTGAGTCCCAAAGGAGACTCAACCCTGCAATGAAAGAGGTGGTAAGAGCTGAAGTGATTAAGCTTTTAGATGTGGGAGTCATTTACCCAATTTCTGATAGTTCATGGGTTAGTCCTGTTCATGTAGTCCCTAAAAAGTCAGGAATTACGGTAGTCAAGAATGATAATAACGAGTTAGTCCCCACCCGAATGCAAACGGGTTGGCGTGTGTGCATCGATTACCGTAAGTTGAATGCCTCCACTAGAAAAGACCATTTTCCACTTCCTTTTATTGACCAGATGTTAGAAAGGTTAGCCGGACATGCATATTATTGTTTTCTTGATGGTTATTCCGGTTACAACCAAATTCCCATAGCACCTGAGGACCAAGAGAAAACAACATTCACCTGTCCTTTTGGTACTTTTGCCTACCGTCGTATGTCCTTTGGGTTATGTAATGCACCTGCTACATTTCAGCGGTGTATGATGAGCATATTTTCTGACATGGTAGAGCGATTTCTAGAGGTGTTCATGGATGACTTTTCCGTATTTGGATCTAGCTTTGATGAGTGTCTACATCATTTAACCTTAGTGTTAATTAGGTGTAAAGAAAAAAATCTTGTACTTAACTGGGAAAAGTGTCACTTCATGGTTAGGAAAGGGATAGTTTTAGGACATGTGGTGTCCCATGAGGGAATTGAGGTAGATAAGGCAAAAGTTGATGTGATTTCTAATCTCCCACCTCCTAAGACAGTTAGAGAAATAAGGTCTTTCTTAGGTCACGCAGGATTTTACCGTAGGTTCATTAAGGACTTTAGTAAAATATCTAGGCCTTTGTGTAATTTGCTTGCTAAAGATGTCTCTTTTCACTTTGACAATGCATGCCTTGAAGCTTTTAACAAGCTCAAGACCTTGTTGACATCTGCACCCATCATTAGACCACCCGAGTGGAGTGTTGCATTCGAGATTATGTGTGATGCTTCGGATTACGCCATAGGAGCTGTTTTGGGGCAGTGTATTGACAGACTACCTCATGTGATTTATTATGCTAGTAAGACTCTTAATGATGCACAACTCAATTATTCCACCACGGAAAAAGAGTTGTTGGCCGTAGTTTTTGCGTTAGACAAGTTTAGGTCTTACTTGATTGGGTCTAAGGTTATAGTCTATTCTGATCATGCTGCATTGAAATATCTCTTGAGTAAGAAAGATGCCAAACCTCGCCTCATTAGATGGATTTTGTTGTTACAAGAATTTGACCTTGAAATTAGGGACAAGAAAGGATTTGAAAATGTCGTGGCTGATCATTTGTCAAGGTTAATTGTGGAGTCCATAGATGAGTCATTGCCTATTAGAGAGTCCTTCCCCGATGAACAACTTATGGTTGTTTCCCAAGTACCTTGGTATGCTGATATTGTTAACTATCTTGCCATAGGACAAATGCCCACACATTGGACTAAACAAGATCGTATTAAATTTTTATCCAAGGTTAAACATTTCTTTTGGGATGATCCTTATCTGTTCAAATATTGTCCTGACCAAATCATTAGGAGATGTATTCCTGAAAGTGAGCAAAACGATGTTATCTCTTTTTGTCATGATCATGCATGTGGAGGTCACTTTAGTTCAAAGAAAACAGTTGCAAAAATTCTTCAATGTGGTTTTTATTGGCCAACTGTATTTAAAGATGCACATGCATATTGTAGTTCTTGTGAGAGATGTCAAAAATTAGGAAGTATAACTCGTAGAAATATGATGCCTTTACATCCTATTCTTATTGTTGAATTATTTGATGTGTGGGGTATTGATTTTATGGGTCCATTTTCTAATTCTTTTGGCAATTTGTACATCCTTGTTGCTGTGGATTATGTGTCTAAATGGGTGGAGGCCATTTCCTCTAAAACTAATGATCACAAGGTGGTGGTAAAATTTTTAAAAGAAAACATATTTTCTCGTTTTGGTACACCTCGTGCGATCATTAGTGATGGAGGAAAGCATTTTTGTAATAAACCTTTTGAACAATTAATGAAGAAATATGGTATTACACACAAAGTTGCCACACCCTACCATCCTCAAACAAGTGGACAAGTTGAGATTTCTAATAGGGAGATTAAGAATATTCTTCAAAAAACGGTTAACCTAACTACAAAAGATTGGTCTTTAAAACTTTGTGATGCATTGTGGGCTTACCGTACTGCTTTCAAAACCCCTATTGGAATGTCTCCTTATCGACTAGTTTATGGCAAGGCTTGTCACTTACCTGTAGAGTTAGAGCATAGAGCTTTTTGGGCCATTAAGAAATTAAATTTTGACTTTGACAAAGCAGGTACTCTTAGGAAATTGCAAATTAATGAGTTAGAGGAAATCAGGAATGATGCTTATGAAAGTGCTAAACGATATAAGGACAAAATGAAAATTTTTCATGATACGAATATTCTTAGAAAATCATTCACACCTGGTCAAAAGGTCCTTTTATATAATTCTCGTTTGCATTTATTTCCTAGAAAATTACGTTCTAAATGGTCATGCCCATTCATTGTTCACACTGTTTTTCCTCATGGAGCTGTTGAAATAGGAAATCCTGAGAATGGTAATATTTTTAAAGTAAACGGTCAAAGGTTGAAACCATTCTTAGAATTAAAGAGTCGAGAGGTGGAGGAAACATTGCTAGAAGATCCTGTCTATCGGGATTAACATTGTTAGTTTAGGATCTTTTTCTTTTTAATTGTGTCTAGTGTAGATTTCTTTTATTATTTTTAGTGTGTCAGTCTTACTTCATTTGTTAGGGTCATTATTTTCTTTGAGTACTAATGTTATTCTAACATGTTCCTGATTTTAGTTTGTTAGAGTGCAGTGTGAAACCAACCAGGTGTGATATTTCCCTTATTTTTTAATATTGTCACTCATTTCCTCCTTTATATGTGAATTTATATATGTGCATTTTTGGGTAGTATGAAAGAAACATTGAGGACAATGCATGAATTAGGTATGGGGGGAAGTTTTGCATTTTTGTTATTTATTTATTTATTTTTCTTTTTAGGAAAAAAATTTTAAAAAAAAATTAAAAATTAAAAAAATTGTTTGACTTTTTATGAGTTGAATTAATTCTAATAAGTATTTGTGGAGTGAAAACATTAGCAAGATTAAAAGATTTAGAGCTTTTGAACTTTTGATAAATACAAAATCTCAGTTTGGAACACCATCTTGAATAGAATTAAAATTCATATGCATTTTTTGCACTTCACATTCGCACTAATTCTTAGTTGTGGGGTATAAACTATGAGTCAAGTAACCTTAAAAGAAAAAAAGAAGGAAAAAAATAATGCAACGAGATGGAGCGTAAAACGCACTCGTTGTAGAAAAAAAAAAAAGTTGATAAATAAATAAATATACATACTGCTTCAATGTCCATGGAATAAAAAAAATGTTAAAACGTATGATGGATATAAACAACTTGACTAGTCTATTTTTGTGGCCTTTGTTACTTGAGTTAGTAAGCCCTTAGGGGTGTCTTTACACCTAGTGCCCTAAAGCCAACTGGTTTGGGAGTCATTGGTCAAACGCTCGTTACATGGGTAACTCTGAAAAGCCTAAGAAAAATAGACATTGCACAAGTCAAGAATAAAAAAAATAGAAAAAAGAAAAAAATAATAATAAATAATAAGTTTGCTTGATTTTTTATGGTTAAAAGTCCCTACTAAGAGTTACATTACATACACATGCATGCATCACAAAATTAATTTTATGAAAGATGGTGGTTTAAATAAAGATGGAGTATTTTTGATAAAATGAAAGAGTGATTTTGAATTTGATCTTGTTTAAGCGTAATGCCCATGATATTTAGAAGTTTTATTTCAATTTCATAAATAGTTAAACTCAAAAAGATTTTATTTTGAATTTTGTGGGTATATTCACTGCAAACCCTCACGAGACACAACTCGTCCACTTGGGTTAACCTTGGGGTTTAAAGGCTTGTAGTATATGCTAAATATTATCGTGTTCCCTACGAAAATGACTTAGATTTAGTTAAGATTTTATTTTACTTATTTATTTAGTTCTTTTTATTTTATTTTATTTTTCTTTTGCTCGAGGACTAGCAAAAATCTAGGTTTGGGAGTATTTGATGTGCATATTTTGGATATATTTATTTCCCATAAAACAAGATTTATTTGTTAATTTTAAATTAATTTATACTAATTGGATTCATTTTTTTTAGGTGCTGTTTCACGAGCTCAAATTATGATTTATGAGTCCTATTGCTGGTTTAATTCTTTAAGTGATGGATTTTCCATGAGGATTTCATGAGAGTTCTAAGTGTTGAAGAATTGTAATGTGGGTTTGATTCTACAAGGGATAAAGATTAAAAGCTTCACGGAACTTTAGTAATATTATTATAAAGGAATCATCAACGCAGCCAAAGAGAGGGAGGACTCTTGAATAACAGAAGCAGCCAAGCAAAAGAAGAACACGGAAACCGAGCAAGCCTAATATATATATACATAGCAACCATCACAAAATCGGAGGACGAAAGCAGTGAAGCAACACAATACCATAAGGATCATACAAGCTGGCACGGGAACCGAGGCAGGAACAAGCAGCAACATAGCATAGTCACGTTGCAGAGGAAAAAGAAATACAAAGCAGTAACAAAGTTTCTAACATGGGTTATTCCTTAAACTCTGTAATTGATAAAATCATGTGTTGCTAAATTTATTTTCTGAGGTGTAGGATGAAACATTATTAATTATGTAATGTTCTGAAATTTATTATAAATTCTCAAATTGATTTTAATGTTAATAATTCTTATTTAATGATTGATTTAAATTAAATTGTTTCATTCATAATATCATGTATTTTGAATAGTTTCAATTAGTTTAATTTAATCCGGGTTGCGTTTTAAATGTTTTAATTAAGAACTTAGATTATTTGTTTTTCAAAAAATGGATACATATAATGCTTTGGTCTTATACATTGAACCTTGAAAATAAGAATTTACAATAAGAAATATTTTTATGTACTTAAACGAATAATTTTGAGAAAGCATTGAATTGATTTTCAAATTGCTACTCCGAATTAATAATGAATAGTAAGATATACATAATTAATATTGTGGATTCCGAACCTCAGAACTTTTCTCTCATTAATTAAGAGTTAGTTATTTAATTAGTTTTATTAATTTCGTTTTAGTTTCAATTATTTCAAAAATCACTTTTTGTTAACTAGATTAGAATTGAATGTATTTAGATTTAATTAATAAATCAATAATCCTCGTGGGATCGACCTCGTATTTTGCATTAAGCTATTTTATAATAGATTCGTGCGCTTGCGAGTATTTTACAAAATTTAAGCACAACAGAGCCCAAGGCCGTTGGTGATGTTGTCTGGAATTGTATGCTAAAATTCGCAAGTAAAGTTTGTTAAACAACTTTCAGTGAACTCTGCAATGAATTTGTGGGAGTGGAGACATTGGAAGTTGATTTTGATTTTTACAAGGGTTAAAAAGAAGAAAGGTGAGATTTCTGCAAGTAAAAGTTGAATGTTAGTTTAAGATTACTCTTCATTAAAAATAAAAATAAAAATAATATTTTAATATATTTTTAATATTTTGACATAAATTTTTTTCACATGAGAATAAAATAAGGTACGTTTTTATGTAAAAGGGAATATAAAAATAGGTTGTATTGTGAAAATAGTGTTCCTAAAAATAACAATATATTTTGGCTAAAATATGTATATATATCTATATATTGAGTATTAAATAAAAAATGAGTTGGTTGGCGGAAAGACCTTCCTACCCCTACCCCAAGAACTTGCATTCGCCAGAAAGCTGACACTTTTTTTGGTTCCGAAGCTCCCCACAATAATCACCGACCATTGCCAGGTTGCCAACTTCACCCTCCGTTCACCTCTTTCTCTCTGCAAAAGGTTACTTCTTACATACATACATACGGAGGCTTATGGTTTGTGAAATTTCTAACGCTACCCGCTTCTCCCGCTCCTTTTAACGACCGAAATCACAGCAGGACCCGTACTCCTTTCTCGTAAGCTTTCCGATCTCCTTCTCTCTCTACCATTTCTTCCTTCCCTTTCTCTCTCTACTTTGTTGCCTGTAATTTTTTTTTTTTTTTTTTTTTTTTTTTTTTGTGCTTAAAGTTCATGATTTTTTTAGTGTTAGATCATAGTTCCAGTTTCTCTTTCAGTTTTTCATCTGGGTATTTCCTTCAAGGATGCTTTATATTTCTTCTTCGATGTTTTTAGTTTTCTCGACTTTGAAAAGTAGGGTTCCGTTGCTTTAAAAGGTGGGAATGTGATATGTTCAATTGGATATGTTAAAAATTGTGTTATTATTAATCCTGGGTGAATTTTCGATCTGGGTCTTGAACACGCTAATTGAAGCTCGTCTTGAATTCTAATACTTAGTCTTATTTGGGCGTCAAATCTACCAGAGGTACACCGTTGACGGGTATCCAACATTTTGAGCATTTTTCAAGGTCATATCCTTGAGGTATGCTCAATTTACTTTGACCATTTTCCCTTTTTCTCACCATTTTTATTTTTGTTTCTTATAAATCATGACAGTCGGGTTATTGGCAACTGAAGGTTTCTTGGATTTTGTAGCTCTCTTAACAGCACATTTATTTCTACCCAGGTATCTTAAAAGCCAGCAGAAATATGAGCCCTGTAATTTTTTGGTTATCAATCTGTTTGCAGGATGGGGAGGGTCAAGCTAAAAATTAAAAGATTAGAGAATACTAGCAATCGTCAGGTGACCTATTCAAAAAGGAGAGGTGGAATCCTGAAGAAAGCTAAAGAGTTGTCGATATTATGTGACATTGATATCGTCCTTCTAATGTTTTCTCCAACCGGAAAGCCTACTATATTTGGTGGAGCTCACAGGTATTTTTCTATTGCCAAAATAAGTGATCCTGAATTCATTGCTAAAGTCTTAAAAATTACTTTTATTAACACACAATCATCACATTAAGTCTCGTATATCTTATTTTACTTGTCTTCATGATGAATTTGTTTGAGACTTTTTAAATATGTTAGTTGATTTAGGATACTATAGAGTTGCCTGTTTCGTTACTTCCTATGACTCTTCATCATGCTCACAAACTCACATACTGAACAAGAGATGAATGTACAGACAAATGGTGAAATAGAATAAATTCAACATTGTGAAAGGCAGGAAGCTAAATTCTACACCTTGAATTTAAATAGCTGTCTATGCACAGACTATAGAATTATATTTGATAGAGAAAACCAGGTTTTTTGGGATGTGTACCAGCACCTGTTAACATGTTTCAAATTTTGTTTTGCTTTTAGGTTCTCTTTTTTCCTTTGTTTTTATTTTAAGTTTATACATATATGATTTGTTTTACATTTATGTATGTATGTTTCTATATGTGGGTGTGTTTTTCAATTTTTGTTCTTCTCTTTCTATTCTTTATTATTTTTTCTTCTTACTTTTCTCCTTGTGCTCTTACCCCAACTAGTTTAGGATAAAAGGCATTGATTTGACTGCAACATAATGTGCATTTTATGCTAATTGCTTAATTTTTCAGTTTAAGATCTGTAATAGTTATCAATACCTTTTTGTCAAACTACATGCTACAAATTTTCCTGAATATCTCAACCCATGTTTTGCCTTTCCCCTTTACATTAAATTGCCCTCAATGTGGATTGCATCACTCGGTTAAGATTCAATCATTGTTAACACTGAGGTTGAATATGATTTGCAATGTCTCTTATCTTTTCTACCTTTCAGCAACATTGACGAGGTAATTGCAAAGTTCGCTCAACTAACCCCTCAAGAAAGAGGGAAAAGGTACGACAATTCTCATGTTAGAACTTTGATTCTTTTATCTATGTTGTTTTGCAAATTTGAACAGCATAATTTCTAAATATTTGATGCTTAACCGGAACAGGAAGTTGGAGAGCCTTGAAGTAAGTTTAATGCTCATGATTTTCTTGTCTTTTTCATTTGCATAGATGAAAAGTAAAAAATCATCACTTCATATTCATACATATTTTTGTGTAATTTCTTGAGAATACAGGCTTTGAGGAAAACTTTTAAGAAGCTTGATCATGATGTAAATATTCAAGATTTTTTGTGTTCAAGGTACGTGGTTATTCTTGTCATTTGTACAATCTTATAATATTATATCCTATAAACTTCTTGTAAGATCTAATCTCCCTCGTCTTTTCCCCTCCTTACAGCAATCAATCAGTTGAGGTGCTCACCAATATTTTGCTCAAAGTCCCTCTACATCTGGACACTTTTAAGTTGCTAATTTTGTTAAGACTTGTAATTAAATGTACTCTTATCAGTAATATGTTCTATTGTAAAAATTTTGGTACAGGAATTGGGCAACCACGTAAGTATGTTGCGAGCTCAACTTACAGAAGTGCATAAGAGATTAAGGTTCAATTTTGGAGCTTTGACTAAAATTGTTACATTCTATTATTGGTTCTGTGACTGAAATCTTTACCGCAGGATGCTTTTGCAGTAAACATGTCATAATTTATAATCAAGTACTGTCCAAAACAATTTAATTTATGTCAGCTTACACAGTGTAATGGTCAGCTATTATGTATATGCAATTTTAGATAATATTTGTCATACGTGTACAATACAACAGCTTTAATTTCACTGGCGTCTCAACTATTGGCAGATTTAATTCTTGAGATCTCGTAGGTTTTCAAATGTATTTTAAAACAAGTTCTTGTACTTTCTCGACTTTGGCCCACAAACTTTTGATATTACAACAAGTGTACGTACTGTAAATGTATACTTTGTGCCTCCTAAGTTCAAATCTTAGATCTACAACTGCGTTTAACTGGGTGCCTGTGTACATCAGACAGAGACAGCTTCACTCTTGATTTCCTAGAACTCCTCATCAGAAAAGATAGTCCCCTACTCCTCTTTGACTTTGTAGACAAAAGCTAATTAAGTGAATCACTCTGGTAATACTTTCTTTACGTATGGTTATGTTGGTTAATTAGAAAGGTAGCACTAGGTAAGTGCATTGATCAAGGTTTGTACCGTGTACTCTGAAAAGTAGCAATAATATATTTTTGGCTTGTCAAATGCACTATAGGTTTGGGTTTACTTATCAAAATTACAATTATAAAAAGGCAATACTTTAGTAATATCCTAAAAAGGAAGCCAGGAGAATTTTTATATGGACAGGGGAGTATTTGGGGGTATCTTGCTCAAATCTTCATCAACATCATTTTTTATGCCTGAATCACATCTTTTGTGTCCATGCTGATTTTGAGAAGCCAGTAGTTGTATAATTGGCGTGATAATTGAATTAAATCTTAATTATTACTAGCATTTTTTTAATGTTGAGTTTTATTCTGAATTTCTGATGAAAATTAACTAGGTCAAAACCGATGTATAGAGTGTCACCATGCTTCATAATGCTAAGATTAAAGGCTTTAATACGTACTCAAAGAGAATTTTTTGACTTAAATAATAAGTTCCCTTGGGTTATATGGTGTTCATCTTTCAACAAAATTTATGTCAATTCTAACCCCTTTTTAACCTTGTTTGTCATTGTCAAATACATTTTCTTTATATGAATTCAAAATTGATACCTTAATATATGTCACTGCTACCTGTTTCAGCTACTGGAGTAATCCGGATGAGATTGACAACATTGAACATCTTCGGCAGATGGAAGACTCACTAAGGGAATCACTTAACCATATTCGCATGCATAAGGTATGATATTTTTTTTTAATAGAAAACATTTGACAAAATGGACTACTTCAATTCATTTGGTAGCAATGCTCTTTGCCTGTTGATCTAATATAATCATCTTACAACTTTTATAGATTAGTGCTTATGGACCCATTCCTGGTCACAAATGGTTAGAGTTGGGGGGGGGGGGGGGGGGGGGGGGGGGGGGGGGGGAGGTTAGTACTAATTGATTTAGCAACATTGAAATTTGTGATGATATATGAATTAAATGGTAATATTATCCTGCTTGATTTCTCTTGGCAGGAAAACTTTGGAGCTCAACGGCTTTTGCCGCTGGATTGCAATAACCAGGTAAGAAGTTTTTAGCTCGTGCAGATCTCTCTCTCTCTCTCTCTCACACACACACACACACACACACACACGTGGCTAAGATGTAATGTGCTCAATCTTGCATTACAGTTTCAGAACGGGATGAATTTGCCTCTGATGATTGGTGGTACACAAGAAGGCCACTCCCTATCATGGCTTCCAGATAATGAAAATCACCATCTGATACTGCCAGAAGAGCCAAATTATCTGCGCCCAAGGTGAGGGGGTTCCTGTTAATCAATTTTCATTCAAAAGGGTTAGTTCTTTTTATGCCTGAGTCTGTACATCTATGCATGCAGAAAATTTTATATGTTGTCAAATTTGGATACCTTATATGTCCACACTGTCTTCTCTCTCTACCAGTCCTTGAATGACGCTCCCTTGTTGTTTGGGGTTAATGATGTATGTCCTTCACCTCTAGGGAAAAAGGTGGATCAGTATGTTCACACTGTTTTTAAGTTTCAGGGACCATGATTCATTCATTTAGGTTTTCATTCATGGGGATACTTTTGAAGTATTGCTGAACTGTCTTGAAGATGATTTATTCCTTTTGCTATTTATAATAAATCAAATGATTTCTTTCTCTGCAGAGATATGGAGTGTTCCAGAGATGCCTCCATTCCGAGCTATTCTGGTTTATTTGACCCTGGCAAACAAACAGAGATTGACAATGCAGCACAAACTGATAATATGAGACAAGAAGGTGCCCTTAATGAACTAAGTAGTACAGATTGCCTTAAACCACAACTTAGCGAGCAATATCCATTCCATCCCTATAGCAATCCAAATTTGCCAGATGTTGAAAGACTAAAGCCTGATACAGAGGGAAACTTGCAAGAAAACCCTGTGGATTATCACATCCATAGAAATTTTGAACTTACTAGACCCATCTACAACAATGTGCAGCATACCTGGATCCCTGAATCAGGAACTTGCGCCATTGCCATGTTGAGCTCATTCTCGAAGGTAAGCATTTCTCTTGATTGGTTGGTGCTTTTCTCAACATTATAACATCTTAATCAGTCAATAATTATCTGACTGCAGTATAAATCAAATTAAGATTATTTGGTAGTCTTACATGTACAATACTGGAGAGATTACATCCTAGTCTTTTCCAAGAGTCTCATGCTATGTGGCAATGAACAGTTCGAGTTCAACTAAGGAACTGGAAAAAGAAAAACAGAAGCTGCATTTCTGTAAAAGTAGCCATGTTTTTATGTTTGTGCATAACACCCATGATCACATCAACCATGTTCCCATATGTGCCAGAATCCCAGACAAGGTTTAGATGTTTATTTTACATCTAAATTATCTAGCACATCTGGGACATGATTTAGATGTTCATTAAAAAATTTATAGACGTCGCAGTATGTGGTTGAGACATTGATTTAGATGTTCATTAAAAAATTTATAAACGTTGCAGTATGTGGTTGAGACATTGATTTTCACAACTTCCGTATGACATCTTGTTTTTTAACAATGTAGAATGGAAGTATAATTGCTAAACTTTATGAGGGTCTTTGTGGAAATATGGGTTTTTTGGTCTGTATATGATCAGATGAGGGTACATTCAAGAGATTATTTCAAGTTTCACTGTCCAGTCCTTGCGCATTGTGTTCATTACATATTTCAAATAAAATGGTTTTGTAGATATCATGTGTTGTTGATGACCAAATTTGTATTAAGTGAGGCACTGTGATGATGGAAGTTGACTTGAATGTAGGAAGGCACTTGAGATTATATGGTCTTTTGATATGGATCGTCAATTTATTTTTTTGGATAAATTGGACCAGTAAATATTTTATGAAATAAATAGACATGTTATCACGCTATTGATATATTCTATGACTAAAATAAATGCTACGTCTCATCGACTCTTCAAGTGTTTGCTGATGTTCTCTATTTTCTTTAATTATATTATTTCTTGCAGCAGCCAGATCAACTTTAGCTACTGAAAAATGTTAGCTGAGAAACTCGTCTGCCTCATGTAAACAACTTTTGCTCGGGACTTTAGTCTTTGATGTTGACATTTTACGGGCAAGTTACCAGAGTTTGTGATATTTGAAGGTGGTGGAATGCCTAATTAGTTTAAAACAATATGGCAAAAAATGTATAAGATCAGGGTTTCACCCATGTGATTAGCGCTGCTGACCTAGATCTTTGCAACAGGCAGTGGTCTCTCGCCTAGATATGTGCGGTTTTCAATTACCGCCGCTGTGAACTATATACTCTGAATAAGTAGATAAGGGCGGAAAGTAGTTCATGCACAGTATTTTATTTCAATGCATCTTGTTAGATTGTTATTTTGCTTGTAGGAGCTCGTTGATGTTAATACAAATGATATATTGCAATCTTACTTTCCCTGTACATTAAAGCCCAAATTCACGGTCAAAACCATGTATTCATGGTTTACAAGACAAAGTAACGTGATTTTTTCACTTCATCCTGCTGGAAATAGTAACCCGTCAACCCCGGAGTGTTTGGACAATTGTGTTGTGCCATGGGTCAGAGAGGTGCTGCAAGAGGTTGTCAAATGGCCCTTTTCCAGTCACATTGTGTTGAACCGCAAACCCTAGGAATGCCAACATTGCCAGTCTCCCTGTAAATCAATTAAACAAAATTTAGTCTTGATTCTATACAAATTCTTGGAATAGTAAGCGAATTTTCTTAATTCTATAGCATAGTTTGAAGAGGGAAATCTTGATAAAAGGAACACATTCGAGGAATGCTGTAACTACCGTTGGCAACTTCCCTCTCTCTAGCCTCTTCAGTGGGAGCAAAATTCAGGGGGGTTGAAGATGCCACCTGGGTACCCACATTCATTGGGAGGTAAACAGTAGTTCTTGAAGATGGGATCTTAGTTTACACATCCTGGGTTCTTGATGTCTTGCCACCTTCTGATTTCTACGTAGTGGAACAACTTGAACTCGATCACGAACAGGGTAGATGATGATGCAAATTACTCAGCTTTGCCTGCATCGTACCACACGGGAACGTTTATTATACCAATCTTTGTGAAAACTTCAGGCAATAGCATTCCAGCTACGCATAACATCGCCCAGCGTCCATTCACAAGCTCGGCCTGAACATACCATTTCAAGTTCTCGGTGTCCTCTGCGAGCGCCAATGGATCAAAGCCGTTGTCACCGGGAAGACTGGATCAATAAAAGTGGATTCCAGTTAATAATTTTTTAAGCACTTGTAGAGAAAAGTATTATGTAGGACGATTAACTACAAGAAAACTATAAATTATATAAATAACTATCGTCATTGTAAATTGACTATAATTATTACTATTTGTTATTTTCAAATGAAATCATATAAATTTTGAATTTTATGATTTTACAAATTGATTTTTGAAAATCAAAATGTAGATCTATTCTCGGGATGTGGACTATTTGGAATTGTTATTTTCAAAGGTTAATTTGATAGTTTTACGATGTAAAAATATCAAATTAATTTGTGAAAATATTAATCTTCAGTGAATATACTTCCAATTATATGGTGAAGATATATGGTACGAGTACTAGCCGTCGAGATAACCCGGTGAGGTTAAACCGGGTAACCATTCCCCTTTCTTAGATTCAACTTTGAATGAGGCAGAGGCCATTGGTTTTACAGATACTTCACGGTTTAATTTACCCGAAGATCCGTTGAGGAACCTGGATTGAGTCACATGTCCAAAAAACTGCGATGGATCCATTTTGTGTGGTGACGGCGACCATCTTTCTTAGCTGAGTTTGGCAGGAGAATAATGAATCTTAGAGTAGTTTGGTGGTTTAAGTCTGCTCAAAATGTATGTTTTGATTGCCCTTTTGTATTTCATTTCAAAGGCATTATTGTGGCCCTGGTTCAATGACAGTTGGATTTTTGGAAACCAACGTTTGTGATTTGTGTTTTTGATTTTCAGATTAGCCAATTGGGTATCAATGCTCCTTGTCCCCTTACCTTGCGTGGCAACTAGTACTAGAATAAATATAAGGGCATAATATTTAAATATTATATTTATTTTAATTATTAAAAAATAAAATATGATATTTATTTTTTAATAATTAAAATAAATATAATATTTAATTTTATATTTAACTATTATATATGGGGAATGATACATAGCAAGTGTTTGCTATGGACACTATTCCAGTAAACGCATCTTCAACCGTTGAAATAATAATGTCAAAGGATTAGATGATTTCCACTCGCTATCTAAGATAACGGGTAGGACAAAAAAAAAAAATATCATAGTCCACCCGGCATCTTAGTTAGCGGGTGGAGTGAAATTTTTTTTCAAAAAAATCTTCCACCAACTTAGATGCCGGGTGGAGTGAAAAAATCTTTTTTTTTTTTTTTTTTTTAAACTAAGTTTTAAAAAAAAATCCTCCACCCGTCAACTAAGATGACGGGTGGAAAAAAAAATTTAATTTTAATTTTTTTTTTGTTAAACTTAGTTTTAAAATTTAAATAAAAAAAAAAAACTCCACCCGTCAACTAAGATGAAGGGTGGAAAATTATTTTGATTTTTTTTTTTTTTAAACTTAGTTTTAAAATTTTTAAAAAAAAAAATAAAAAGAAAAACAAACTCCACCCGTCAACTAAGACGACGAGTGGAAAAAAATTGTGATTTTTTATTTTTTTTATTTTTTTGGTTAAACTTAGTTTTAAAATTTTAAAAAAACAAACTTCACCCGTCAACTAAGATGACAGGTGGAAATTTTTTTTGATTTTTGATTTTTTTTGGTTAAACTTAGTTTTAAAATTTTAAAAAAAAAAAAAAAAAACACCACCCGTCAACTTAGTTTTTCTTTTTTTAAAAAAAAAATTTTAAACTAAGTTTAAGCCAAAAAATCAAAAAATTAAAATTCACCCGTCATCTTAGTTGACGGGTGGAGTTTTTTTTTTTTTTTTAAAACTAAGTTTAACAAAAAAAAAATTTCCACCCGTCATCTTAGTTGACGGGTGGAGATTGTTTTTTTTTTTTTTTTAAATTTAAAAACTCAGTTTAACCAAAAAAATAAAAATCACAAACTTTTTCCACCCGTCATCTTAGTTGACGGGTGGAGTTTGTTTTTCTTTTTTCTTTTTTTCTTAAAAATTTTAAAAACTAAGTTTAAAAAAAATCAAAAATCAAAAAAAAAAATCACCCGTCATCTTAGTTGACAGGTGGAGTTTTTTTTTTAATTTTAAAAACTAAGTTTTAAAAAAATCAAAAATCAAAAAAAAATTCCACCCGTCATCTTAGTTGACGGATGGAGTTTTTTTTTTTTTTTTTTTAAAAAAAATTTAAAACTAAGTTTAACCAAAAAAAAAATAAAAAACACAAATTTTTTCCACCAATCATCTTAGTTGACGAGTGGAGTTTGTTTTTTTTTTTTTTTTTAATTTTAAAACTAAGTTTAACCAAAAAAATAAAAATCACAAATTTTTTCCACTCGTCATCTTAGTTGACGGGTGGAGTTTGTTTTCTGTTTTTTTTCTTTTTTTAAAAAAAATTTAAAAACTAAGTTTAAAAAAAAAAGTCAAAAATCAAAAAAAATTCTCACCCGTCATCTTAGTTAACGGGTGGAGTTTTTTTTAAAAAAAAATTCTATCCACTCGGCATCTAAGTTAACGGGTGGAGGATTTTTTTGGAAAAAAAAATTCACTCCACCCGCTAACTAAGATGCCAGGTGGACTATGATTTTTTTTTTTTTTTTGTCTTACCCGTTATCTTAGATAGCGGGTGGAAATCATCTCATCCTTTAACATTATTATTTCAACGGTTGAAGATGTATTTACTGGAATAATGTCCATAGCAAACGCTTGCTATGGATCATTCCCCATTATATATATAAACTTGTCCAATAAAAAAATTTTGTGATGTGTTTGGTGGGCACCTTGTCATCTGGAATCTTTATTGCCTTACGAATGCATGGCAAATGGATGGCTCAGGATCCCTCGTAGGAAAGAATATCTAATTAAGACAGGCCACAGGATGTTGGGCTTGAGCACCCTTATTGAACTAAGAAGGCTGTACTGAACCCAACTAAGCTCAAGTACGATAGTGAATAGATCTTGGAGATGTTTATAGGCTGAGTCCTTTGTATATTGTGATAAGTTTATGTTATATGTGATTAAATAGAATTATAAGAGAGTTATTTATGATTTGATAAAATTATAAAAAAAATTCATTTATTACACATCTTTTTAAAAATATTACCATCAATACTTATCTATATTCACGTAATTGAAGATTAAAAAGTCAACATAAAGTGAACAATTTGAGATTAGCCTAAAGGCCCCAAACTATACACCCAAGCATTAGCAAAGTCTCTCCAACGGATCTTGATCTTATGCTGGGCTTCATAAAGCCCAAAGGTAAATATATGAGAGAATATTGTAGGAGTGAGCAAAAAATCAAAATTGGTCATCGAAATTGTACTAAAAATCGACCAAACTGTACCAATATAACTGTATCAACAGTTCTGATATATATGATTGTTTTAGAAAGACTAAGAAATCGCATTTACTGTTTCATTTTGATTTCGACAGTCAACCGTATCGCAGAAATTGCACTGCTTTATTATATTAGAGCAAACACTTGTAGAAGAAGTAAGAAATAACAATTCGTCAAGGATATTAGAGTCCCAAAGATATGTATGAATAAGCAGTGTATAGGATTCGAGGTCTAAACTCTAGATTATTATGAGTTTATAGATTCATCTTTTAGATTGTGAAAAAAATAAGCGAGAATTAAAAGTCAAAAAACATAGTATGTAGCAAATGTGAAATGCTCAAGCATCAAAACATAAAATCAATGAACTGATGTGCCATTGAAAGTTGATAATGATTGCTAGTAGCGAGGGTACTAGAGGAAAATGCAAATTTTTTTGTTGCAGGATGCCTCAAAAGCCAATATTCAGAAAAATTCAAATGCAGACTTGACATAATAAAGGTAATAGGAATGCAATAATACTTGAACTAATTTTCTAGTTGAAGCAAGGTAATAACAGATGATTGAGGGAAAAAACATCAAAATGATCAACTTTATGATTTTGGCTAAAAGCTCTAGCTTTTTAGTTGAAGTTAAAATATGTTTTTACATCCATGTCAGCCCTCACTTGACATACAGACAAACATTAGTTTGTTGTGGAGAATTTCATCTTTATGGAATCAATATATATTGTGAAAATCTGAAGATTAGAACTTTCTACTACAAACATACAGTAAAGATATTTTTAGTACGTATATGTTCAATTGATTTTGAACTTGAAACCGAACCAAATGAAACCATACTCATCACAAACGATTTCATATGCGGTTTTGAATTCATCAAACCATACATGAGCGGTTTCATGTGCGATTTAAACTTCAAATCGCACTAAATCTCACCATGCTCACTCCTAGAATATTACATACTTTATCCCGCCGCCGAAACTAGTGATTGGTCTCAAAGACCCTGCTAAATTGGCTTCCACTGTTAAGAAATCTAAAATCCAATCGATGGGAAAATCAGTGTCCACGGCCTAATGGATAAGGCATCTGACTTCTAACTGGACGATTCTACGTTCGAGTTGCACTGAGCGTGCATTATTTTTATTTTCCACTAAAGCCATAACAATATTCACATAATTAACAATCTTTTGCGAGTAAATATACACTATTTTTTATTTTCTTCCTAGCAAGTTATTATTTTCAAGAGTAAATATACAATAAAAACCTATATTTAATATTTATTATTTTTTAAAATTAGATCTCTTTTTGGAGCTAATAACACTTTGTTAACTAAAGAATAATTACAAAAATAAGATACAAAAATGATTTTATTGTATAAGGTTGCATTTTCATACTGAATAACTCAATTATGAGTATTAGCATTTGGTTACATGTGTAAATTATGTGAGACAAAATATAAATTGTATAAAGTTTGGAGAATTAAATATAAAGATAAAAAAAATTAATATAAATAAAATAAAATAATAATATAATTAAAGTTGTTGTAGGGGTAATAGAGAAAAAAAAATAGTGTAACGCGATTACGCCACTGAAGCCAACAGTTCTAGAGAGCCACTTTATAATATAAATATCTAATTTGTCATAATTTTATTACCGTTAACATTTGTAATGACAAATTGTAATTGAGGACAATTATTATTTGAGGGTAGTGATATTTGCACACCCTAAATTGATTATTACACACCATTATACTTTCTTCGACCAAATTTATTTATCCTGATTTTTTTTAGATTTGTCCAAATCTATTTGTCCTCATTCTTTTTTAATACTATTTTTGACCTTATTTTTTCAATAATACCCTCGTTTTACTTTTTTTTAAAAAAATCATTGAAAATAATATGACATACATTAAAAAAAATTAGCATTATTAACTTTGATATAAAAAGTACAACCACACTCTTTTTTTTATCTCTCTCTTTTCTATTTTATTGTTTCTTTTATTGTTCCAAAAAAGAGTACGTGTTGGATGGTTAAATAAAATAAAAAAGATAATAATAGAGTAATTAAAATGAGTAACTTAGAGAATTTTTTATCTTAATAGGCTTGTATTTTTAAATTATGACAAATAAATTTGAACGGAGAGAATATATCAAAGAGACTTTATTACCCTTAATTAATGAGAATCCAAATAACATATTATCGATCACTTGTTTATTTTAATTAAAAGTTTTTTTAAAAAAAATCAAGTCATAATTTTTTATTTTCTTTGAATTTTAAATTTTTGTAAATTGATTTCAAGTCAAAATAATTTTTTTTGAACTAGATGAACCAATAAATTATGTTATGGACACTTTAATAAAATAGTAAACTAAATTATATATCATGTCTTGAGAACACGAAGGTTTCTTTTTTATTTTTCCAGTATTTTATATGTTCTAATCTTCAATTCAAAATTTTAATAAATTACATTATAAAATATCTCATATAAAAAAAAGAATGTTATTAGATTTAATAAAGTAGTTCAATTCTTAAATTCTATATATGGCGGAAAAATAAATTTTAACTAACTAAATGTATATACTTTTTATATTATAAAATATGATGTATAACAAAATTAAGAAAAAATAAATAGAAAATAAATAATTTATTTATTTTAAATATATTAAGAATAATATAATTTCTTTTGAATTGATAGTATATATCAACACCTTTATTTCATCAATCCTAACTGTGGAAGAGAGAGAGAGAGAGAATAGAGACAAACAATGGGCCTTCTGCATATTTATTGATAGTCATATGGAAATAAAAGACAACAGACCGTTCACACTCTGATTTCCCTAGAAACTCGAACCAAGACACATTTCAGCAGTGGCTCTGACTACCTACAGTGAATTGAAACATAAAACAAACTCAACAAGACAGCACCTCAAAGTAGCAGCAACTACTCAATAACTTTAAATAATCACCCTCACCGCATCAATGGAATTGAAGGTGCTTCCTTCAGCAACACCAATAGCCATCAAGTACTGGCGGGTGGGGTAACAATATCCCACCACTCCCAATTTCTGTCATCCATAAAACAGCTCGACAGAAAAACAGTAATTTAACCAAGAATAAAATAATCCCCATATTAAAAGACTATAATAGACCCACTGTAATAATACGAGCCCTTTTTCACTTTCGTCCCAAAAATACTACTGACACATGCATGACAGAATTGTTGATTTAGTTGAAGCAAGCAAGCAAGTTTGATTCAACAACGACAGAGGGCCTGGGCTGGTGTTGGGTAGTGAATTAGAACTGTCCCCCACTAAAGGTTTGGCCAAAAGACCAGTTATGAGGGGCAACATTGTTAGATAATATAGTACGGCCGTCGCTGGTGGTGACTCTGAAAGAGAGGCTCTGCCCGTCCAGCAAACTATTGCTTTGCCAATTCTGTCCCCAGTTCCTTGACATTGGTTGCCAATCAGTGCCTGACCCTTTTATGGAAACAGCCACCGCGTCACCGGCACCTCCAACATTAGTGATCAGGACCAAGTTGAAGTAAGAGTGCCCATTTATGGTGAACCTTATGCCTCCCCTCTTCTCGCAAGTTACCCTGTAAATAATTACATATATCCATATTTAATCATATAGTGAACGGAAATTGACTACTAAACACTCCATAGCTGACTTTGATTATTATGAATCACTGGTGTGTGTGTGTATAGAGAGAGAGAGTGTGTGTATTACGTTAATTGTTTACCTTCGATAAGAGACGGGAACAATTCCAGCAGTGTAATGAGCAATTTGTTCGAAGATGGGCTGAGAGAGATCAAAATGTTGTTGTGGAGGATTACACCAACCACCAGCGTCATTAGGAAGGGCATTGTTTGGGGGGCAGAAATTGGTGGAGGTGACCACAATGGAGCCAGGGCGGCACCACCTTGGGTTATTGGCACACCTGAGCTCGTAGCAAGCTCCACAGCTCAACCCATTGTTGAACAGTACAGTGCTTAACGCTGCAGTGTTTGTCCCATACCCTTGGTTGTACAGGTTTCCATACCCACAAGCCCCACCTGCGTACGCATTTTCACACGTAGTTAAACTAACTATAAAATTAAACTAAAAATAAATAGTGATAAATTAATTCATTATATATATACATACATACATACATACATACATAGTACGTATAAATACATACCCATTGTGCCAGAAGCATCACCACCTCCATAGAAAGTGGCATGAGCATCCATCCAACCGCCCTCATCCAAACCATGAACAAATGACAGAAGAGAGAGAAAACCCACTAGAGAAAACCCAATAAGAGACATTTTCTTTTCTTTTTTTCCTGCGCACAAGAAAATGGAATGGAATGAAATGTGTTGTCCAATTTGGTTTTGTAACTGTTATTTCATATTAAATTGATAAGAGAGCGAGAGAGAGAGAGAGAGACAATTGTGATAAATTATAAAAATGGCTAAGCTTTAATAAAATAGAGGTGGTTATACGTTGGGGGTGAGTTATGGAAAATGTGGAGGGGGAGAGGTGGGAATAAATAGTGGAAAGAGAAGGGCAAAAGGGAGATTAAATTAGGGAAGTCACATAACTGCTAACTTAGGTGTGGGGAGCTGAAACTGCCAGGTGCAACCGGAAACCACGTGTGATCATTTCGAGTATTTCTGTGTGCATAGGCTGACCTAATATCCTCTTTCTTTGCTTTACAGCTTTACTTTTGTTTTGCCTCTCCAATTCCTTTATTCTCTTTGACATTTCTTTATTAAAAAAAAAAATCATTTCTTTATAAATCACATAATTAAAATTTTGAATCAAGTTCTGAACATATTCTTCCAACAAAATACAGGGCTCATTTCCAAATTTTAGAATTTATTCTTTGTCCGTGTTCTCTAGAAGTTCCGTCTCTAAAACAAGTACAAAGACAACTTCAACTTTCATGTTCTCTAGAAGCTCGAAATCCTTGCAACTTTGAGGCAACCTATGATCTAATTTTACTTGAACCTTAATTAGCTAGAATTTCAATTTCATTTCATTTTCACTATTAATTGTATTCTTAATTACCTATGTTTTTGTATTCAACTTGATTTTTATTTTATTTTATTTATCAAAACTAGCTAGTTATCTATCCGACCAAGTGGCGCGTTAGAATATCATAGACCAAAAATGTATTAGTTAGTTTTTGAATTAAAACAAAAGACAATTAAGTATTTAAATTAAATGGATGGCATATATATATATATATATATATATATATAGAGAGAGAGAGAGAGAGAGAGAGAGAGAGAGAGAGAGAGAGAGAGAGAGAGAGAGAGAGAGAGAGAGAGAGATTGCATGGCAGGATGATGAGTAAGGATATAAAATTTAATGTAGATGACGATCGAGGAGGAGGCGCCGTTATTTAACTCGCGACTACAACTTGAAAATGGTTTCTCATGGCAACTGCATATGTCGGTGATTTTTCAGTTTCACTTTCGCCAAGAGATTTTATCTATAAATGCCCTGAAAATCAGAACCATTGCAAAGGGATGATGGAGTAAAAGAGAGAAAAAATCATCAAAAATTACTATTTGATAAAAAGAAGTGAGCAAGTATCAGACGTTATTAGTTCCGCCAATTTTTCTATGAGATATTGAGATGTAACTACCTACGAATCTACGATCCCTATTAGAATTTAGAAATTAAATGAATTCTTACTCCGCCAAGCAGGTAAATCGGGAGTATTGACACGATCATAAAAGAATTAATACAAGGCGGCGAGATTTAAAATTTAATATAAAAGAAATTGATATTTTTACATGTATTTTTACATGGCTCCCTTTCGTATGAGAAGAAAGTGATCTCACGTTCATGCGAGAGAAAATCATATAAAAATATCATGTGAAAATAGTGCTCCAAATGAAAAAATTTCCAATCCCAATCGATGGAGTTCAGAACTATAGCATGAATCTGCTACTTAGGTGCAGCTACAATTCCTTCAATGATCGAGCATTTGCTAATTAAACTCATTTTTTCTTATGTTTTAATTTCTTATTTTTATTTTTACTCTTTCACTATCTCATAACCTCTTATTCCTTTAACTATTATTTTTATTTTTTCCTTTTCTTTTACACACATAATGTGTGCATGTAGTATACATAATTAATTTTGGCTACGCAAATCTTACTTCCAAAATTTAATATATTAAAAAAATTAAAGATGTAAGAAGCGTGGCCGCCGCTACCAAAGTAGTACTACTGCTGGCAAGATCAACCAAGACATCATTGGAAAACGAAACTGCAACAGAATTTCACCCAACTACGGTTTTATGGTGGAGTTTTTTCAGGTCACAATCCATGTTTCGGGCTTTTCTGTGTTTAAGGGCAAGTATTATAAAACAGTTGAAAGACACGGAATTTACGTGGAGTTAGTCCATGGGCTTTGGCACCATTACTAATATGTTCCGGCCCAAACTTTTTGCAATTTGCTAGAAATTTGTATTGAATAGAGTCCTGAATTTATCTCTTGAGATTTGATTTACAATTTAGTAGTAGTCCTCACAATTTGAGTGTTCGTGATACTACATATTAAAAAAAGAAATTGTTCTCTTAAACTCGTTGTTCACATATTTGAATATTATGTTGTTGTTGTTTTATCTATAAAAAGTATAATTTAATCGCTAAAAATATGATTTAATGAAAAAAACTGTTCGCTCTATTTTACATAAAACTCCCATTTGCAAAAGCTATAAACTTGTTAGTTAAGTAATGATAACGTAATAGTTAAATTATTATGACTAATTTAAGAATGTTGTGTCATTTATACTATTATTAATAAAAAATTGATTCGTAATCTTTTAAGATTAGTGATGATTCTCTGTTTGAGATGGAGAAAAATTAGAATCGAATGAAATATAATCGTAGAATAAAATGTATTTTTAGAATTGAATTTAATAGAATAAATTCCCAAAAAAATGGGTAGAGAAAAACTTCAATGTTGGTGGGCAGTAATCTGGCCGTGCCAGCCCAAAGTTAAATCATAAATGGGCAGATTGGGGGTACATTTTTATGGTCCAAGCTGGGTCTGGGATGTAAGTCCAGTACAGCTTCGTTAAAACTAACAACAAAGGGCGCCAGTGTAATTGTCCCTTTTGTATTTCTGTAATCGACGGGTTATATCCCAAAGCTTCCCCATCGACAAATCGCAGCCGTCAATAGTTCAGTCGCCCACGTTTGGTTGCCCTAATTTCGAACTCTGCCTAATTTCGAACTACTTCTACTATATATTAGAAGCAGCAGCAGCAGCAGTATGCGTAAACCCCTGCAGCTCAACCTCTTAGCCGTTCATCGAGTCCAATTTTCGCTGTAAGATTAGATTTTTATGTGATCTCGTTAGCTACGAATATGATTATGGGTTACTAAGCTGTGATTGTATTTTGCTTCGTTTCCCATTCATTTTCATAGTTGAAGGTTAATTTTTGTGTGAATTCGTAATATCTGGTGCTCAATATGCCTGTGATGGGTATAAATATACTTTGAGTACTATTTAACTGTGAAATGAACCTGTGAAATGAACCTAATCCTGAGGCATTGAGGGTTTTTATATTTGTTGTGATCTATTAATTTCATATTTGCTTTCCCCTAAAGTCCTAAACTTTGTTGAATGATTATATTCATTTATTTGAATTCTTGGCTATTGTGAAAGTAGGGTTTACCGGGGGGTTGCAAGTGATGATAAAAAAGACAGGGACATCAGAACCCCATCTGGGGAAAAGATGACTTGGTCTATGGGAATCTCTTTGATGCAATTTTGAAAGCCTTCTACTTTTGTTATCTTTTAAAATTTCATTGTGGAACTAGTCATTTTTGAAATATGCATAGCAATTCCAATTTTCATATCTCCTTTTGGAGTTTTTCTTTCTTATTCATCATAGTGCCTGTGATGGTTCTAAATATACTTTGAGTTTCTCTACTATGAAAACGACTAAATCTGAGGCACTTATAGTGCTTCCAATTGTGTTGTGTTACACATTTTGATCGGTTTGTAATGAACTAGAAAATGATTGTGTTTCTTATTTATTTTTTTCCCTTTTTTTTTCTTTTTTTTTTTACGGGATGAGCTTGTTGATTAAGCTGTTTATTTGTAAGCTACGATAATGGTTTTCTCAAAAAAAATTGTGCAAGTGATGATAAACAGACAGGGACATCAGAAAATCCTTAGGAGTATGATGATTTGTCAATGGGAATCTCTCTGATGCATGCTACTTTTGACTTGACTTAATAATAGTCTTTAGAACTTAGAAGCATTGCTTGTAATCCTATCTTTACAACTTAAATGCATTAGATTTATTTTAGTCTCTATAGATTTTTGTAATTCTCCTTTTCGTCCAATCCCAAATGCCAATGATGCATCCATTACATATCATGAGATTACTACATAATGATTATTGTTATGAATCATCGCAGCTGAGGCTACAAATACATTGGGCTGTTTTGCCCCGTCATGTTTTCTTTTGAATAATTTCATAAACTAGTTGGTGCACAGGGTTCTTTCTATTTGAACTTTGGAGTTTGGGGAGTGGTTGTGGTCAAGTCTATAAAAACTTTACATTCTTTGAGACTGTGTAGGTTGCCAATGATGCATTATCTGCACGTATTATCAGAAATAAAATGATGATATATGCAATTGTCACTACCTCTGAGGCAAATTGGAGTTTGTTTTTTTTGTTTTTGTGGTATACATATATTTTTCTACTGTTCTTTGGATGCAGCGTGATGATTTCTTTCCACGAACGGAGATTTGAAGGGTGATCTTTTGTTGTAGTCTGACAAGAACTCAGTCTCCAAAGGCATCAATGTAGTAATGGAGCTTGTTATGCATTCCCAGGAGCCATGTTTTTAACCCGTTTGCTGAAGATCACTGGGGCTATGTCTTGTCAAAGGACTGTGTATAAGAAAGTTATTTTAAAAATAAATAAATAAAATTAATAATTTGGTACTTGTCATGCCGCGTACAAAGGTGGTTTAGAAATTTTCTTGATTGATTAATTTGTTTAAAATTTTGGGTTTTTTTAATATGTGCCTTAAAGCATATGTTAAGCGCGAAAAATAAGAGATAAAATTTATTAAATATTATTTGTTTATGCATTTACATTGAATTCAGTGTATAAAAAAATAATATACTAGTGGATTTCATGTATTGAATTCAATGCAAACATATAAATAAATATAATATTTAATTGATATGTGTATAAACTTGTTCATTTTAAATATAATTTTTGAAACATAATTTCAATAAAAATATATATTAGTTAAAAGATTGAAAATGAAATTTAAAATGTTTTTCAATACTTGATTATAGAAATTAATTCATAAAAATATAAAGCAAAAGCTTATTTTATACTTGGTTACGGTCAAACAATTGAATACTTATACCAGTTAAATATACATAAATATTAAAATAAGCATAATTCTAATATACACTATAGTCCTTATAGTTAAATAAACGAATATTAAAATAAGCATAATTCTAATGTACACTATTGTCCTTATAATTAAATAAATGAGTGCTTAAGTTTAAAAGTGTATTCCAAAAAATATAATTAAATGTTTGAAAATAATTTAATTAAGGAATTTCGTGGAATAAAATTTTAAAATTTTGAAGGGATTAAGGAAAACATATTTTTCTTGAAATAAACTGATTTTTTAACTTGAGCTGAACATATAAAGTGTATCTCTCTTAGGTCTGCTTCTGATAACATATAATGATGTTGGATTGCACCATGTATGTTGTCTCCGCTCGACCCTTGTAACATGCTTAACCAGAAATCACGAATACATGTCATTGTTAATCTAAATAAAACATGTGATTTATTGCAGAATAGGATGAATTTGCAGTATATGTTGCTCATCCTGCAATTGCTGTATTTGGTTCTTCATTCTAGAGGTGTTAATGACACCATTTGCTGGCTTTATTTCTTTGGACTGACCTGGCTTTTAGGACTTCTCCCATAGTGAATAAAACTCAATACTCTCCTGGAGAGGAGAACTGGAGGAGGAGCCGGTCCACCAAATCCAAATGCTTTGGTGTACCCAACCTACTCACCCATTTGGCTTTTTGTCTCATTTGACTAGTGTAATATACTTGAATCAGAAGAGTTTTGTCCACTTCCAAAACAGAAGCAGCTGAGAGAAGCATGAAGCGTCATCAGATTTTGATGTTATTGTCTCATTCATCTTAACCATTGGTTAGGTGGGCCCATCATATCTATTCCCACGTTCATACATATTACTCGCATACCAGTAGACCTCACAAACGGGCGGGCCGACGGCGGGCCGGGCCAAAACGGGTTGGGCCGTTTTTTGTCCGGGTTTTCACGGGCTGAGAAGTGTTAGGCCCATGGCCCGCGCGGGCCGGGCCGGCCCGCGGGCCATTTCCGTAATTTTTTTTTTTTTTTTTTAAATTATTGATTTAATTTTTAAATTTTTTTATTATGACTTAGAATTTAAAATAAATACTAACACTAATTATTTATAATTATGACACATAATTTTTATATATACCAAAACCGAAAATGCTTTATTGAATTATTGCTATCAAATTTGAAAGAATCATAATTAAATGTTTTAATAATAATAACTTAATTATATATATATATATATATATATATATATATATATATATATATATATATATATCACACAGTGGCTATATATATACAGTGCTACTATATATATATAGCCTAATAGCCAATAGGCTACTACGGTACTATCCATTATTATATATATATATATATATACTACTACTTACTATTAGTCTATTATATATATATATATATATGTATATTAATTATATATACACTACCGATTATATATTTAATATATTATATTCATAATATTTTTTTACATTATTATTCAAGATTACATGTTAAAATTTACTCTTATATTTTTTTATTTGATTTATTTTTAAGTTAATATTTTTTTTTGTCAACAATAAACAATAAAAAAAGTAAAAAAAAAAATTAAGCCCGCGGGCCGGGCCGGGCCAAAAACGGCCCAGCTTTCTGCGGGCTGCGTTTCTGAAGCCCAAAGCCCGCCCAAAAACGGCCGGGCCGGGCCGGCCCGCTGGCCCGGGCCACTTTTGCCAGGTCTACATACCAGTAACCAGTGTTAGCTCACCAGCCGATGTCAGTAATTTTCACATAATAAACAAACAATTGTCTGTATGTATAATATATAAAATAAAATTGTTGTTTAATCTTAAATTTAAAGGGTGATTTTTTTAACTCTAAATTTTAACTATAAATAAATTTTATATATATAATAAATAGTATAAAATAGTCTCACAATCCTAAAACTTAAAAATAATTCAACAACTCTAAAATGTTGGAATAAACTTAAAATTTAGTAAGAAAAATTATTTTTATTGAATATCAAACTGTCTTACTGTCATAATTCTCTGCTTACCTTTATCTCTTTATTTTATACATTTTTTAATTTAGTTAGTGCTCTTTGGTATTCATATGATTAATAACAATAATATTTTATTATTTTATTATTAAATTATATAAGTATTGAGTTTAATTAAGATTTTATTATTATATAAATAGATAAACATAAGAATATAGAAAAAAATAAATTATTTTAAAGAGGAATATTATCGTTTATATTATATAAGTAGAAGAATTATTATTGTAAATTTTTAAATTCAATTAATTTTTTATTAATAATTAATTATATATCATTAGTTAAATAGGATATTTGAAAATTATATAAAAATTATAGTGCACAATATTAATCTATTATTAAATAATATAATATAATACAAAAGGTATAATATGAGTTGGTTGGGTTATAAAGTTGGATTAAAATCAGTAGATCTGCAGTTGATACAACTTGTAGTTTGATAATGGTTACCAGAGGCGGAAGGAGGAGGGGGGGGGGGGGGGGGAGGCGAGGGGGGCAATTGACCCTGGTAACTCCGGCCGACGGGTTAGATGTCTCCTTTCTTGACCCCCCATCTCTGATCGACTGAGGGTCGGATACTCCATGATCGCCGACAGCCACTCCTTCGGTCCTTCGTCGACAGCCACTCCTTCGGATATTCATGCTCTCCGGCATGTTCTGCCATCGCCATCTCCGTCCGATCCCGAAAAATCGAGTTCTTCTTTCAGTGACTGTGTGTGTATGAGAGATAAAAGGCGAATCGGAAGGGGAGAGAGATGGGGAAAAAGAAATGAAATTGTGGGCATTAGCAGGATCGAGCAGTTAGCGGGACTGAATTTGTACGGCCTATGTTAGACCAAATCTCTTCCCTTTTTTTATATTATTTGTATTTCTATTTTTTTTTTTTACCATCATCCTCTACATAATAAAATCACAATTGAGTATCCTTCAAAAAATTATGCTTAATCCTCCCCCCATTTGATAAAAATTATTTTACTGTAGTAATGCTAGGGGTTTTGTCAGTATTTTAAAGCATAATTTAATTACCATTTGTTATTCTATAATGTGACAAATTACTCATTTTATAATTAATTGACGTTTTTAGTCCAAATTTCAATGTCAACTTTTTACTTGCATTTTTAGATAAATTTAAAACCCTCATGCCTTATGTCACTTGATTTAAATTAATTTGAAATCTCACGAGAAGCGATTGAATACATAAATAAAATGTACAAATAAATTAAACCTTAAATGAGTTTAAGATGGCCAGAAGATACTCGTTGGGGGTCACATTATATAACTATAATCCGTCTTATGTCTATGTGGACTTCCGTATTACAAGTGTTTGAAAGTGTGCATGATGATGGTGCTTCTGATGATAATAGCGGTATGACTTTAAGTTTGATTAATAAGATGGATGTATCAATTTTTTGTGATCAAAGGTTTGAGAAGTCTTGCTAAGAAGCTGATTGAAACAAGAAGAAATTTGACTTTTACATTGGTATATCGATTGATCGAGTTGGTTTTGATTTTACCAGTTGCGACTGCTACTGTTGAAATAACTCTACGATGAAAATTGTCAAGACTGATTTGCGTAATAAAATGGGAGACGAGTGGATGAATGACATTCTGATAGTTTATATTGAGAAGGATATTTTTTCAACAATTGAAAACGAACAAATTTTGAGACGTTTTCAAGCTATGCAAAGTCGCAGAATACAGTTGTCTCCTTTCAGTCGTACATCCATCTGAAAGAAGCAGTTCAAGCGTCGATAAATAATTTTTTTTATTGAAAGATTTTGACCCCCCTATAAAATGTTCCTGGTTCCGCCACTGATGGTTACCATTCCAAAAAGTTGAAATCGTAAAAATTTGGTGGTGCGTATTATTGATATGTATGACTAAAGTGCAGATTAAACGTTAAAGTTGAAAAAAAATTAAAGTTTATATTTTAATATTTAAAACGTATTTAAATGTATTTTAAAAATTTTATATTTAAAAAAATATAATTTACACTTAAAATTAAATGTGTATTTTATTTAATAGAAAGAATTTTGAGGTGTATTTTATTTAGCAAAAAAAATTTAAAAATATATTTTGTTTGACAGAAAAAAATTATAATATATTTAAATACGTTTTTAATATTAAAATATAAAATTCAAACAAAAATATTTAAGAAGATTCAATCTATACTTTAATCTTGATATATCGGACATTAACATAAAAAAAAACACAATATGACGTGCAAGTAGGGTGGCAATGCGTAATGTGACAGTAAATAAAGTGTGCATGGGCCAAGGAAAATTGAGAAATGCCAGGCAAAGCCGTGCGTGCACACACTAATCATTATAAGTTTAGTTAATAGGTAGGTAGGTAGGTAGATAGATATATAGGTCGGTCTAATAGTTTGAATGAAAATAGTAACAATATTTCAAAGTTGCCCAGACGAGATCTACTACAATACAACGTAGGAAAAACTTAATACGTGCTCTAAAAATACATATTAAACATATAATTTAAAAAAATATTTTCTTAAGTTGTGTATATATTTTTTAAATTTCTGCATTTTTATCAAGTTTAAAAGAATATATACATAATTCAAAAAAATATTCTTTTAAATTATGTACTTAACATGTACCTTTGAGATACATATTAAAAAAAACCTACAACATAATACTAGCTTATAATAGCACAGACCGACCTCACCTGGCCTTGTCAGCAAAATAAGTTTGTTGCAACACCCAACTTTCGTTTGAAATGAGATGAATAACGTATAGAGTTACGTACGTGGATATTGTCTCTTTCAACATTCATATAACATATTCAAAGTTTCATCTACAATTATTCATGGACTTTTTTAATTATTAAATATAAATTTAGGTACATAATAATTAAATATTATATTAAATTGTTATATTTATTTATATTATTAAAATATAAAATATAAATAAATATAATATTTTACTTGTTCAAGAATGAAAGCAGGGCCACTTTTCATCTCATTTCATCCCATTCCATTAAAATATGACGAAGCGCAAATAAGACAATCTAGTATAAACTATATTCTATATTATACACATTGTTTATGATATTCTATCAAGTAAGTTAGGCAAATACTGATGGTCAAGGATCATAAAGCAAATCACCTAATTAAATTTGTTGACTAGTGCCTAATTCAAGTCCTAATCCTAATCTTTGTAAAATATCCCAAGGAAGAAGGCTTCTCAACCAGTTATATTCACTCCACATGTTGGAATAAAAGAAACAGCCAAACAGAGCATTGAATTTCTAGCTGACAGCTTAATCATTCTATGGTTAAGGTGGTGTTATCCTCAAGTTAGCTAGCCTAACCAAATCGAGGATATGCCAAGTGTCAACTGTGGGTTAGGTCGTGCATTCGCTTTGGCGGCACTGTCTATTTATCGATATATATATATTTTCTTTGACTCTTCTTTTAAAACCTGAAATTTCGGACGTTACTGAATTTTATAGAATTCCTCTTCCTCAATCGTAAGATACACGTTATTGCCTATAATTAAAAAAAAAAATCTTCATATAGATTATAAAAAATAATATATATATATATATATATATATATATATATATATATATATATATATATATATATATATCGATAAATAAGTATATGGTAAAATTAAATTTCAATTAAAGTAAATAATAAATTAAGGTAAGATTATTTATAATTTTTACTATCTTATGTATACACATAAATTGTAATTATAATTAATTTTTTTTAATAAAAATAACAAAACTCATACATTATTGTAGTAATTTTCTTGGAGAAATACTTTGTACAAGATAAAAGTGTGGTAACAGTGAATTTAAAACTTTTTTGATAGGCGTAATTGTTAAAAATCAAATTAAGATATTTATTTGGGTACCGAAGGAGTATTTCCTTTTAGACCATGCATAAATGGACCATCATGCACCATGGGATAGATATATATTTCTTCTCTTAATGTTTTCCTCGTTGTAGAAAAAAAAATCCATATTATTCAAATTAAAAAATTTATGACAAATAATTATAAGTTTGTTATACTCTGCTAATTAACTTGAAGCACGTGCACGTCAAATTAATGTGAATATGCAAGTCGATCATACCTTTGTTGATGAAAACCTTAAATGTTCACATTTTAGTATGATGTCTAAAATTGAGACCCTCTAGTATTTAGGATTTATGTTCGATTATTTATCTAAAATTTCATATTTTTGTGAGTATATTTATTTTGTGATGTAAAGTTTAATTGTTTACGGATTTTATGTACAGTATATTATTATTATTATTATTATTATTATTTTATGTACATTCCCTTGTACTTTATTGCATCCTAAATCTAGTTGGGCTTAAAAAATGAAATGAAATTAAAAAAGGACAACTGCCACGCGTGATTTCACAACAAAGCCCCCTAATTCAGTACGTAGTAAGTAATACGCTACTGAAAATAATCAAATCAGTTTCTAAAAAAGTTATCAGTTGCTTGGGCGTACTGCTGCATGATGCGTAAGAGAACAAGTGTCCAAGTTAAAAGGGAATTAACCCGAAAATTCTTAAATCTGTGAAAAATAAAAATAGAAGAAAAACAAACGTCAAAGAAATAAAATCACATGTACAAGATAATATTTACGCGATTTGGTAATTTGTCTATTCTATAGAGTTGCAGAAATTTTTTTATTATAAAAAAAAAAACGACAATACAGTATTTTTCTCTCACAAAAAAAACGACAACCTAAAATTCTAATCATAAAACTCATTTTATATATCAGTGCACACTAATTTTCAATGAATTACAAAACAAAAAAACACCTTTTGTATATCAGCTCAAGCTTCTGCTCTATAAACTAAGTCTCAGAAAATATTCTATTAAAAATCACGTAACATTATTCTAGTCGGATTATCAACCGGATTAAAACATAACTAAACTTTTCAAACCCAGCACAAGTCAGTGAAATCACATTTAGAAGCTAACAGGATGAAGATTTTGTGCATTAATTAATTGTCTTAGGGGGGTTAAATTAAAGTAGTAATGGAGCTTAAGCTAATTACAGGTAGCTGATGTAAAAGCATCTGTAATCTTCTACACTTGCATACTACAGCTGTTTTCATTTATTCAGATCTTTGGATAAAAATGTTTAGTTCGAAAACACCCTTCTTAACCGAAGGTCCAAATGATACTCCTCAACCTATCTCAAATCTCGACAATAATAAGATGGGTATGTGTATGTTTAAATATAAGTCTAATTAATATTAAAAAAAATACCCTTCTTAACAGTGACCTTTCTCTCTCTATATATATTAACTTATTACTATTATTATTATTATTATTTTTATATAAAACAGAGAAAGTATTTTAAATCAAATGAAAGTGATATACTACTATGATATATTAAAATAATCTTTATTTCCCTTTAAAAAATTTAAAATGCATGTCGTGGTATACAGTTGAAACAACTAAAATGTAAGTCAGAAAACTATTTTGTCTTCAAGTGTTCATGCCATGTTCCCATCTTCAATTAATCTCATATTACCAAAATTCAATGAACTAAGAAACATTAAATTCGAATCACAATATACCAAAATATTTGTTTTACAATTAAACTTCATACAGGAGTTATACAGGAATACATACAGATGAGCTGTATTTAGTCAAAAATAAAACAGAAAAATTGAATATATTTATTGCGTGAAGGTTAATAATAATAAGAGTAAAGTACCGATTGTACTCAAAAATTGTAGAAATTTTTAGTTTTGCACTCTAATATTTAAAGCATATCTAAGTACATCTTAAAATTATTTTTTCAGGCAAAATGCACCCTTCAAAATTTTTTGTTAGATAAAATACATCTTAAAGTTCTTTTTGTTATACAAAATACACCCTCAATTTTGAGTACAAACTGTATTTTTTTAAGCGAAAAAGTATTTTAGAGTGCATTTATATACGTTCTAAATATTATGATATAAAACTCAAAATTCTTACAACTTTGAGCTCCGATATGTACTTTAGTCTAATAATAAAAAAAAGAAGGTTAAAACAACAACTATATATCCCCTAGTTTGCTTAGAAACCATGTCTCTCTCTTTCTCTCTCCAAACACCAGTATTTAGGGCCTTAATGATGCTCCTCATGCTTCTGTTTTCTCTTAACATCTCCCAATCTTTCAGCTACTTTCTACTTTCATGGCTTCTTTCTTTCTTTCTTTTGCTCTCCCCTTTCCATCTCCTGCTATTACTCCCAACTTTCTTTCCAATACACTCTGTAATAAAAGCTTTTCTTGTTAGATTTGATTCTCTAAAGGGTATCTAGATTCCTGAAAGTTAAAGCTGTCTGGTCAGAATCCATTTGAATCCTAACAGTTATAAAGGCCAGGTTATAGATATTGATCAAATTTAATCTAGCTTCTGAAACAGAGGAGGTTTTAATAGTAGGGCTTTAGGTGATCCCTCATGGAAAATTTATCTCTTAAGGCCGATGATCAGATGGAATTACCTCCGGGATTTCGATTCCATCCTACTGATGAAGAGCTAATCACTCATTATTTATCTAAGAAAGTTGTTGACAGCAATTTCTCAGCTACAGCTATTGGAGAGGTGGATATGAACAACATTGAACCTTGGGATTTGCCCCGTAAGATATTTGATCTTTATCGCACAGTTTTGTTTGTTGGTTTGTTTAATGATTTCTCTGTTTATTTTGTTTTGTTGATGTACTGAATTTGGTTTTGGTTGTTGAATAAAAGGGAGGGCGAAAATGGGGGAAAAGGAGTGGTATTTTTTCTGTGTGAGAGATAAAAAGTACCCAACTGGTTTGAGGACAAACAGAGCCACTGCTGCAGGTTATTGGAAAGCTACAGGGAAAGACAAGGAAATTTTCCGAGGGAAATCTCAGGTTGGAATGAAGAAAACCTTGGTTTTCTACAAGGGGAGAGCTCCTCAAGGAGAGAGAAGCAATTGGGTAATTCATGAATATAGGTTGGAGGGTCAATTCTCTCTCCATAACCTACCAAAAACTACGAAGGTTAATAATATTCCCCTGTTTTCTCTTGCTTGATTCCCTGTTTGAATAAACAAATTCACCGATGCTAATAAGAGCTTTTTGGTTGCACTGCAGAATGAGTGGGTGATTTGCAGGGTGTTTAAGAAAACTTCTGGAGGGAAAAAAGTCCATATCTCAAGGTTAATGAGTTCTAGTGAAAATGAGATGGCTCCTACTGCTCTGCCACCATTAATGGACTCTTTGCTTCCCAGTGGCAGAACAATAGTACCCACCATTAAAGAATCAATTCACGTGCCCTTCTTCTCCAGCACCATTGACATCCAGAAATCCCAGAACGAGAGAAACAATTATTTCAACAATCCTGTTCACCCTTTCCCTTCAAATGCATCAGATATTTTACAAAGAATTTCCCTTCCGAATTCGTATTACAGGTTTCAATCTGCTCCAGATCCAGGAATTTTGCAATATCCAGGTACATTTCCCATGCAAAACCAGGCAATTTTAAGGGGTTTATTGGAAAATTATGATTCCAATATAAGACAAAATTTCAAAACAGAGAAGGAGACGGGCAGTGTCTCCCAAGAAACAGGTTTAAGCACTGAAATCTCCTCAGTGGTGTCCAATCTTGATATGGGAAGGAGGTCATTTGAAGATCAAGAAGCACCATTAACTTCTGTTGGAGCTCTAGACTTTGATTGTCTTTGGAGTTATTGAAATTTATTTGTGTAAGGGAGAGAGAGAGTATGCATTTAATAGTGACGCGAAGCTAAGTACGAGCTTCCAAAATAATTGTGTTATTGTATATTTGAATGTATGGATTGTTATGATTCCATAAAGTACATTTACTATTAAGAAATTAATGTGTGACATGAAATTATAATATTTTCCCTCTCTTTTTATTTGGCTTCCAATTGTTCATAGTTATTAACATGACACTGCTAAAAGTAAAATTGCCATTGTTCTGCGTTATGCCACATGAGAATCCAGTTGGTGTCTAACTGATCTTCCTTCTTAATGAGTGTATAAATTACACTCAGATTCATACTGACATTTTTCAATTCTCTAGTTTTGTTTTTTCTCTTTAATTTTTTTTATTGCGGGACTCGTATGAATATGTTATCGGGACCATCTTCTCTCTCTCTCTCTCTCTCTCTCATGCCTTCAATACTTCATTTTTGTCGTGAATTTCGTATACAATTGAATGTTGATGATATTATGGTCATAGTTATCAAAACTGGATTTCATATTGAATCGGTCGAGACATTAGTTCAACAGTTACAACCGGTTGAGTCCGATTATCATTTTTAAATAATTAAAAACAATTATATACTCTCTTTATTTCAAAAATATATGATTATTATTATTTTTTTAAAGTTAACTTAAGTTATTTTTAAACTCAAAATTGAAATAAAATTCTTTTAATTTTAATTAATACAATGACAAATATTGTGAAGTATCCAAAAAAATAATACTCATTGTAAAAATTATTATTTCATATTTTTTAATAAATTATCTTAATTTTAAATTTAAAAAATATCTCAAATTAATTATTAAATATTAACAATGATCTTATAATTTAAAAATGATAAAATATTATCTTAAACACAAAATATTTTACTGATAAAATTATAGTGTAATAATGTAAAGACTAATGATTATATGTTTTAAAAAGAGACTAATGATTATTTTTTTAATGACACTAATGGTAAGATGATAAATAGATTTATTAAATTAAAAAAATGAATCTATATATATATATATTGTTATGTGTTTTTGTGGGGAAATATATAATTATTGTAGCTCTCAGTAGTTTTTGAATGTCAGAATTATTGTAGTTATTGTTGTAATCAAGTCCCCTCTTCAAGATATATCAGAATCTTAATCACTATCTTATTTTTGTCCATTTGTTCAATGGAATCCATTATTATCTATTTGTTAAAGGATTATTTTCTTTGTTAGACCAAGGTATAGTATAATCACAAATTCCTTCACCCTAATTCTCTCTCCTTTAAGTAAGTAAGGTGACACATTTTAGCCAAACTCTATACAAAAATGTCATATTCCATTCATTTATTTATTCATTCAATTTCTCACTTCTCTCCCCCACTACTATAGAGAGGGATGTAAGGATACGATGATAATCCAAACTCTTTTGTCTTTCTCCATGTGGATAAACCTTTGAAAAATTGGAAAGAAGGAGTCCTTCACGACATAAACCTTAAAACATACTGAAAAGGATTTTCCTTTAAATTTGTTTTGTCCGTTTCAAATTCTGTTAGTATTGCATATTGTCTTCACACGCGAAAAAAATGGCACTACCTCACCATGGTTTGGTATGGTATGCTTCCATTCAAATTCGGGAATACTTGTTTAAAAATTCCTAGTTATGTTATATATTTTGACTCTTCTTTGGTACAAATGAATTTCTTATTTTTACTAGTATACATATTACAATATTGGAGTTAAGTCAATATATAATAAAAACAAACTTATTATTTTTTGATTATCATAATGTATTACGGGTAGTCACTTTTCATACGTTAACAAAATATCTATATAATAAAACAGAGCGGCTAAAATCTCAAGAATTCAACATCCAACGGTCTCAAATCAATTTTGGCTTCAACATCCAACAGTCTAAAATTATTTAGGGTTTCAACATCTAACGGTCACTAATCTATCACTCATTTTCCCTCCAAATTCAACATTTTTTTTTAAAAAATCTATCAACTCACATTTCCCTCTCAAATTAAATTCACAACTACAATATAATAATAATAATAATAATAATAATAATAATAATAATAATAATAATAATATACTATTACTACTACTACTACTACTACTAATAATAGTAATAATAATGACAAGAATAATAATAATAATGACAAGAATAATAATAATAATAATAGTAATAGAAATAGTAATAATTATAATTATAATACTAATAATAATAATAATAATAATAATAATAATAATAATAATAATTATAATGATAATAATAATTATAATAACTATAATTCTACTAATACTAATACTAATACTAATAATAATAATAATAATAACAATAATAATTATAATAATAGTAATAATAATAACAATAATAATTATAATAATAGTAATAATAATAAGAATAATAATAATTATTATTATAATAGTAATAGTAATAATAATAACAATATTAATAATAATAATAATTATTATACTAATAATAATAATAATAATGACAATAATAATTATAATATTAGTAATAATAATAATAATAATAATAATAATAATAATTATAATAATACTAATAGTAGTAGTAGTAATAATAATAATAATAATAATAATAATAATAAAAGTGCACGTAAACAATATAGGCCACCCTTTTAGCATTAACATTATTTTCCTGTTTTTCGAGTATTGCAGTCGTTATATTTCTACATGCAAATTGATTTGGGTGGGAAATCACAGGGACGATTCAGATTCATTCTAATTAATTTGTAAGTTATTTTAGGTTGTAAAGAGTCTTTAGGTAATAGAGTATTTTTAAAATTTTAATTTACGCCGTGCCTTAAGGCACGGACAATTACGTGTCATCTCTTTGGTATTTTTGCGGGCTATATCGAGAGCAACTATTGTAGTATCCTCTGACTCATGATATAAGAATCTTTTGTCCAATTTTAAAAAAAATATAGAGAAAAAAATGTTACGGTGATGCGATTTAATTGGTGTTATGACAATACTTTTTTTGTTTGGCCTTATAAGGCTTATTTTATACTTTTGGTTATATATGTAAAAGTATTTTTTTTGAATTTTTACATCTTTTTTCCCCCTCATTGGATCCTCCAAATGGCTTGCAGTACTACCATTTTTTCACAAAAAATAATGTTCATGGATCATATTGATCGATTGTTAGAGATACTAAAGGCAAATAAATGTTGTCAAATTTCTCATTTCGTTTTGAAAATAAAGGAAATGTGTGTGAAATACGCGAAAACACTATATTACACAAATTTGAGCCCGTTATCGTCAATCAATTAATTGCTCAAACCTGTCAATAACTAATTTTAAGTTGGGAATAAATAGCACCCTAATGTTTGCCTAAAAAAAAAACTATGACTGAATTGAGTATTAATGGTTGGACTCCCGGTTCTATATAGAACTAAGAGTCTACAACAATTTAAAAAATTTTAATTTAAAAATATTAAATATAATATTCAACTGTTATATTAATTATACCGTGCCTTCAGGCACAAATTATCGCTAGTATATATATATAACAAAATTACTGATTAGAAATTCAAAGCCAAGAAGGCCTTATCATAATTCATTGTCTTTTCCTTTTAAATAACAGGCACACATTACAACTCCGCAAGTACCCAATAATAACAAAAACTCTATTTGAAAAATAAGCACTCCACTGGTTCCTAATTTACTCTACCAAATGAGTTAGCTTTTAAGTGATAATAATATAATATAAAATTGTTTCTAAATTTATTATCATTATTTCACTATTATTGAATCAAATTATCAAGTATTTTAAAAATATAGTACATGAAAAAACAATTATCCTTAATATTTTACAAATAAAACACTCTTTTTATGAGAATATTAAATAGCTTAAATGTAAATAATAACGATATAACAGCCTGTCAGGTTTCTTGGCATAAAAAAATACGCCGTTGGAATATATAAATAGCTAAAAGGTGGTGAATCAGGGGTTGATAGAACTAGGGTTACTCCAATGGCGAAGTCTTCAATGGCGTCAGTGATGAAAGCCTACTCGATCCCTCTGATACTCTTTTCACTGGCCTTATACTGTCAACTGGTCCTCATCCCTCGTTCTTACCCTTCTTCCCATTACGATGGTGAGTCAAATAGTTCATCAGTCCCGCCAGTATTAATTATCTGTAAGATGGTACATAAATTGTGAATTAATACGCTGTTTCTTCTTTATTATTGATCACAGCTCTGGGGATCAATTGGCAGAGTTCGATAGAAGAAGTCACCGAAGCCTATCACAACCTCTCGTCCAACTGGTACTTTTGCCTCAACTGTTTTCTCATTTGATTATGCTTCTTACTTTAATTGATATTATCAATGATATTAGTATAGGTCGTGTACATCTCCTTTTGCTGCACATATGCTTACTTATAGGTTACAGGTTAAACAGACCCCCTTTTGCTGAAATGGTATAGTTTAACTGTAGCACCTATTTCCACTCTTCCAAGCTTCATTGAAAGGTATAGGTATTATAATTGGAATTAGTTGAGTTTAGTTTAAGTACTTTAGTTTCTAGGTTTTTTTAATAATATTTTTCCGGAAAAAAGAAGGGATGCTTTACTATATTCCTCTTCAACATGAATTAAGTTTCTGTCTCCTTATCTTGTTGTTCTATAGTACTACCAGAGAACATCTGTGGATATCTCTCTTTGTAATATTCTTCTTGTGTATTACATTAATGAAGTTTTGGTATTGGCCAAGTGTACCATTCTTCAAGAAGTCAAGAGTTGCAAATTAGATCTTACTGATAAAATTATTTTTGTTTGTGTTGCTCTCTGCCTTAAACTAGTAGTATTATCATCTTGCATTCTGTATCTTTACAATGTTATACATCTTTTTGATGAGTAAGTATTATTATTCAACAAAAGACATCAATTAGGGGCTGCCCACTTTCAATGATGTAAAAACCCAGAAAATAAAAAAACCTACAAAGGCCAGCCAATCAAGATCATCATTAATATCAAAAAGGACGGTAAGGTCCTAACTGAAATTCTGGCTGGAACATGGTTATGGATCTTAATGAATAAAAAAATGTTTACATGTAGTTTTAATTATATTTCCTAAATAAAATATATCACGGGGTTTACAGTGTATTATCAATGTGAATAAGTGTAAATACAAATAGATTGTGAGAACTAACAACTTAATTGTTCCAGGAATTCGGACATGGAACCTCTTCATACTGCAGACTTTATCAAGGTTGGTTATCAATGTTTATCTGTCGTTTTAGGCGTTGAGTTCAAGTTCATATGCATGCCCTACGTAAAGTCACTTAAAAGGTAACTTAAAGAGTGAATTATGATAGAATTGGGTACACCTCATTCAACCGGAAGAACAAAAGGGTAAAATAGATAGCACTGTATAATACCGCAACACGATAATATGTATCTCCTTTTCTTTAAGGCACCGACTATTTTTCTCTCTTTGCAAAGGTGCAAAGTCTACCACAAATGTTGTGATGCTCTCAAGACGGGATTTCCAAACCTACTTCGTTTGTAAAAAAATTCTTCCTGTTACACATAACAAAACCAAAATTCTAGTCTTGATCTCTGAGGAGCTTCACAATGGGATCTTCGGTAAAGGTTTCTACATGTCTAAACGACAATCCCACCTAAATTGTCACTCAAAACAGTTCAGTTATCTTGAAAAAGGACAAGTATTGACATTATCTTAACATCAACATGTTTGCTTCAAGCAAACATTAGCTGAAAAATAGCAGAGTTTAGTTGGCTACTCAGCTTCATTGTTTGTATGTAGCCAATCAAGTACTCAAGTTCATTGGGTGTTTGAAGCAGATTAGATAAGCTTAGCTTTAACTTCTTCAACACTAGGGTTTGGAATTAGAAAGATCTAATGAACACTTCGGCTAAGATTAATTAACGAAGAAACAATAGCAATACACATTATGAGTAATTCTATAAAAATTCTACAAGTAATTGATCGACAAATACTTTTTCTCGAAGAAGGAGTTCAGAGTTCTAAGTTCTAACAGAAATTTGCAGCGCTATAAAGATGGAAATTAAAACTGAAAAAGTTTGATGACTACATATAAGAGAGAGAGCTAAAGGTAGAGAGAGCTAATAATAGGTCTCACTTATGATAGGAGTGTTAAAGAGTAAATTGTGGTCAATCTCACGCATTGTTTTGTTAAATGAGTTCCTTTCTGTGGTTAAACATAAAACCTTCTGCAATTTATTTGCTTTAAGGTTGATTACAGTTTGAAGACTACAATATATGTATACATATTATATATAATGGTCGAGACAGATCTAATGAGGGGAGAGAGAGAGAGAGGTAGCCTCCGGATTATGAATCTCTCTTTGTCTGTGTCTTGGTTCCCAACTACTATTCTCTTCAGCATCAGTCGCTGCAACTATATTTTGTTTGTGATGTTTTGATTGTTTTTTCCTTGTTGCCTTTTTTGTGTGTATTTTTTTAAAGTAAAATTCTATTTATTAGTAGCAGTATATAACGGGCTTGTTATACCTTTTTCAAGTTTCGATTGCTAATATGTTCATTTACTTCTTGGCAGATTCAATATGCTTTTGAGCTACTAACGAATCAGTTGTGGAAGAGGGATTATGACATATACGGCATTGATGAGCAATTTGTGTGTTGTTAACTTTTGTAGATCAATGCTTGTTACTTGTTAGGTTTAGCTGTACCTTCTCAAATTTTTCTTTGCCTATTTCTTGTTTCATTTGATAGCTTTTTTTTGTGTGGCTGTAGCATGTAATTGGAAAGGTGAAGGAGCAATATGCTGGGTCAAAATTCTCTCAAGTTGAACTTCCATTGCTGGAGGCTGCCTCCTTTGGTTAAGTCTTTCCTCCCAGACTTTTTATCTCCTAGTAAAGACGATGGTTTGTTATGTGTTTTTGATCCGTAAAATGAAGTTCTGAATGTTAATGCAATTTTGCTATCCCAGATTTCATAGACCGTGCTTTTGATGTCTTTACATCAGAGAATTTTCAATCTAAACTTAACATTAACAACCAAATGCTAGTACAGGTATGATTGCTATTCGCTTAAAACACCACCCAATTGGTAGTTTATTTATATTTTTCTTATGCTCACATTTCTTATACTATTGAGTCACATTTGGATTCAGGTTTTTTCACTTGGGAGCAACCGCTGTGCAAAATTTTCTAACAATTGGAAAAGAATTGGTAATTTTTTAGCTTGTTAGAAATCAATTAAATATAGTACTGCATCTATGTAGTCTTGCTGCTACTAAGTCAGTTTTTTATGATATTTGTCTATTTGCCTACCTACTTTGGTGAATTCTTGATTTGTCAGTGATGGAGGTGCCTTGGATGATGTAAAATTGTAAATCAGATACAAGTTTGTTTACGTCCATAATGTTCACGTAAAAGTAAATGGCTCTCAGTGCAATGCCTTTTTTGGTTAGCCAATGAATTTATTTATATAATACGCTTACGTGGGTAATGGCTTGCTAGCACCTTGCTAGGCATGATAACACAGATTCCGAGCAGCCACTAGGGTTTTGGATTCTGAGCAGCCACTCTGCAAATATGGCGAACATTAAGTCTGTATGTAGACAGCCTCTTATAGAATACCTTTGATGTTGATTACTGCTTTTGCTTATAATCAATTTTAAAATGGTAGTTTGTGTTTGGTAAATAAAAAGCACTTAAGTTGGTAAAAATTGAGAAGTGTTTGGTATAAAAATATTTGGTTAATCACTTATGTCAAGTGTAAATTACTAAAAAAGAATGTTTAGAGAAATAAAGACGGGTAATAGATGAAATTACTAAAATAAATAGGGATACATTAGTAATATACTTGGTTAAACCTGATTATTAGATTTGACAAATAATCAAAAGCTCCAAACCGGAGTTTTTGTTTATTTCCATAAAAAGTGATTATAAACAGTTTTGAAATCAAAATACCAAATACTTATCACTTTTTAAAACTAATTATAAGAACGTTTGTCTGTTTATAAGCTATCCAAAACACCCTCATAATTGGTTTATATGTTTAGCTTTCTCGCCTTCACTTTTCTTTTTTCCCCCTAGTTGTGATAATTAAACTATAACTTTTCCCCATTTAAAGGTTCTATAAATATGGATTAGAACTTTGATTATGGTATCTTTCTTTGTTTAGTTAACCTATTGGATGGAATTGCAAAGACTGGTTTGGTTGATCTCGGTGATGTACGGCTTGCTACATATCTAGCTGAGAAGAAATCTACTGGAGAACCTTTCTATCGAAATGGTACTTAGTTCATCTGCATATATAAGCGTTTTTTATGTTTACTTATTGGTTGACTTTGAGTAATACCAATATATGCTGGGAATTTGGGACATATCTATCAGATCACACAGCCTTTCCTGTTGCACCAATAACCTGGTGACCCAACTCCCAAGTCCGAAGTTACTCCGAGATATAGCATTATCAAGTGCGAGTATATAATTAAGACAAAACAATTATAAGCATGAAAGAGATGTACAAAAAAGAGGTGGATACTAGAGAGAGATTGAGAAGCAGACACCAAGATTTCTGGTGGTTCGTTTCTAGTTACCCATTCGCATTGCAGGTGCAAGTGCGAATGTGGGAGTGTTAGTGCGAAAGTGGCAATGTTTTAAATAATAGGGATCCAGAGCGTGTTCAGAGGGTCGATATATAATCTAAAATATTATAATATAGTGGATATACACTTTAACTCAATTTAATTCTTTCAAATGTTTTGACATAATACCTTGAGATGATACTTAGAATGTGCAGTATTTATGAAGCAAAGAGTAAATTTTATTATTTGAAAGTGCTGTGTTTAAGAATAAACACGTGGTTGTTCCAGTGGGAAATACTTAAGTTTCTAGCTTTAGTTGCTCAAGTTTGAGTCTTGGTAGGTGCATCTAGGCATTATTTTTATGCTGAAGTTCAAACTCCTTGGCCTTGACCAAATATAGTGTGACTTTGACACTGATCTGCTTCAAAAGCTTAAAAGTTTGTGCCTGTCACCTGGAGTAACGGATTATGTTTCTTAGATTTGGTCACCTTTGACCTACATGCATTCCCCAAGCTCTTCTTGGGTATTGATCTACTTGGCACCGCATATCTTAGTCAATGAAAGAAAGATCAACTGCCCAGCCAAGTTGCAATAGAATAAACCGTGATATCTAGCTGATTTCCCTCTTACCAAACCCACTGCTTCCATAAATCAAGTTACAATTTTCCACGCTCGATTTTCTAAATAAGCTCAGTAAAACCTGAATGTCCTCTTGATAGGACTGATAACATTTGCAAGTTCTAGCACTTTGCCTTTCAAAATTAAGCTAAGAAGAAAACGAGTAAATACAAGGATGTTAATTTCAAAATTCCTGTGTAAAGAGGAGTACTACTCTTATAAAATGTTCTAAGGATGTTACTTGTAGTGTAAATAGGAGTATATATAGCAAGTGTCAAGAGGAGTCAAACTAGCCCTTAAGAGATACTTTTAAATTTTGAATTACTGCAGAAGGTGTTGATAATTTAGGTTTTGTCATCAACACATCAACTAACCGTTACTCAGTGAAGTTTCAAGCTAATCACTTATAAAAAAACTTAGATTGATACGCGCACAAAATGGTTTAGAATGGTGCTTGAGAATAGCGTGCCTTCATCTATACAAACTTGAAAAACCATTTGTTTGTTCCCATCAAAATCACAGGAGTAAAAGCTTTCAAGCTAACTCTCGTCATCTATTTCTATTATATTATTTTCTCGTTCTAACTTGCTTTATATGCACACAGGCCTTCCTGCACTTTTGGCGTTTCCCCCTGGTTGTAAAACTTCAGATTGCCTTGTTCGGTGAGTGTCTACATTGTCAATATTAAACTTAATAGCTATCCATTAAAATAATGGTCATCTTCTCTTTATTATTTTGTTTTTACTGTTTCAGTCAATTACTGGAGCTTTTCATAGGCTTTTCAACTTATTTAAAGGCCAGTATAAAAATTCAAAATTTAGTGCATTATCCTTCCGGCAAATGGTTTCCTGCTTGTTGGATATATTCATTAAGTTTCTTGTTAAATTGCGATTTTTGTTAGGTATTCGGGAGAGCTATCCGTTGATGCAGTTACTGATTGGTTTTCAACAACCATCCTAAGTTTGCCTCGTATAACATACTACTCTAAGGAGTCCATGGTAATTTATGCTTGTTTTTATTACAATTAACATTTTACCTTGTCTTTTCTTTCTTATGATTGTGCGATGTATCAGAGTTATCAGATATTCTCATTGACCTAGTGAACCGCGTATTAATACTTACGTGCCCAAACACTATACTCTTACGTACCAATATTCTAAATTTGGCGAATCAAAAAATTTCTTTGTTGTTTTACTCATAATTGCACAAATATCAATTTCTAACTTAGTATTAGATGCTCAAATATTATATTTGTCCTAAATTATTTATAAAACAACCAATTTGTTGATTCAACAAATTTTTCTATAAAACTTGGGTTTATTTCATTTATATTTTAAAAGAATTCCTAACTATAAGAACTTATGTAACACCCCCAAATTTGGGTACCTTGAACCCTAGACTTGGTACGTCACGATACATCATCTTTATACATGTTCTATAACTAATGCGGAATATATAAACATAAATTGTTTATTCTACAACATTTCCCAAGGTTTCTAACCTTAACTTACATATATACCTTTAGATTCATAAAAAGGTTTACAAAATTACTTACATCATGTAACAATTTAGTTATCATGCATAACACTATAATCTTGTCTTTTGCTTCTGTCTCCGTCTCTCCTCGGACATTCGTATTATTCTGAAATTTGTTATCATGATATAGCAAGAGTGAGCAACGATTTTGCTCAACAAGTTTAAATACAATAACGATATATCATGATTGAAAGAAAGAATATGCTTTTGGATTTTCAACAATATAATAATTGTGAAAGAGTACGAATCATAATTTCAATAATTGAATGACTAAATCAATTAATGTTGAGTGTCAATAATGACCATGAACAAATTTAACTGAACCTTATGGTAATGAAGGTGATCAACCTTTCATACCTGATGAACACATGCAACAAGCACTATGTGCGAATCAACAATTTAAAGAGGTGGAATAATTATACAGAATTAAACCATAGCATGCTTGAAACATAATAACTTGAGTTTGAGTTAGGAACTTGAACAATGAAATAATATATCCTGCTCGAATATAAATTGAGTAGGGTTTAGGAAACTTGCCTGTCTGCTCGGCTACAATTAATGTCTAGCTTTAACTAACTGGCTTTGAAAGACCTGACATTAATAAAGTTGGTCTAATAATTAGTACGACGTATTTGCACAATTATACGCTCACTAAGGAACTTATTTACCACACATAAGTACTAACACATAATTTTCATCGGTCGAAATAATATTATTAACCTTATAGACCCTCAATCAAATTAGGTTAATAATTTAATAAATTAGAAAATATTTTTCTTAAGTGTTGGACACTTATTAAACCCTTAAACAACTTATTACAATTGTTTAATTAAAGCATAATTAAATTCAAATTATTTTATTAACTCAATCTCTATTTAATTACTATTTAATCTTGATTAAATAGAAATTAATTCATTATCTTTAGTTATTACTTAAAATAAATAATAACTAATTATACTTACTTATTATTTAATAATAATTAAATAATTATTGATTTAATTTTACCCTTCTTTAATTTAATATTAATCAACTAATACATAACCAAGTAATTAACCTCACTTATTATTTAATTTAAGGAAATTAAATAATAGTTTACTAATTTTAATCCTCTTTAATTATTATTTAATGTCAGTTAAATAATAATTAATTATTCAATTAATTTTAATTATTATTTAAGGTTAAATAATAATCAATTTATTTATCCTTATTTATTATTTAAATTAAATAATTATGAATCTAATAACTTAATTTTCATTAATCATTATTTAATGTTAATTAAATAATAATTAATTACTTAATTATCCTTATTTATTATTTAATAATATTTAAATAATAAATAGTTAATTTATAAATTTATTTCTCGTTAATTATTATTTAATAGGAATTAAATAATAATTTCTAATTTATCACTTTTATTTATTATAAACATTTTAAATAATAAATAATTAATGAAATCTTTATTTATTTAACTTAACCATAAATTTAGCTAACTAGATTAATATTTAAATATTAAACTTAATGAAAAATATCCTCCCTAATATCATTTTTGTATTATTATTATTTTTGTTATAATTTTAAATTAATTTTTAAATATTTAAATTATCCAGAATGGCAAAATTGTAAATAACCTGAAAAACCGGACGGAGGGGCAATCTGGTAATTTCGCCGGAAATTTATTACCGCGCATTGCGCGCGTACCGAAAGAAACGGCCCAAAACGGTGCCGTTTTGAATAACCGAAAACGCCTTTCGCGCATTACGCGCGGGTTATTTTTTTTTATACGTCAAACGACGTCGTTTAGCTCCGCGTCGGTTGAAATAAATGGCTGGCGCGCATTGCGCGGCCACCCTTTTTTTTTCTCTTTCAGCAGCTTGTGAACAGTGCATACTTTAGATAAAATTATACCTTCAAGAAATCTTTAACTCCTCAATAAAAATCCAAAAAAATTACCAATCACTTAATATCAATTTATAACATGAAAATTTAATTTTCCATGATTTAATACCATTTTTTCATAAAAATTATTATATCAAATAAATTACTACAAATCATAACTTTTTGTGTATAACTCCATTTTGAGTGATCTAAACTTTGTTTTTCTCATGATTTAATATTCTATAATATTAGAACATTAAATCTAGGTATTATAAAAATTACTTTTGGTCATTATTTTGAGACTTGATTTAACATCACCAAACACATATTTTTAGCATACAAAATATATCAAAATACAAACAAAGCATATTAAACTCAAGCATGACATAAATATTACTACTACACATTATTAACTATATTAACATGTTTATACTCACATGTTGGTTTATTTAAATAAAAAAAAATAAAACTATATTTAGAATAACCATTACCTTGATTTAATGACTATTTTCCTTTTTCTTCCAAAATAGGTGGTGAAACTTGAAGACATAAACCAATAACTCCTTCTCCACCTTCTCCTTGCTCCCTCTCAAAATACTTACCCTCCCAAGCTATTTCTCTAAAACTCTCTCTTTTGGAACTTGAAAAAATAAATGAAGTGCAGTGTCTACAATTTCAAGTATACTTGTAAAATTCTTAGATACAAAAATTATATCTATAATTCATGATGCTCCTACTTGGATACTTGCACAAGAAAGTTAGCCCATAACTTAGTTGGTGAGGATTTTGTGGGAAAAGACTCACCAAAAATTAAAACAAACAACCTAATTATTAAATAATTAAATAATAAAATAAAATAACAATCAACTCACTCTCTCTCTCTTCCTTGCCGGCACATGCTCTTTATGTCCCAAAATGGTTGTCATCATGCTCACTTTATTAATAATTAATAGTTACATAATTATTTTCCAAGTGGCTTAAGCTTTGGGCTTTATTTAAAAATATCAATTGGGCTCATATTAAATTGTTTGGGCTACTAGTTTGCCAAGTTTTATTATTCTTCACTTGGGCTACTAATTGATCCATGTTGGCTAATTTAATAATTTACACCTTAATTATTCAATCCATGATTAAATAAATAATTAAATTAATTAAATAATTAAATACTCTAAACCATTAGTATTAAATTACTAAATGGACTAATAAATATTATTTTTAATATTTCACATTATTTACATTAATTAATAATCATATTAATTAATTTACCAAATTTAATTAACTCATAATATTCAATTTAATTGAATATTTAATTAATAGGAACTTAACCATTATTTTGATTTAAAACTTTAGGGTTTGTTCCCTAATTTAAATAATTACATAATATATATAAAAAAATTATATATATATATATATATGTCTTATTTATACACATTACCTTACTTCAAAAACAATTTCACAATAAATTATGAAATTAAAATAAATATAATATATAATTTAATATATATTATTTAAGCCATAAATTAAATTATTTAATACATTTACATTAAATAATTCATTTCTCCTCAATTATGGAAATAAATCCATTTACCCGAAAATACATTAAAATAATAATATATTTACTCAATTTCTTATTTAAATAATTTATTAAATAATTTAATTAATATTACACAATTAATTGTATAATTAAATTTCTCACTCCCATAAATCATTTACAATGATTTATTTAATTATAGAATATATTCATTTAATATATTCAATTGCTATCTAAAATTAGTCAATTAATTTAATCCCTTCATATATATATATACATATATATGAAAATTAAATATTGTACAATATATATAATTACTATTCTCCCTTAATTAATTCAACTACCTTATATAATTTATAATTATATAAATTACATAATTATTCCTCACAAATAATTTATCAATAATTTGCATAAATATTGATTAATGAATATAATCAATATAATAACTAAATTAATTCCACAATTAATCTTTTAATTCAATTCGGATTAATTTAATATTAATCTATTTATTTACCACAATTTAATTAACCATTAAATTATGTTACTAAATATGCACGCATATATATATTCATATAAATACATATTTAATTTACACGCAACCACGTCGCATAATTACATAACTCCACGAATTAATTCTCTTAATCTAATTAGACTTGCTATTAGTCAAGCTTATTGAATTATCACTTTACTTGCTAACTTATCAAAAAAATAAAATTTTGATATCACCATATCTAAGTTAGTCCATTAAATTTAATTTGGACCTTTATTTATCTACGACTACTAGGTTATCAAACTCCAACCTTTATTAAATATTAGATATTTTATTTCTAATTTATTTAAATATCCGGGATATTACAATTTATATAAATATACCCTAGCGTACCGCGTTTTAACTATGTAGCGTAGCGCATACCCATATTCGTATTGAGTACCGAAACGAACCACGTTCCTAGTAATACTGCGATGTACATTGTACTGGAAATGGTAATTATACTGGACATAGCAAGATTACGTAGCCTTTACAAATAACACTAACGGGTTTACCCTTTTCAACTTTGGAGTGCATGTTCAGCTCAATTGCAGATGAGAATATATGAAAGTTGTTATGGAGTCTCCTTTGAAAGTGTCTTTTCATTTATCGGTTTTAGGATTCTCTATTTTTCTCTGAGAAAATGACGTCTGGATTCATTTACTTTCTATAACATGTACAGTTGTCTTTGAAAATCTAGTTAGGGTGCACTGACCAAGCTTTAAAGTTAGATACTTTTTTTCTTACTGCTTTACATGGGATCTGACTGTTTTAAAATAAAGTTTGTTCTCTCATTTATCAGGTGAGAAAAAAAAGGAAGTTTTGACATTCATTAGATGAAATTAATAAGCATTATACTTTCTGATAATCCATGTAATTTGAAGAAATTCATTCTACGAAAAAAGAAGAAAAAGAAATTGAAATGCTTAGATGATCTCCCCATAGATTTCTCCTTCATTTTGTAAATGGACAAGTATTAAAGTTAGATTTCTGGAGGAATATTAACCTCAGAAATGAAAAACATCCAGTCTGGTGTTAAAGATATTTTGTCCTACATGCACTGCTGAGTGTAGGAAGATAGATATAGCTTTGCTTTAGACCATTTTCCCTTCAGATCTTTTGCTGATTCTGAAATTCTCAAATGAGGTTGCGAATGATGAAGAAGGTGGGCTAAATGTATAAAATAGTGCTTCAAGATTGAGTTATCTTGGACAGAGTATTTCGTTTTCTTATTAAAAGCAAAATAAATGATTGATATTTAAATTGTCTAATTTGTTAGTTTGTATTTATCAACTTGGCCATTTTTATCTTTTTAAGAGGAGCACTTTTTCATCCTTTACTGGAGTTTCTCTTACAATAGGGACTACTTTGTGTAATGTTTAAAAACTGGGGGTGCAAATATTTATATGCGGATGGTTGCCAAGAATAGAAAAGGAAATAAAAGAAAAAGAAGGTTAATAATGGGTTGGAATCAAAGTGTGGAAAAGGGGTATCTAATCCATCTCTCCCAACATCCTGATGGATGGAATCAGCATGGGAGGATCTTTAGTGTCTATATCATGTGTACAGGATTCACTACTGGCTATAGCTTTCAATATTCACTATCAATTTGTGTTATTTCATACGAGCGCACCTTCAGTTTTTGTACCATTTGCCTTTCTTATACAAGTCATTTCATCGTTCTTGGAATTGATATCATACTACAATACTTCAATTTTAGGTACAAAACTTTTTACTGAAAAGCAGTCGCCATAAGGTACAAATTCTTTTGTGCTAGCTCTTTTTCATATTACTGATGCACAATTCTTATTTCTTGATTGATTTTTTGCATTCTGATTTATGTTTATATATTCTTTCTACTTTTTCCCAAGATTAGCAGGTGGAGTTGAAAGAAGCTAAATCTCCTACACTAAGAACTAAGCACATGCTTAATTACACCAAGTTCATAATTATTTTATTGTTGAAGGAAATTGTTTACTTTCTTATATAATCTATTGTTAGATTTTATTTTGTTACACTAGAGTTTACTTTTCATGATTATACTTTGTGTACATCTTATCATAAATACTCGTCATGCTCGTTCCTTTGGGCATTTTGCAGTCAAGGTGTTTTAAAAGATACTAGCTCCTTCCATAAGACCTTCATCAATTTGACACTCAAATTCTGTGTTGATTCAATTTGTTTCCCTTTCGTGTGTTGTATATCTTTTTTGTTGTCACTGTTAGGTTACCAGTTGCCTAAAAGCTTAAGTTCTTTGGGAATTGGCCCAACAATGTATATGATGCTTTAACAATCACTATTCTTGCTGATAGGTCAAAGTTATTTTCATCTCGAAAACAGGAGAGCGTGCCACACCATTTGTACGGCAAGCTGCTAAAATTTATTGGGCTTATGCCTCTTTTGCATTTGCACTATGGCGAGAAGAGGAGTCTTCTTTTTGGTGGAATATGTATGTTGATTTGCTTCTATATTTTTATTTTTGACAACAGGAGAATAAACTTGTATTGTAGATGATAGAGTGTATTAAGTGTGGGGAGTCCTCCAAGCAAGATAATAACAAGTGGGAGATTTACAAATCCTTTATATTAGAGTGTCCTTCAATCCATATAATATGAGAGAAATTATCTAATATTTTTCTGTGATTTTTCCTTGGTATATGTGGGATTCATTTTCAGCCTATCCCAACTAGCTTGGGATAAAAAGGCTTTGTGGAGTTTAGCTGAGTAGTTGTGCTGCCTGTGTCTTGCCCCTCGTAAACTTATTGATGAAATAGGTGTTCATAATCTATCAAAAAACACCATTATTTCAACACACAGACTTTCTTTTCCCATATGTTTTTAGTTTTCTTGTTTAATTTCTTGAAATGTCAATATTCCTAGCTATCATTTCTCAATGTCAGTGCCTGAAGATTCATACTGACCTTCTTGTCCAGTCTTTTGAAGTCGATCTTAGTTTCATCTGTCACAGCAAACTTTTTATTTATTATTGTGAGTTGTTCAATAGAACGTTATGACCTCAACCTCCAAACTATTGTTTATACTATGTCTTCAAATTTGTCTACTAAATTAAAGCAGACTCCCTGAAAAAATAGCATACATACTAAAGAAATTTGGAATAATTTAGCTCAGTAGTAGAGAATATGAGTTGCTGTAACCTCCATACCTGACAATGTTTAAGTTTGTTGATGACCCTAAACCGTCGCCCTCTCCAGAAATACTAAAGATTCAATGCTTCATTTTTCTGCTGTAATAGCGTTCGACTTTGTCCAAATTCTTTGCATCAGGTTTGGCGTGGAATCTGCTCCTGCCATCATATTTTTGAAAGATCCCGGTGTCAACCCTGTTGTGTATCATGGTGTGTTTCTTGTTTGATGGCTTTTTGTTGCGCGCGCGCGCGCGCACACACACACACACATATATTCACATCGTTATAACTATGTTGTGTAGCATGAAAAGCTAACATGCGCGTACTATCTGCAGGATCCATCAACAATACATGGTTCATAAATATCATGGAACAGAATAAGCATCAAGGTAATGCCTTTTATTTTCAAGTGTCTAGCTATAGATTATAGGCCCTTGTCATCACCACCAATATTTGCCTTGCCATGCTCTACTGGAACAAATTTAATTAGTGTGTAAGTTGGCTGTTGACAATATGATGGACCTTGTCTAATGATGATTTATGAGATGTTTATAAAAACTAATAATTTGTGTGAATATGTGAAGGATATTGGTCTCCTATCTTTTTCCTTAGTCACTAGAACTATTGGATATAGTAAAAGTGGAAGCTCTTGAGATTTTAGTCTCAGTTTTGTTTTGTCCTTTCTTGTAGGAATGGTACTATCCTTTCTCATTTCAAACAAAATAATGGATTATGGATCACTAATCTGGCATCATGCACGCTTTATTCTATTGATGGCTTCATTTTAAGTTTTACTCTGGATGAACTATATAATTGAATCTCTTGCAGGGTCTGAAGGTTTCTGGTGAAAACTAATTCTAAAAGTTGATCTCCTTTCCTGTCTAAGAAACCTCCTTTATACTCGCTCCGTTCCAAGAAATCCAACTCTAAAAAATTATGCATGTTTGGAAAATTAGTCAATTTTCAAGTCACCCCCCAAGTTAATTCAATTATCAAATTTGATATTTAAATAGAAGTTAGGTCGAGCCAATTTTCATGAAAGATAAATTTTGAACATTATTTTACTCCCTCCATTCCAAAATATGGTGGCTTGGCGGGCACTTAGTTTAAGAATGTGGGTATTTAACCAAGAATACATATTTGCTTCCCATTATCCCTTTAAAGCAAAAATCTTATTTAGGAGGAATGATGGAGTTTGCCTAAATTGTTTAATTTATCTCTTTAACTTTTCTAACTAGAATAACATAGTCCAATCATATTCATTGCATTTGGATATTTAAATCCAAATCACTTGTATTGGGACACATCTCAGAATGAAAACCAGGTTATTTATTTTGGGATGGAGGGAATACTTTGTCTTTTTTTTCCGAAAGTGGACTCTTTCTTGTGTTCGACAAAAATTGAAAATATACTTTCATTTTGGGAGGGGGAGTAGTTGCTTTATTTGTGTTTTTCGACAAGTTGTAATCTGTTACAAGTCGAGCACATTCAGAACAGAAATGGAGCACAATGTAGCCTCTCTTCAAGTCCACAAAAACTGTTAAGGACTTACCCAAGGAAGATGCATGAAGACATTTTAATGAAATGTTTCTAGATCTCCATGACTTCATCAAACTAAAGGAAATGCAACATATATATAGTGGGTTGAGACTTGGGATCAAGAAGTGTGATTAAGTATCCTTCAACGTGTAGTGAAAACATTTAGAATTTCCATTGGAACTTTAATATCTTTCAACTTTTAAACTAGCCCAAGTGCACAAAAGCAAGCCAACACTTGTAGACCACCTAGATGAAGCCCAGCTTTTGCAAAATACTGAAAACTCCTATTACATTAGAACATATTGCTTTCTTCCTCAATCTAGAGACAATAATTTATAAGAATATAAGACTGACTTGAAATATTCAGCTCAGTTGTGTATTCTCTTGGTACAGAGCATAATATTTAAATTTCTCATGTCTTTCAATCTCCTTGCCTTGAACCTATCACATTCTGCATCAGAAAGATTGGGGAGCTTTGCTTCATGCTTTAGTTTTTAGATGTTTAGGATTCTACCTATATTGATGTGCTGCTCAACCTTTCTTCTTAAAACTAAAATGTGCTCTTTTTCTATTTATATATAGTAGTTTCAAAGTTATGAGCTGTCAGCTGTTTAAGTTCTAGGTTTATAAGTAAAACAAATATTAATCTCTTAAACTCATTGGGAAAAGATTTGTTCGAAAAAGGTTCTGGTTCAATCCCTGATGTCAGGTTTGTTCTATGTTGTAATGGTTGATTAAGACACCAACTTATTTGCATGGGGAATTTAAATATTTATTGGTCTACAATAAAAGGACTCCATTTGGTGGCTTTTATATTTATGATGGTCAACTAGTGGCTATGCACTTTCACTAAATCATAGAGCTGAAAGGAAGAGCTTTTCAAAAGCAAGTAATTTGTGAGAAAGGGCCTTCCTTGATTTGGTTTCTTTCTTTCAGAGCTTCCCCAACTGAGGAGTGTGACATCCAAGGAGCTAGGTTGCGATTCTCGAGGTTACTCTCGAGCTGGAACTGATATCATAATTTGGTATTGTGTTGTTCTCGCTGGAAGGCAAAGCTTGGAACTTGACAAAATGCGTGAAGTAAGCTCCTTTCCCCAGTTGTACTAATCATGAAGCTCTACTTGGTATCTATTATCTGAAAATATTTCAGCTAAATTATTGAGGCATCTATAAGTTCTTACATATAAATCACATAATCATATGGGAGGGAGGGAGAGAATGACACTTTATTAAATGGACCTCCCGAGTATTTCACTTTCCATCCCTCGTACCAATCAAAGTACCAATCAAAGGAGAGTGACTTATTTTCTATACTTCCACTTTTTTTCCATCCCTCCTACCTAGCGGATCAGGTGAGTGTTGCACATGAATTACTCTTCCTTAAAATTTCATATGTTCTCCCGTCTAAACACTTCTATCTTTTCAAAAGTTTCTGTGAAGAATGTGACCTAGAAATTACAGAGTTGACTTGTAGCATATTTATATTTATTCTTTCACCGTAGCTAAAACAAAATGTCTTTCTACCTTTAGTACCTCATGTATTTGGTTATTTTGCAGATTACTGAATAAGAAGCAAAATACGTAGTGGCATAATTATCATAAAACATCTTCCTTATCTTATCAAAAGGAAAAATAAAAATCTCTAATCAGCTTTCTTATCAGATTTTTTTTATAAAAAAAATAAATAAGACATCAGTAGTTTATCATTTATTTCTATCCATGTGAAAAAGCGTGGATCCATACCATCTCACTAGTGTGACCCGTAGATCTCTATATAGCGGTTGAATTTGCTACTATAGTTGGCTTCTAGCTCTTCCATGTAAATATTTTCCACCTGATTTGCAACACCCAGAAATGATTTTTCCATCTATTGACTGGCCAATCTGGAATCTGTGGTGTTGACAAACTTGGATGTATGAAACTTTGGCATGACGTAAAAGCTTACGAAATCCAAAATACTACCAGCCAACAATGACAAACAGAAGAGGGAAGTATAAACAAGGTCAGTGGGCTGACAATAATCAGGCAAGACACTGTATGGACATGGGTGCAACTCTTGCAAGTTGCAAGCGTTAGCACTGTCCAGATGGACACCGCTTGTGTGAAGGAATCACAAGGATGAAAGGCTCCAGTTGTGGTGGTGGGTTTTTCGTTCTTGCTGCATTTGCAGGTATCTGTATGAGAAAGAGAGTGATTGTGTGAGAGCTTTGGGAAGACAATAGCTTGAGAATATCTTACATCTAGGGGTCTATAAATAGTCATTATTTATATGCCAACTTAAGAAAATTTGTGATAAACGTCCATAGCATAATTAGCTTTGAACAGAACTGTGCTGAGATTTAAAGTGAAATGAAGAGCAAGTGAAGTTGTAAAGAAAAGTCAGATTTTTTTTGTTTAAAAAAAGGACAATGAGGGAAGTTGTTGCCTATTAAAGAAGCTAAAACAACCTCATGTTTTGTAAATCAGTGATTGGTCAGATCCTGCACAGAATGCAGCATCCTTGTTAGTAACTAACAAATATGTGTCTTTCGAAATATATTCTTCTAGTTTATCCAATGGCATAAACTACATATGGTCAAAGACCATGCGCAGGGTCCAAGATATGCTATCAAATGATGGAGATGCAGTTGGTGAAGATACAGCTGCAATTGCATTGAAGGAAAAACGACTGACATTTACTTGGCTAGATGGAGAAGTGCAAAGTGTTAGTGGCTTTTCTTGCTTATTATTCATTATTAATGTTGTTTTAGTTTAGTGTTAATCTTCTATTACACATGTTTAATTTAAATAATAATATGGTCCTGTAAATTCTTAACAATAAACAATGACACGATCTTTGTTAGTTGCACTTTGTTTCGAAAGCCTAATACTGTTGCATAGTTTAATTCAGGAGCTTTCATTAAGCTTCAGTAAGCCTTCAGATGAAGGAACCAGTATCGAAATATGACTTTCATAAATTATTGTTTGATTCTTGATAGTAAGCTCTCTTCATATTTTTGTACGTGTGTAAAATAATATGTATGCTATTTACATGGACTTGAGTGCCAGTGTTTGGTTTGGACACGTGTTTTAATTGTATATTGATTTGGCTTTATACATCTCATTTGAACCCCAAGGGGTGGGAGAAATGGCAGAGGCCTTGAGGAATAACATCAAGGTTGCTGGTTTCAATCCCTATAGTTGGGCCAAATTACATATAGTTTGACTTCTTTATATTAAGTTTCTCTTATTCTTCTCATGAAAAGCCATAATGTGTTAAATTTGGCGATCTTAGATTATACCTTGCTGCTTAGTAGAGCAAGCTCTCGCTATCTTCTTCTTTTCCCTCATGTGTGTGTTTATATGTGTACTCCCTCTATCCTATATTATTTGCAACTGTTTCTTTAGAGTCTTAGGCATGCATTTTAAGACGTTCCAAAAACATATTTAGATATTATATTTTAAAAAATATTTGTTCATTTTCACATATTCCACTTTTATAAATTCAATTATGTTATAAATATTTTTAAAAATTAGTATTTAAATATACTTTTGTCACTTCTTAAAATCCACGTCACGCACCAAACGATGTGTTGTAAATAATCTGGGACAAGGTAGTATTATGTATACTATATCGCACGGACTTGAGTGGGGTTGATGTAAAATATAAAATAGAATCTGAATCTGTAGCCAAAACATAGGATACCGTATCATATTAATTACTAAGGCAACCATGCCAAAGAAGAATATGTCTGAAGGGTCTTGCTGGTCACATACAGCTGGATATGTCAGGCTCATATATTGAATCAAACAATGGTGTCAAGTTTTCGTATTGAATAACATGTACTCTTTTTTCCTTCCTTATAATCATTATCAAAAAATTTGCTATATGTTCCGTGCTCTCTTTAGTGGTGGGTGCAGTCTTGTTTTTTCTTGGAGTTTCCTGCCTCAAAAGGTTCCTATCGTGTAGGTTTATGTCTTGATGAGATTTAAGTCATTTAATCTTTCTAAACATGATAATTGCTCTCTGACCATTATTATTCGTACACACTTTCTGAGATTTTTTTGGAAGTTTTGCATGTTTAAGCACTCTCTATAACCCTATTTTTGTTAGCAGCTAATCAGGTGTCGTATATTAAATAACCCTTAACCTTTTCTTATCCAGAGGCGTTGTCTCTTCTACATTCATTCAGAGTACAACTACGAAACTTGTGGACCTAGGAGGGATGTAAGAGATGATCCAAAGTTAACTATTATACGTTTTGCAAGGAATGGTACTGAAGATATTGAGAAAATTGAAAAAAATCCAAAAAATTATTTAGCTGCATTTCTTGCAAAGGATATTGATCCTACATCCCAACTTGTGGCACATTACAATGGGTCAGATGAAGTTCAACAGGTTTGAAGTTCCCTCTATATTGAAAATAGTGATAATATTTGAAGTTAATAATGAATTTCAATAGTTTATTTGAAGGCCAGTAAATAATATGTATCTAATTTTTTTTCTTATTTTGAAGCTGTAAAGAACTTTATATTGTATTTTTAAGGCATAGTTCTCTATGAGCAAGACTGCATGCACAATTCAACATTCTTGACGACTCACTTTTTTCATTGCAATCTCATGTATTTGCCTCCCAGATTATTCAATGGATCTCTCATGTAATCAAGGACGGCGACTCTAGGGATATCCCCTTCTTTGTAAGTTAACTTTAAGATATTTTATTTCATGCATCTTTGAAACAGAGAACTTGTGAAAATTTACACTTGGACATTTTCGAAAAGTTTGTTCTTATGTTAAAATTTTACTCTTTTATTTTTATTTTTTGTTCATGTTAAAATTTTACTCTCCCCCCCTCCCCCCCGATTAGCTTTCTAGTTAACTTTTAGTGGCACAGGCTTTTTGATATATTAATTAATAAAACTCGTCAACTTGTTACATATTTGAATGGTTGTACTTTATCTAGGAGTAGGAGATGCCTTTTTGGTATCAATTGTATATTGGAGACCATAATTCTGAGCGTGTATCAGCTTGAGTGGCTTGGGATAAGAATCATCGAGAACTTTGATTATGTTCATGTTCTCTTAATAATATGTTATTGCCAAATTTCAAAGTTGTAACAGCCACGAAATCCTAAAAGCTGTCCATCCCAATGCAGAGAACAGAAACTCCTGAGCTTGTTCCTGAAGATGCAGATCCTATTTGGTCACGTGGTACTGAGAAGATTCTTTCCTCGAGCATGGGATTGAAGCAGCTAATCAGCAGTATTACTATAGCAATCTATGATCTTTTGGGTGATCCAAGGATCGGACCAATCTTGCTTTTGGGAGCACTAATGTCTTTTGGCGGTATATGGCTGTGGAGAACTCAAGCAACTAATCTGAGCGAGTCAAATAACTCAAGACATCCAAATAGAGAGGTAAGTGGTTGGCTGTCTTACTTCTGTAAGCACTATTCTTTTAGCCACAATGTATTCTCTTTGCAGCTGTTCATCCGGATGGCAATATTTTATGTCATATCTAATGTGCATAGTCATTGGATTTTGAATTGTTCTTTGTATCTTTCGTTTTCTTAAAAAATAAAATAAAATAGATTAATCATTTCTATTGTCTGCATTTTATCTTTAACAGATAAACATGGGATGCATGAAATACTACACTCCAAAATTATTGTTTTTGCTATTGTCATGAATTCCTTTTCATTTATTTGATAGAAATGGATTTACATTCAATTGACTTTTTTTCTTTTTGGTCATTATTTTTCTCTATTTACATATATAAATTGTTGCTATAGTTGTCATGTCGTTGCCTAGGTGACGCCTAAGCGTCCCTGCGCCAGAGAAGGGCAAGACGACGTCTTGGACACTGAGCTGTCAAGGCCCACGCCTTACTTGCCCAAAGCTAAATGATTATGTCATTTCTTACCCATGACTTATCATAACCCAAGGACTTACTATGTGGTGTAATTTATTACTTATTAGACTTGTAATGTGTGATGGACTTGATTGATTCTTTATTTTCTGTGGTGTTTGCTCTACTAGTTTTTAATGTGAAGTGTTTTATTTTTGAATTTTGATTGTGAAACATATAATTGTGTTTTTAATTGTATTTCATAGTATTAGTTATTATGTTTTGGGTTTTAATGTAAATAAATTTTTATTGTTTAATATATTTTTAAAGTAAAATAAATAATGTATAAATTGCACATTGTTAACGACTTGTCACCATACGGACACCTTATCATTCCCTAGGCGTCCTAACGGTCAACTGCTGCCACGTTTCGTCGTGGTGCCATGACAACTATGATTGTTGCATGTTGCATCTGACTTTGTCTTTAGCATGATCCTCTACTTTTGGTGGCAGTTTTGCTAAACAAAATTGTTTGACATACCAACACTCTGTTGGCTATGGTTCATAACTGCATCTTAAATTTCTCTTGGCTATTCATATATTCAATACTAGATACTGCCTATTTCTACGTTTCTAGCATCCTTATTCTATACTAGTTAAGTTTGCAGCTAATTCTTTAAAATTTACCCATTACCACCACACTTCAAATGCAGTTCCACTAGCAAAAAAGCCTACATTGTCGAAAACACATAATGAATATATGATGCAAGGTAGGGAAACTATCTACAGCTTGTTTCAAGAACTCTGTAAAATTTTGTTAAACATTATGGTGTTTTTGAGTTGGGACTAGGACCATCCATTTGTTTGTGTTTTAGTGTAGTACTCATATTCCTTCTATCATCGTACAAAGAAAACTGACTATTTGGTTCATTTTCTGTTTTGGACGCTGAAATTTTTACAACACTTCCAAGCGCATGTTTGCCATGTGATGGAAGTCTCGGTACTTAAAAACTAAAAAACTGATTTAGACTCTTAGTTGATACTTGTTGGATGTTTGCGTTCATGACTAACATCTTGGATAGTTGCTGTGAAAAAATTCTTTGGGTTTATATAATTTCACCATAGAGCTAAGAAATATGAATTAGAGAGTCCTAATAATTATGATAACAATGACATGTTCATGAAGTATCATTGTTGTCTTTTTACTCTTTAGCTATGTGAATCAATAATTAATGATCATGTGTGGCGATTTTGTTGCTTTGATTTTCATGATGAACACAAGGGTATTTACTTGATATTTTGAAAGAAAGTGATTTAACTCAGAAATTTAAAATAAAATAAATATATTTTTGAAATAAATTGTGGAGTACCAAAAAATTGGTGGAGTGTCAACAGTTATGATCAGTTAAAATCCTTAATTAACATAAAGTAGTACAACATATAATTGCTAAGGTATATATATCCTAAAGGATCTGTTCACTTAATGTAACCTTTTGGGAAATTGTACATGTGTGTTTTATTGAAATTATTTCCCATGTTTGTTAACTTTTCGTATTAAGATGTGCTCCGGTTGATCATACACACCAGCAAAGTTCTAAGCCGTCAGGCGTAGGATGTACTCTCACCAACAGTTTACCTAGGTGGGAGAACTTTAGTTCGTGGGTTCAAATACCTGTCAAGCCAACATATATTCCTTTATTGCTTTTAACTCTCCTCTCTTTTGCCAATTATTTTGACTAGCTTGGCTCGTGTCCTTTTCCAGGATGATAAGGTCAGGGAAAAGAGAAGGCCTCGTCCAGAACGTGGGTCAAACCGATATAAACTTCCTAGCATGACAGATGAAGAACCAAAAGATGCTCATCAGATGCCTTCCTCTGATTCTGACTCAGAGTAGTAGCTCAAGTTTGGGTAAGATGAGGGCAAAAGGATCCCTCGAACCTATAAGGGGTATTTAGATATTTACTGGGGGTAAAAAGAAAAAGAGAGATACTGGAGGTTGATTACCAGTTTCACAGATAGAGACATAATAAGTCACTTGTAAATTGCGGCCGTCAGCCATTGTACAAAGATTTTACACAATTTATAATGTGCCCCTGAACCAAATTTTCAGTCGTCAAGTTTAATTTTTGTCCATTGAATCTTGGTAGTCTGTTCTCAGCCTCTCGGTTCTCATTTTGATATGTGATAGCTATTAGCTGTTACATTGCTCATCGAATAATTGATTGACTAATTTTTTCCCTATAGCTTAAAGGGAATTTAAATTAATTTTATTGTCACGTAAGAACAGGGTTTGACATTCACATTTTCGGAGAATAAATATACTAGTGCAAATTCATTAAAAAAAAATAGTGGAATGGAAATATTTGAGCACAGACTGGATTGGACATCTATTTAGGGTGGATTAATTATCCTCCATTTTGCATGATGAAATGAAGCTCTTATCCTTCATAAAAAGGAAAAAGAAAAAGAACAAGATATTTCAATTTACATTTAATAAATTTTAAAAAAACCCATTGAATATCAACTGGAAAGAAGAGCAAATGTGTGATTGATTGCGAGTGGATGACTAACTCTACATCCATCAAAAATTGCAGCAGTCTTGCTTTCGGAAGAGCCGTCCGTCGCCGGGGTGTGGGATATTTTCTCAGTTTTTGTCATAATTGTTGGTCGAATTTCATTTCGATTTCCTGGTGATTACTTCTTCCCTGTACTTTTTTTCTTTGTTTATATTTTCATTTTCATTTTGAAATCCTGCAGTTAAACGTATCCTTATCGGATTTTGGCTTCCGTGTTTTGTTTCTATGCTTGCTTTTATACTAGTGTAGTGTTTGTGGTGGTTATACAACTGCTTAAACTTCCACCTATTATACAAATGGATTTATGTATGTTTGAATTCATCAACATATAAATAAGAAAATAGTACTCCTAATATACGTGTATAGACTTTATGTTTGGATTTCTAGGTTTTTGGGAATTACTGGATACGGGATCCTTTGGCCTCTGAGCTTGTTGAGTTTGAATTTGATGGAGAACTCCTTGTCAATGATTCTTTGGCACAATTGTTATTCTTGTTCTTCCTTTGAGGTTTCTAGTCTTTTTTAATTTACAAGAAAATTGCTCGTGCTATTGAGTGTGATTGCTCAATGTTCTTCTATACATTAAATGCATTTATCATCCTTTTGATAGTTGTCTTTATAGTGTTCTCACCTTTGATTTATTACTACAGCCTAGCATATATCTATTCCAGCGTCATCTGTATTCTTTCCTTGTCTTTTTATCAAGCTCTATTTGTACGTGGTGTTTGCAGTAACTATGGGGGAAGACTCAAAGGCAGCAGGAGGGAAGGGTAAGGGAAAACCAGCAGCAGGCAGTAGTGATGATGCTGCTGGAAAGGGTAAAGGAAAAGGTTGGAAGGCAGCAGATGGCCTCGACTCCTGCAAATATGTCAAGGGTCTCTTCTTAGCCTTGGCCTGATTTTGATAATGATTTATGTTATTTTGAATGCATCTTGTCATTGTTATTCATCTCCTGTTCAATTCTGGAATGTGATCAGCTAGACATGTTTTATGCGAGAAGTAACAAGGAAAGAATAATGAAGCATACAAGAAGCTGCAAGATGGCTGGCTTTTCTAAAAAGTATGTTTTCCAGTCTCCACCATTAAATTTTGACATAGCAGCATTACATCTAATGAACCTTGAATAGACAATCAAATGATCTTATTTCTATATATATAAAAAAAACTCAAGTGATTTTAAACACCAAGATTTTTCGAGCTTCAGAAGGGCCAGCGTTCCTTTTTTGCAGTCCAAATAGTATCCCTGTTTTCTTATTTTAAATTTGACACCTCTAGCCATGAATTTGAATATTATGCTTAGAGAGGGAGCGTGTCCTGAATGCGCTCATTATATTTAAGACTAACACTATAACACGCACGAACAATATCGAACTACTAATAAACCACCGAAAGCAAACTGGTCTGCCATGTTCCATTTGTCTATACACAAGAAAAATATTGATTATGAGTGCAGAAATGTCATGCAAAAGGCTCCTTGTAATATAATAGTGACATTGCCACCTACATATACTTGGTTATAAATCCAAAGCTACCTAGGTCTTCCTTACGTGGATTTCTAACTCGGAGGTGGTCTTCATAACATTGAAGGTGACATGGTTCTGTGGACTTGCATTTGTCTTTCCAGATTGCAGCAGAATATTCAGAGTGTCCATCAGGCAAGAAAGGCGGGGACCTGGGATGGTTTACACGTGGCAAGAGGGCTGGCCCATTTCAGGAAGTTGCCTTTAATACACCTGTTGGAGCGACCAGTGCACCGTTTAAATCAACGTCAGTTTGCTAGCATAATTTGTCATAACTGTTAATTCTACATTTTTGTGGGTTCTATTCATATTTCTCAAATTATTTAATGAGGTTTTTCTCGGTGACAATGCAGACTCGCATTATATTGGCTGAAGGGAGGAAGAACTGAAAGACCTTATAGTTCAAATAAACCTTTGTTATATGACGGCATGCTTATGGAAGTAATATTTTGTGCATCTTGGTAAGATATTTGGCCCTCTAAGGTTTGAGCATAGTGGTTGGATGAGGTTCCTCCTTTTAAGACAATGAGGATCCTTAAAGACTTATATATGGTGCAATTATGTTGAGGCAGTTTGAATACCCCCGTTATTTACTTAGGATACAAAGTTTTTTTTTTTTTTTGAGCATGTTTGCTCTAGAAGACATTTTAAATTATTTCTAATTGAAATTAAGTCTTGTATAATGAGAGAAATTTCTTATACAGGCATCTTATTAAAAATATTTAGGTGCATTGGCACTTGAAAAGATGAATAAAAATATCATAAACATTTCAATAATTGAAGTTTTGTCATTTCAGTATTTTTGAAATGAAAAACAGTATGGGACAATAATTAAATAAATAGAATTTAATGACCATGTGTTGCCCTTGGTTTGGTCGAAGGCGAAAACTGACGAAGTGTGGGCTGTTCATAGAAAATAAGGCGTTGCTCACTGAGTAGCATATTTTGTCGGAGTCTTACTTGGATGTTGGGGAGATCCATGAATCTGGATATAGTCTCCCTCATAGAGGAAAAGTACGTGCGCTAATGCTTATTCAATTGATTGGATAAAATAGCCTTTCGAACAACTAACCAAACCTAACACGTCAAATTCCTTTCCGATCAACAACTTGGAGGTATGGCTGAGTAGCTTAAGGCATTGATTTGCTAAATTGACATACAAGATTGCATCATAGGTTAGAATCTCATAAAGTGAAACGGGCTGACAAAATTACGTGAGAGAAAGAATCTCTTGTTGGAGTCTAATCCCTCGAAGGGCATAATAACACTACTTAATGACTAGGAGTGGAGAGCTCGTTGCTCGTCTAATGGTGAGTATGTTGGGAAAGATTCTAACAATGAAAAGGAGAAGTATAGTAGAAATTGTTTCCGTCAAAGACAATTTCTGTGGAGGAAACAACTTACTTATTCAAAAATAGGAAGACATTTCTACTACATGCTATACTTGAAGCAATATTGGCTCTATACCCTCACGCGTAGAAGAAGGTTGTCCTTGAAAACTTGATCAATCAGACTCCCATCCCAAATAGTTCTTCTCTTTCAAACAAAAAAAAGGATCTTCCATAAAGAGAGTAGGTGAAATAGAGCTGCGAGGCAGCCCTCATGATCACAGGGACCTTTTAATTAGTGATTAAGGTATTGCATACCTTACACAAACACAAATAAGGGGTTTTTAATTAATGTTAAAAGACCATAGAAGGTAAAAATACATTAAAAAGGCTAAAAAGGGGTCTTAAAGGCCTATATCTTGGTCATACAGTAAGGTTAAGAGTATAGCTCTAACTCAATAACTCAAAATTCAGTAACTTAGAATCTGCTTACAAATTTGTGGCACCGTAGTAGATCATTACCAATGACACACTGTGCACCTAAGTACGAAAAGGCAGTGCAAGCGTTATTATGCCGAAACCTAAATGAAGTCATCTACACTTCCTAAAATCCTGCTTACAATATATTTTTACTTCTACAGTAGCCCAGCCCAAATTAATGAGCAACCGTCTTGTTAAATAGTTTTGCCTATTCCTTTTGGGCCAATTCTAGGTTTTTGTGTTCTAATAATTGAAGAGAACGTTCGGTCCAAGGCCCTTCTGCAAGTTTTTTTTTTGGGAAAATTACATATTTTAGTACATTTTTAAAAATAATTACAATAATGATGCATCCATAAAATAATTACAAAAATAATACATTTCTCATATTTATTTACAAAATTAATATATTATATTTAATATCCCTTTAATTTAGGTGGATATTTTAAAATTTAAATATTATCTTCATTGCTGTCATCATCACTATCATACAAAAGAAACAAAAAATTTATTAACTCCATTTCATCCACCGCCTCCTCTCTCTCCCTTCTCTGCCGACCACCACCCCTCCCCTGGCCGCCGGCTCCCCCCTGGCCGCCGGCTCCCCCCCTGGCCGCCGCCTCCCCCTCCCCCTCCCCCTGACCGCCGCCTCCCCCTCCCCCTACTCCAGATCTTCCCTCCCCCGCCTGCCCCGACTGCCCCCTCCCGCCTCTTCCTTCCTCAGGCTGCCTCCCCTCCCCTGGCAGCCTTCCCTCCCCCGCCTCCCTCCCCCTACTCCAGATCTCCCCTCCCTCGCTTGCCCCGACTGCCCCTCCCGCCTCCTCCTTCAGCCGCCGACCCATTCCTGCCCCCGTCCCTCTTCCCCTCCACAGCAACCTCCCCACCCCCTCCGACCACCACCCCCAGACGCCGCCTCCTCTCCACTGGCCGCCTCGCCTCCCCCGCGTGCCCCCTCCCGCCTCCCCCTTCCCCAGCCGCCGACCCCTCCCGCCTCCCCCTTCCCCAGCCGCCGACCCCCTCCCCCCTCCCCCTTCCGCAGCCGCGTCGCCTCCCCTCCCCTCCCCTCCCCTGGCCGTCGCCGACCCCCACTCCCTCCTCCTCCCCCCTCCCCCCTCCCCCTTCCCCTGCCGCCTCCCCCTGAGGCCTGACCGGGAGTACAAAAGTCAAGTGATGTTTAGTACGTGTCTGTGATAAAAAAAAAAATTCAATACAATAAATATTTTTTTTATATTTCAATTGGTATCCAAATCTTTATACAGAGGTAACTATTTTAGTTTTTGTGTGTAACCAAATATTCATAAAAGTTTGGTTACCTTTCTATTAAAAGTTTGGTTACTTATGTATTAAAGTTTGGTTACCTCTGTATTAAAGGTTGGTTACCTTTATATTACAGTTTGGTTACCGTTGTATTAAATGTTGGTTACCTTTATATTACAGTTTGGTTACCTTTTGTATTAAGATTTGGCTACCGTTGTATTAAAGGTTGGTTACATTTGTATTAAAGGTTGGTTACATGTATATTAAAGGTTGGTTACCTCTGTATTAAAGTTTGGTTACCTTTCTATTAAAGTTTGGTTATTGTTATATTAAAGGTTGGTTACCTATGTATTAAAGTTTGGTTACCTTTCTATTAAAGTTTGGTTACTGTTATATTAAAGGTTGGTTACCTCTGTATTAAAGTTTGGTTACCTCTCTTTTAAAGTTTGGTTACCTTTGTATTAAAGGTTGGTTACCTTTATATTACAGTTTGGTTACCTTTTGTATTAAGATTTGGCTACCGTTGTATTAAAGGTTGGTTACATGCATATTAAAGGTTGGTTACCATTTACTTATGTTTGTAGGGCGAGTGTTCATCTTCTTCTTCTTCTTCTCATTGACAGTGTTGTACTTTTGTTGAAGTTAAATGAAACATAATCTGTCAGTTCATGCTTGGTTTCCACCCCTTTCTTTTTCGCAGGATCTGAAACATAAGCTTAAGATTCGCGACGGATATTCGCGACGGCAAAGGAGGAAGATGACGGAAAAATAATTTTTCGTGGCGGAGATTCGCGGCGGCAAACTGGCGAGGGATGAAGACGACGAGTTTTTGCAGGATTTGAAACATAAGCTTAAGATTCGCGACGACAAAGGAGGAAGATGACGGGAAAAAAAAATTCGTGGCGGAGATTCGCGGCGGCAAGCTGGGAGGGATGAAGATGACGAGATTTTTTTTTTTTTGTTTTTCATCCATTTGATTTGAATTTTGAATTTTGAATTATGGCAGCCTTGATTTTAGGTTCCTTATTAATGTGAAATTAAATTATTTGAAATTATTGTCTTATTTTTGTAATTATTTTGTGTGTGTTTTATTTTTGTAATTACTTTCTAATTGTTGTATATTAGTGTTAAGGACCCTTTTTTTTTTGGGTACCATTAAACTAAATTACATTCAACTTGGGGAGAGGGGTTTGAAACCAACCTTTCTTGGAAACCAAGGGTCACTTCAACTTGTACGAGTCCTACCTAGATTTTTCTAATGATTATCTATGGCCTAGCTAACTAATTGGTTGAGTGAGGCTGAATGTTCCCGTATATGAGGCATTAATCCACTAGCTAATTAACTTGCCCTAAATTCTGCAATCACTGAATACGAGATTTTGGAAGACCAATCTCATTACAGTATATACTGCCAGCCATATTGATTGCCGACTTTATAGATGCAATTAGCAAATCTCGGTTAGTTATTATAATTATTAATGAAAACAGTTTTAATGGAGTATTTGTGTAGTAAGTATATAATGATTCCCCTCCTCACAAGGCTCATTCAATTCGAGATCAACTAGCTCCATTAATCGGTTAGGAACAACACGTACCATGATTTTTCACCTTGCTTTGAAAGTAGTTAACAAACAACAGTAAGAACACCAAAAAATCGCATCAATTGTGCTCCAAATTAATTAAGCTTGAGTCCATGCATTTTAGAACATATTAAATCTTTGTTGCGAGCTTGAGTTTAGAGGAGAGGAGAGACGGAGAGACAGAGAGATAAAGGACCGAAGTCCTTCAATCTAACAAAATCACCCAACTTATGATATTCATGAAGTTGAGAGGATTAATTTTTGATAAAGACACAATAGAATATGTGAGTATATTTAAATTTTGATTGAATTATCAAAAAAAAAGAAAAAAGAAGGAGAGAGTTCAAGGGGACTAAAGTAAGTTTCCTTTCTATCAAAAACTTAATTTCCAGGTTTTATGATTGTTTGCCGAATTAATGTTCTCATTTAATTTGTTACTATTCATATCACATCATATATAATTAAATTGTTTTTTCTTCCTGTCAAAATGTAATAATAATTATTTTGTACCAAGTTATTTTATACTCTCCCTATTCCATTGTAATTGACGTTTTGACTTATTTTGTATATTTTAAAATAATTGTCATTTACATTTATTTAGAAAAAATTTAAATTCTCTTTTTTATAATACCTATATTTATATACTCTTTTCAATAATATTTAATACAATTAAATAAATATTTTTCTTTTTCTCTCTTTTTCCTAATAAAAGACAATAAAGTAGTGTCATTATTCTCTTAAAATTAAGTTATTAATTGTTATTTTTAATAAATATACATATTTTTGTAGGGACGGATAATATAGAATAGAAGGAGTAAATGTTGAGATAATATTTATTACTCCATCCGTCTTGTTTATAATTAATTTGTCGTTTTAATAAAAGTTTTTATTTTTTTTATTTATCGTTTGTTGATTTTTAAAAAAATATTAAAATTTTAATTTTTTATATTTTTATTTATAAGTAAAAGTTAATTTATTTCTTTCTTATTTTTTTAATAAATTTTAAAAGACAAAATAGTAATTATATTTTTTAATTTATATACATAAATGTGAATTAAAAGGACACGGATAATATGTTGTAAGGGGCAAAAAAGACGAGCGTGACAAATGATAAGCATACGGAGTATAATGTTACGTTTGGATTAAAAAAATAAAATAAATAAATGAATAGAATAGAAAAAAGAATAAAATAAAGAGTAAAAAAATTTATTTTATTTTAATTAGAATGAGTTATTTTATATATTATTTTAAAAAATAAAATTCATAAATTTAAGAAAAATATAAATAATTCATAGCATTTTATTAAAGTAATTAAATATATATTTTTTATTTATATAAAAATAAATTTATTTTTATTTTTATTTTTTTAATTTAAACGTAACATAAAATAACGGGAATTATCTTCTGATCTTTCATTAATTTGTTGCTTTAATCGTCTATCTCTTGCACTAGTATCCATGTCCATGCATGGAATCAACCCGTGCAAGACAAAATTTTTGACTCTAATTTAAAATTCCCAAGTTCCGTCGTAATATTAAAAATATATCGTCTCACTCTATAAGACAAGTACCTCTACCCTCAATGCAAGGAGACAAGAGACGATGCTAAATTTTTGTACTACTTTTTCAACTTGTTTTATCTGAAAGTCCCAATGTATTTAACTCTGATACAGTGTGCATTCCAAGATTCAAAAGGTAATTTTAATACCGTTCGCATAACAATTATTAGGACGTTAGTAAATTATTATACGGACGGTGGTCCTATAAACCCCCAACCAATATAATAATTATATTAACGTTCAAAATATATAATAATTTCGTTCGCATAATATATAGTTGTGGATAATTTTGGTCTCTTTATAAGGCATATATATATTATTTATGTCATTAAAAATAAAAAAGAATGACGACCATGATTAAAATAAAAAAATTGACGTCCGTTATTATTAATAGCAGACAATAAAAAAATATTATTAATAATAACAAATGCTAATTTGATTTTATTAATTACAGTTTAGGGTTTATAAACTAGAGTTTATAGTTTATTAATTAAGATTTATGATTTATTAATTAGAGTTTAGATTTTATTAATTAGAGTTTGAGATTTATTAACTAGGATTTATAGTTAATTAACTAAGGTCTAGGGTTTAGAGAATAAATCCTAAATCCTAGTTACTAAAGTCAAATTAATTTCTGCTAATATTTTTTTACAGTCCTCTACTAATATTAACGAACGTCGATTTTAAGAATTTAATCATGGTCATTCTCTCTTATTTTCAATTGTATAGATAATATATGCTCTATAAAAATTCATAATAAATATATGCTATAAATCACTCTTATACATATACACACACACACACAAAAACATACTTTTTATTATTCATGCATCCACAGAACCATCTGGAAAGTAGAAAAGGAGCTAGAGTAATGTCATATTATAATCAACAGTATTTAGATGTAATTTAATTACTCAAACATTAGGGATATGTTTATTATTTAATCATTTGATAAGAAATTATTAATTTTTTAATATTGAATTATTAGTCTCATAAAACTATTTAATAGCTTAAAATAAAAGGGACTATTAATCTTAATTTTTTTTTATGAGATTATATAATTCCACATAAATAGTCTTAGGAATGATAAAAAAAAATAGTCTATAAAACTATTTAATCCTTTATTATGCGATAAAATAATCTAAAATAATATTAAATTAATATAAATAATTTAATTTCAAATATATTTTTTATAAATAAATATAACCCAGATGTTTAGTGCGTATATTATTACAAATGCATGCATTTGGCTCAATTTGACGGTTTTATCTTGGTAGTTAAAACTCGTATTCCGAAGCTCTTCTTTGTCCCTCACCGACTTAATTTGTCGAAACCTGATTTATATACGGTCGTGCGTTAATATCTGTGTTGGAGATTTAAATAATGCATGAAAAAATAATCACGGTCTATAAATATATATATATAAGTAAAAGCATGGTACAGAGAGCATATGCCAGGAGGATCATTATATATCTTTCTTGGAGTCTCAAAGAAAGACAACAAAAAAAAACTCTTGTTATCTGAGAGACCAGCTAGCCCACTGTGTGAAGAAAGATTATAATTATAATGAAATTAAGGTAATTCTCGCTTGCTCGTGACTCAGTGTACAGTCGTCGCTGTTGATTGGATCTGAGGTCATGTGCCCCGAGATGCTTGCTGAACAATCCCATTTTTTGATTTAAATCCCAAGGAGAAAGATCGATCCTAGCCTAGCTACCCTCTTTAAACTTCAATTAATATCTAATCATTTATCAAGTTTTCTGTTTTTTCTGTCAGTTGTTAATTTAATTAAGAATAATTAGAAGTTATATATTTTTTCTTTTTTATTATATAGGTCGTTTAAAAAATAATTATATATATTAAAATGTCTCATTAATATTAATATTAGATAATTAATACTGATTTAAAATTTTATTACTACTCATATACTAATTAATTACTCCTCATCATTTCTCTCAGTTACTCCGTCTCTAAGGATAAAATAACAAATGATTAAATTTTTTTCCTTATATATATGTAAAATATTATATTTTGAAAAAAAAAATATTCTACAACGATCTATATAATAAAAAGAAAAAAATACTATTTATAAATTTTGCATATGAGAGTCTTAATTTGTACATGTATTCAATGATCAATAGAACGATGTGTCCAAATAACTTATTTCAAATAGTATCTCGTATTATTTCAACAAAGAAATTATGTCATGTAACAGTTTTTAAAAACTATTTTTTAATTAACAAATAAAAAATACAAATTATAAAATAAAATAAAAAAGGAAACCCCCAATTCAATTAACGTCTTTCACGACTCCCTCTGTGTATTCCAGTTTTCCTCTTTCTAGTCTTCTTCAAAAATCAGTCACCTAATTAAGCTAATGAACAATAATAAGACAACAAGGTTAAGCAAAACGATGGCGAAAGAAATATGGTCCGATTGATTTTTGTATATAATTTGTGTTTTGATATTTTACCCTCTATATACTCTTTTATTTGGGCATTTTCGGCACAACTTATAAGTTAGTCAAATCAATTTATAAGTTATTTTTTGCTATTCAAGTATTTGGCTATGACTTATTTTATATTTATAAATTGACTTATAAATAGTTTTTGAGAAACAATAATTTCTTATTTCGCAAAAAATGAGTTATACTTCATTTTAAAATAAATAAGTTTAACCAAATATGAAGACTCTTTTATCTTTATTTTAATCGTCTTTATATTCTATTTTAACTTATTTTTTAGTCAAATACATTCATATTGTATTTTAACTTAAATTTTAATTTATTAATTAAAATGATGCAAAATACTTTTATTTAAAAGAGACCACTGAAGTTATTTTAAAATAAATCATTCTGGAACGGTAGTAGTTGATTGGGTCCGTCATGAATTTAAGTTATAAAAACTTGTGTTCCCGCAGATTGTTTTTGATTAGTTTTGAACCAGAGACCAAGAAGGAACTGGATGAGCGAGATTTTAATCGGAACAGACAGATTTTATTGATTAATTTCGAACCAGAGGCTAAATAAGAACAGAGAGAGGGGAAATATTGGTGTGAATCGCATGGGCTTTTTTTTTGGGGTCCTTTTATTTGTTGACAAAAAAATAATCTTAAAAAATTATATATCTGATCTAAAGAATTAGAATTCGTGTTTACGATGGGGTTTGGTCTTAATTATATATATAATTATTTACTTTCCAAAAAAGTACTTAAAAAATTTACTGCAACTTCATCTATAAAGAAGAAGACATGACCGGAGCTGTGTAAAGAATATCATGATCTTCCCCATGCAAATATATATGATTTGGTTCCCGTCAATGCGCGCCATTACCATATCTATAGGAAATAGAATGGATATTGCCATATTATTTGAGATGATTTCACTTGAAATAACAAATAAAAAAACAAACCATCAATTTCTTGTTAATGGAATCTCATACACTTTTTCAACCATTCGAGTTTGATCACCCTGCACGTTATGGACTTCTTTGCAGTGTATTATTAGTCCAGAGGAAATAAACTTAGATACCAAGACATATGCACATATATAAAGGGGAGTGATCCGTCCGATACTACTATTAATAGCGGACATTTAAAAAATCTACTAGTAATAGTAACGGACGTTAATTTGAAAGCTAAATTCTAAAAAAGCGTCTATTTTTAGTTTATAATCCTAACCGTTTACTTTTATTTCGAAGAGTATAGATGGTGTGTGTCCTATAAAGATTCATAGCAATTACTTGCTATATATCAACCCTCGTATATATATATATATATATATATTGTACGTAATTAGAAATGAAAGGAAATAAAGTGTCCAAAAATAGAAATGCCTATACATTACCAGTTGGGTATGTCATAGGTATAGTTCATAGGATTCCTCAGTATCATATCTATATATATATATAGACGGATCTCTCTTGGTAATATATATTATTTATAATCAGAGTACGCCCTGGCTGATCGTTTCCCATGATTAGAATTGGTGGAATTAAGCATATCTAGATCCATATATCGTACATTTAATAAAATAGAATGACCCTATGTATCTTCTTGCAGTCATTCAAACGAGTTTTTTTTTATAAAAAAAAAGAAAAGACATGCTAGTTTAATTAAGAAATCCCATATATAAATAACTAAGATTTAATTTGTAGCCGAACCTTGTTGTTGAATGTAGGTAATGAGCAAGTCTGACAACTAGACGCATGTCCAAAACATATTCACGCTTGAAGTTAATTAGTTACTAAAAACGATTTTCAAGTGTTCAACGGGAAACTAATAGTATGAGCACTATTTTTGTTCCTTAATTATTTAGAAGAATCTTGTCATATTTTTCCAACATCCATTTCTTCAAAATTAAGATAGAAGGATATCTATATTAACTAAGCATCCATGCAAAGTAAAGTGGAGAGCCCTAGATTTAACTGTATGTATGTATGTGTGTGTGTGTATATATATAGAGTAGGGCGTAAGGATTTCCGGGCGGTTTCATATATGCATATGCATTAAAAGTACATGCAGGTGGTGATCACTGATATACTACTATTAATTTGAAAATTTAATTAAAGAACAAAACAGAGAGACGGGAAAAACCGAATTTGATTGTTTTTGTTCTTTCTCTCTCTCACAAAAAGGTCGGAAGGATGTGGGATAATTAATTAAGATGAGGAGACCGCGCGTCTTGTTCAACCTGATCTGCTTAATTCTATATAAGCAATTAAAGACCAGACCAAGACCATGTTCAAGTTGCTTGCTTCAATCTTTCATTGCCTGGTCAACCCGCCTATCTCTCTTTCTCCTATATATTATATTTATATTTTTTTTTGAGCCGGGGAGAGCTGAGCTATTGAATTCCTGGTTCTCAATTAATCATAAAAAGTAATTAGTAATTGAGTTGAGTATCATTTATATATGAGTGCTTTTATATTTATTTAGTTTTTTTATACAAATGAATGTGATCCTACCTCAATTCATCTTTAATTTAAATGAGTGGGTCACACTCATTTGTCTTATATAAAAAAAAAAATAGATAAAAAAAATTAGATAAATCTAAAATTTTCATTTATTATATATATATATGGCCATGCAGAGCTCAATCTTATATAAGACCTTTTTGCTTGTACATTTGCCATTCTACTTGCAAGAATAAGACTACCATCCTCTTCCTTTCTTCTTTTTTTATTTTACACGCCCCACATTGGTGGAATATTAATACAAATAGAAATAGGTTTTATAACTGATATCATGAATATCTCAATTTTATAATATGTATTAAAAATCTCTCAATTATAATATTAATAAACTCACACTGTATGACAAAAAATACAAGTCTAATAATAAAAATAAAGATAAAAATAAAAATACAAACTCAAAAAAAATAAGTGAAAATAAAATCCAAGACCTAAGAGTTTCAAAAACTCAATTTTAACTATTAGCACTTGGCATAAGATCATTTGTAATTAAAATTTTCTGTTTTTTTATATCGAGGGCCTATAATGACGATTTGTAAGATTTATGACGACGGTATGTACTGTTATCATAGTTCTAACAGAGAATTTGATTATAGAAGATCTCACATCTTAAAACTTTAGATAAGATCTCATCGACATCTAGAATACCATCTAGATACATATTTCTTAATTGGTTGAATTTTATTTAAGTAATGAAACATCATGATGTTTTTACCGAATAAGTATAAACATACAATAATTAAATACTACATCTGTCTATATTATTAAAAAATTAGAAATGATATTAAAATTCGTATCATATTTTATTTTTTAATAATATAAATAAATATAATATTTAATTACTATGCGTAGACTTATCGATTTTTACCTAGCTAGAAATTAAAACTGTCCAGTGTCCACACATGTAAACTAAAATTCGTATGTCCTACCGTCGAGAACATAAAATTAATTGAATAGATGAAATAATAGTCTTTTCAGATTTAAAGATATATTTTTGTTATAAAAAAAAACTAATTAAAATAAGGTTAATTAAGTACGGGTGTTTAAATTACGTAAGATTTTGGGACTATCGGTTTTAGCGATAGGGTTCATTTTAAAAAAATATATATATATATAATATTTATTTTGATAATTTTTTAAATATAATTTAGTAATTTAAATATATGTATAATTTTATTATTTATATATATTTAAATTATTAAATTTTGTAAAAAAAATATTTTTTTAAAAATAAAAATAAAAATAAACAGATCGCTAAAATGGGTCAACAAGACCGGTCGCCCCAGTTCTTTTTCATCAAGCATACATAGTGGTGCACAAATGGCCTGCGGCCCGGCCTTGATCTGACCTGGGTTCGACCTGGTCAAAGCCTAGCTTGGTCAAGGCCCAGTCCGACCTGAAGGCCTAGAACATGCTATATTTTTTTAGCTCAGATCTGGCTTGAGGTACGGCCTGAGGTCTAGCCTGGTCTGAGGCTTGACTTGGCTTGAGGCCCGGCCTGAGGTCTGGCCTGGTCTGTGGCCTGACCTAGCCTGAGACCCGACCTGATTCACCCAAAGTCCGGCTCGGCCTGTCAATTTTCTTTGATTCATGCATGTTTGTTTATATACGAATAAATAAATTCATAAAAATACATTGGGTAATGTAATATATAAGAATTTTTCTTATCAAACTAGTAATCTACACTTTTTACATAACTTTCATTGCATCTTCATTTTAATAAATACTTAGGTTAAAAACTATAAAGTCATTTATAAAATAATAATAATAATAATAAAAAAGATAGCGTTCATAAAAAATAAACTTTTTTATTAATGATAATATAAAATAATACAATATCTTTAAAATTGTACATTATTTTAATTCATTATTGTAATTTATAAGTTGTAACTTGTAAGTTATAATACATTACTTTTAATTAATACATCAATTAAGTTTTAAATTTTAATTGGTGTTTTTATAATATTTGAAATTATTAAAAAAAAAATTGAATGGATCGGATAGGATCGGCCTGACCTGGTTTGCAGGTCTCGACAGACCCTATTTTTAAGCGTTAAACCCGGCCTGACCTGACCTACAGGTCAAAAATCAAAAACCCGACCCGACCTGATCAATGGTCAAGACCTAACAGACTCAGATCAGGCTAAACCAGTCTATTGTGCATGACTAAGCATACACAAGGAAAAACTAGTCTACATAGTACATATTAAAGAAATTATAATATAACGTGGTGTGGCGTGAAAAGTCTGACACAAGCACAGGCTCTTAATTATGATCATCCCCAGAAAAAAATTAATAAACTAAATATGAAAATGATGACTCCAGAGTCAAGATAACGACTAGTACACAGAACAAACTAAATGCCATTAAATTCGAATCAAATTACGGGATGCCAACTAGCCGAGTAACACTCGCCGTAATGAAACAATTCTTAGATGACCACCTTTAAAATAATTTTGTGTGTTACGTATACTTAATTTTAGTTAAAAATTTGAAAGTGGTACTGCTATATTAGAAATGAATTAATTAATTTTTTTGTACTATTTTATAATCTTAAATAAAAATATAAATTTAATTTTAAAACGAATAATAAAAAAATAAAAATATTTTTTATTTATTTTGAAAGGGACTGGAGCGTATACTCGCACTCTCCCAACTCATATAAATAGTAGAAGGTTTGGCCTCTTGTTTCTCCCATGCATTTATCTAATTCTCTATTCTCCAACCAACACCACCACTCCACTACTTGTACTCTTTTGCGCCTGCTGCGGCTCTCTCGCTCTCTCTATTACTCAAGTACCACTAGCAGCTCTGTCTCTCTAGCTATACAAATTAATTAAACCGTTTCTTTAATTTCTTTTTTCCCACTCTAGCTAGCTAATTAAGCTAATTCCACAGCTTTAAATTAAGTAAGATGTCTAGCAGACGATCACGGTCAAGGCAGTCATCATCAGGAGGAGGTTCAAGGAGGATCACAGATGATCAAATCAACGATCTTGTTACCAAGTTGCAACAGCTCCTCCCTCAGATAACTCGAGACTCTGCCCGTTCTGACAAGGTACCTCCCCTATACCACTGCCTTTTTCAAGTTATCTACCTTAAATTTAATTTCTCATGAAGATATATACATGCTTACGTACTGGTAAATGATCGTATATAGCACTATCTCTATAAATTTCTAACTGAGAACCACTGCTTCTAGCTAGCTAGATAATTTAGTAAGAAACCAAATTAAATAATAATTTAATTTATACGTATGTTGAAATGTGCGTGTAGCTGAAGCTTGAATATTATAGTTTAATTAATTTGTTATATACTATATAGTAATTGTGTACTACGTATATATATGTACGTGCGTGCAGGTATCGTCGGCTAGGGTTTTACAGGAGACATGCAACTACATACGAAGCTTGCACAGAGAGGTGGATGACCTAAGTGAGCGGCTGTCGGAGTTATTGGCTAATACAGACACCAACCAAGCAGCCATTATTAGGAGCCTACTTATGCAATAGCCAATTGCTTAATTGCTTCCTTCCTTAAATCCTAGCTAGCTAGTCAACATGCATGTAGTACACGCACACCTTTCTTAATTAATTATCTTATCTTAATTTTTCAGTAGTACGTCCCCCTCTCTACCATCTCTTGCTCTTTCTAGGGTTTTGTCGACAAAAATGGATCGAATGTTATAATTGCACTTAATGGGTGATTGGATTGTCCTCATGCAAACTTCCATCACTTACTTAATTATGAATTAATGTTGTAATAAATTGGGATTTGCCTTCTCATAAAGGCTCCCACTTTGTAATGTATGAAGTAATTAAGCAATTCATCAACATGATATGTGATTGTGTGTGTGTTATATATTTGTGCTTATTTGTTTTGTAAATCTAGGATTGGTAGATACATACAGCTTAGCCAGGAGAGGATTTACGTGAAAATAAAAAAATAAAACTACCAAAAAAATAAAAAGTAAATAAAATCCATACAAAAATGAGATTATATATATATATATATATATGGAGTAGTATAATTTTTTCCCAACTTGCTTGTCTATGAACTAACTAGTTTGATATCCCCTTATATTTGTTAAATTTGATGACAAAATGCGCTGTCCTTGTGTCTAACCCAACTTGACATTAATTTTCTGCATGTTGATGCATCAACTTCAGAAACTGTTTGGCAACTTTTGCACATTATAAGAAATGTACAAACTCAATATTTTTCGGAAATTCAAAACTGTCCATCATCCTACGAAGTGTTTGTACTAAATATTAATTGTATAAATCTTGAATAGCATATATATATATATATATATATATATATATAAATGGCACTTTCAGTAGTACATTATCATCAAGTTCGTATACATTCCTTGAAACAGCATCCAACTTATGTTTTTTACAAGTGATCAATCAATTTCGTTCTGAATTTACAGTGAGCTCGATCTCACTATGATGAAATTAAAAGTGATGTTCTTAACTAAAATTGTAACTGAGAATTTAAAAACAGAGGAACTCACCGACTATTATATAATAAATGACGGAAAAACAAAATTAATTATGTGTTTGCTAGGTCCACAACTACTTAAAGAACCTGTTCATTCAACAATATTTTCTGTCTTCTTCCTCCAGTTATCTTCAGCCCATCTCCTTTGAGGGATGGATAGGTCCACCACTTAATTTTTTCTTGGACCCAAGACATAAGTATTAGGATATCGCAAATACCATACAAACTTAAGACCTAATGACTTAAATTTTTGGGTTAAATTGAATTTCAAACATGTTTGTTAATTTCTTGTGTACGGCGTCAATATAGTACTTAATTTTAAAACAATTTAAAACTTGGAGCTAATTTGAAACTACATTTGTTTTTAAATATTAAAGCTTTTACTAAAATGCATGTATCTAACATTAAAGTGTTTTAGATGTGATTTAATTAACAAAACACTACTTGAATAACTTTAACAAATATTAAGAATACTATTTTTTCTAACAAATTTACTACTAAAAATATTTCATCTCACAACAACTCCGCCAAATTAAATAGGCAGATAGTGGCTAATTATCAACATACAATCGTGCATGTGCTGGCTTGTTAATTTGAAACATTTATAAGTAGATGATCATACATAACGTTTACAAATTAGTACATGAAGCATTACTATTGGTTTGGGACACTGAAATATGACTTCTCATTGTTGTTACGTACATAGAGAAAGTTTTAGCGGTACATATATATATATATATTCGTTGTGTATACAATAAATAATGTGGACTTTTTCCAAATCTTTTTGAGAAATGTCGATATCAATCCTAGTACTGCTAGTGGGATGTGTGATTGAAGCGAAGGACTCGGTCCCATTAATATTGAATAACTAATATTGGTACTAAATTTAAAAAAAAATAAAATATATATATATATATATATATAAAGCTTCACTTCATTTCTGTAAGCACTAAGCACTAATTAAGCAGCTAGAAAATCGATCCTCTAATTATATGTTGGTTACTTGGCTATAATAGCAGAAATTTTTAGGTGGAATCTTGCAACATGCCCAAAACAAGTCCATCGAGATCTCATCACATATGATCAATTAATGTCAAATGAGGCCCAGTGACGACTTGTGAGATCAAATATCTAGATAAAATCTAACTAGAGTCTACAAAGGAAACAAACAAAAGCAAAGATATGTTGAACGTGGAAGCATGCGCGCATACCCATAGGTGGTAGTCCCGTATACTAACTTATGATATTATTTATTTATCACACCAATGTTTTATTATTGATTTTGAATTTCTATATAAAAAATTAAACAAATATTGTCAAGCCCATGACACTTGAAATTAAGGATATATTTGTTTACATTTATTTTGTATAGTATTAGACTATTTATTCTAATTTAAGCAACTTTTTATCCTTATATTAGTCCTAAAATGAACCAAGTGATAATCTCATGGATTATTTTTAGGCTGCTAAGGTCATTTATTAAGAAATATATAATTTTGAGGGCCTCAGATTAAAAAATACCTCCTTTTGAGTTATCAAAGGGCCTTAAAAGTAAAAATATAAGTCATAATTTTTCATGGTTCAATAAATCAATGCAAGGATAAAACTATACATACATACATACATACATACATATATATATATATATATATATATATATATATATATATATATATATATATATATATATATAAATAGTCACTCTCATTCAATAATGTAAACGAACATGGCCTAAACAGCAATAGGAAAAGGACTTGGAATATCTGGCGTGCGGAATGACCAGTTAGTTTGTTGTGCTAGTGGCCGTGAAAGAAGGAAAACTAAAGTATTGGGCTTGCATCAGCTATTGGTTTATGAAGGCCCACAAATGTTTACTAAAGAGGTTGATGTAGGTATTGGGCCGAGATCGAAGCAAACTATAGGATTAAACAGTCCAAGTCCAAACGACTTAATATTAAGACGGTATTTCAATTCATAATTCTTTCAAACAAATGATATATTTTAAAAATAGGAAGAGAACCAATCACAATAATAGTTCCTTTCCAAAATATTATGCACTATTTTTGAAAATTTTCAGCACAAGGAACGGGTTAACAACCGTCATAATATACTCCATAATTTTCATGCATATTTAAATTATCACATTTTATTGTATGTTGTTTAAACATTAAGTTAATAAGAAAAAGTATCATCCAATTGTGTGCCAAAAAATTATTTTTCAAATAAATAAATAAATATATATATATATATATATATATTTTAAAAACTATTATCATAAAAAAATTATGATTAATTTGGACTCAACTCATTCTCAAGATAAAGCCCATTTATAAAGAGGCGATGTGATCTAAAAAATTAAAACGACATCAATTGATACATGCCACGACGCCACCTCAAAAATAAGGCAACACAAACGAGGGTGGTCTTGTTGGTTTTGATTTCTCTGTGTTATTTTCCAATTGTATCCATATTTCGCGATTCTAGGTGTAATCGCTTTTTTTTCTCTTCTCTCTCCAAACAGTGGAGAAGAAGAGAAAAAAAATAAGAGGAAGGAGGTGCATCCTTATCAACATGGGAAACTGCCTCCAGAGGACTAAAAATGTCGACCACATTTCTACCAATAACCCACATTCAACCCCTGGTAATAATTTTGTTAAATTTCTTCTCATTATTTCATTTGCATGTAATTTTACGTTTCTTTTTTCCATTTTCATTCAGGTTTGTATTCTAGTTTGTCCATAAATTTGATGGGTATTTATTATGCTTGTCAAATGTATCTTATGTTATGCAATTCCTTTTTATTGAAAATTAAATATTTGAGCTCGTACCTCGATTTTTTCTTGAATTTGTTTGAAAAGTTTCGCGGGACATCATGAAATGTGGATGACTTGTGGGTTTGTTTGTTTTTATTGATATATGGAATAGAATATCATTTGTTTTACCTTTCAATGTTTTAATTTTAGAAACTGATATATTTTAGCCTGTAAATTCTCGTTTGATGTGGCATTGGAGTAAATTGTATGCGGGGAGTTTCCCAGGTTTTGAAAATGGGTTCATGAGGCTTCTCAAGGTTCAAAGGTAGAACTTTTTCCTGGCTTCTCATGCCATTTTTAACTTCGTCACTTGTTATCATTTAAAGTCACTGAGTTATTGTTGGTACCACCATTATAAATTTTTAGCTTGGTGTATTTCTAAAGATTATATGGATTCTAGGCCAGAAATTTACAATTTTCATTGGGGTTTCACTTTTTAACATCTTGTTCTGAATTTGGGTATTTAGTATTATAATGTTTAGTAATGTATTACATTGCTCTTAGGGCCAGTTTTGGAATTTTGGATCCCCGATTGATTTTGGAATGTGAAGTAATGGAGCTTCCTAATGTAATTGTAATGTGCTAATGGTGATGTGCTGTTAGGATGCATGCTTTTGTTTCATATTTAGGAATTGTGTAGCATGTAGTATTGTGCTTCAACTGATGATCTAAGGAGGAGGAAGAAAAGACATGCCTAGAACGTACAAGTTCTTGATGTTGAAGAGCTATATGCCAATTGGTGTTGTCAATGATTTTCTCTCATCAGAGTTGTTGAGGGTTTAGGAGCTTAGGCTTCTTCAGCGAATAAAATAGATGAAAGTTAAAATACTCGCACATATGTGTTTTTGTATGTGTATATAATGGTTTTAAGTAAGCACACGCTTATATTTAGTGTTTTGGCTTGCTAAGCACTGGAGGAATAGAGGCAAAGAATTAAAGGAGAAATCAGAGAGAAGAGACAAAACATGAAGGAAATAAAAGAAAGAAAGAAACAGAAAAACTACATCACACATAAAAAAAATGATAACAATAAAAGAGAAATAAAGTAACTACATCTGAGTGCTTCCATATAATAGTAGTGTACTTCACCATTTTCAGTACCATGGACAACAGGTGCTTGTGCCTGACATTATGTGAAAATGTTGTGCGGACATTATTTTTGACGATATTTCTATCCAATCTGACATGACATTCGAAGATTATTGAAAGTAATAGGCGTTATTATCATGGCAGACTCTGTTTTTAAAAAATGAGATTGTATTAGTTGAATTACCGGAGTAATTTTAAAATGTTGTCTTATTTAGACTAACAAAAACAAAGGGCTAATTTAGGTCAAAGCAGACTGAATTTCTTGATAGTTATGCACTTTGGTAAGATCTTTCTCTGATGGGCCTTTTCAGAAGAATGGTTATACCAGGAAAGTTAGAGTGTATCATGATTGTATACCTCATGACTGCAAAAATGCTGAGCATTTGTGTGCTGTTACTGCTTTATTTTATATTCGAGTAGAAATTTTATCGGTCAGCCACCTGTTTCTAAAGATAAACCATGTTGAAATTCATATATGTCTAACACCTGCATCCATGTCTTCAATAGACGTAGTTTAATCTATATGCTAATTAGGATTTCACTTTGTTACAAGTGGATTCTTTCATTGTAATCCTGGCCAGTTTCCACATGTTACATACTCTTACGTTATTTTTTCTTTTTCAGGGGCAACACAAAGTCCCAGCCAAAGTAGCCATCCTTTGCCTACTCCATCTATGCCTTTACCGAAGTCTAATGTGAAGGATAGATCTCAAGTTTTGCCTATTCCGAGGTCTGAGAGTGAAATATTATCCTCTCCACATTTAAAATCCTTCTCATTTACTGAGCTCCAGAATGCCACTAGAAACTTTCGACCCGATAGTCTTCTTGGAGAAGGTGGCTTTGGTTATGTTTACAAGGGATGGCTGGACAAGGAAAAACTTACTGCCGCGATGCCTGGATCTGGAATGGTGGTCGCTGTAAAGAAGCTTAAGCCTAAAGGGTTCCAGGGGCATAAGGAGTGGTTGGTGGGTTACTTTCGTAATTTACTTTTCCCTTCTTCTTACTTTTTCTATGGTTTTTGTCATGTGTTAATACCTAGTTGGTTGCAGTGTGAAGTAAATTATCTTGGCCAACTTGATCATCCAAATCTAGTCAAACTTATTGGCTTTTGCTTGGAAGGTGATAATCGGATGCTAGTCTATGAATTCATGCCCAGAGGCTGCTTGGAAGATTATCTGTTTACAAGTAAGTTAATTGTTTCCCCTAATTTTATTTGTAGAGCATATTCCTTTGATTTCAACACTCATATATCTTTGCCTATGTATTTTAGGTAACTATAGGCTCAAAATATACCAAAACAAAATTTGTTATTCAAACCTATAAAAATAAAAATAAAAGATTAGTTGCGTAAATCATGCAAAAATATATATTTGTGTTTGTTAACTTCAAATTTCTCTTTCAGGGGGTGGAAGTCCTCTTTCTTGGGAAATAAGGATTAAAGTTGCTATACAGACTGCTCGCGGTCTCTCTTTTCTGCATGGATCTAAACCACAAATTATTTTTCGTGATTTTAAAGCTTCAAATATTCTTTTAGATACGGTATGCTCAATAACAAAAATTACTATGCATTATTGTGGTCGGCTCATCTCGCGTCCTCAACGGACCTTTCAACTTTTAATTGGCTAATTTACTTAAAAATTGAAATGATTTACTGTCACCTCATAAATAAACTCAGAATTTACTTTTTAACTTCAGTCCAGAGTTGAAATGTTCATTGCTTAAATAATAGTGCTTGAGCCCTTGCAGATATCACTCTTTGGACTGCTTCATAGCAGTTCAGCTGTTTATTAATTCAATCAGTATTGCAACATTTTCTTATGCTTTTAATCATAAACACAGGAATTTAATGCAAAGCTTTCAGACTTTGGATTGGCAAAAGCTGGTCCAACTGGCGATCTGACCCATGTAACCACTCAAGTCTTTGGTACTCAAGGTTATGCAGCGCCTGAATATGTTTCAACAGGTCTATTCTTTGCTTACTTTTCAGTTCATTTGTTAATACTTCTAGACTTAATATTTCTTCTTTGTAGCTGGCATTATTGTGTTGTCTTAATAGCTTTCATATAATAGATCCCATAGGCTTATTGTTTCGGTTGGTTTTAGTCCTATTTGGAAACAGAATAACTTACATAATAAATGCGAGAGGGAAAGACATGGATAATAAAGTTTAATAGATTTGAAGTTAGACATCTATGGGTTATTACTCTTTTTAGAAAATTTTTGCAGATTGATTTTCTTTTTATAAGTCGGAGTCAAAAGCTTTGAAGATTGATGTCAATGAATCCCTTTAAGGTGGCGTTTAGACTTTGGTTAGTGTATCTTATGTTACAAGTTTGGACATGAGTCCCTGAAAATAAAATAGTTATCTAAGATACACCGAAATGCAGACTGAGATTCTATTGAAGTCCTTCCTTTTGAGATTAAACCTTTTACAACATTGATCTGATAAAAATTATAACTAGGAATAAAAAGTTTAAACTCAAACCCAACTCTAGCTTTACAAAAGTTTCATTCCACAAATGGAATTATTGAAAACTCCTTTTATTCTAGTGTGGATAGGAGAACTCCCCTTGCCTGTTCAGAAGTGAGACAAGACAGTCAGAGTTGTATTCATTCACAGCTTAGACTGGAGAAAGCCAAAAAAAAGTTATTTTGGTTTTAATAGGATCCTAAGTGCGTCATTTATCTACTAAATGATAAGTGTTGTGAATTTATTAACAGACTACTAGGTGAAACTAATTAGTAACTCTTTTTTGACTTAATTGAGTATGATTGTATGTATGTTTCATTTATTATACGGGGATTATCCAGTTATAAGTGCGGCACTTTGGTAAGGCATTAGGGTAGTCTTAGAAAGAGGCATGCCACTGCAAAAAGATTTTAGTTGTAACCTTAATCAGTATATATAGAATCACTTGACCTGTTACTTTACATTATAGCATTTTATGTTAAATTTTTGTTATCAGTATTCCACGTTGGTTCTTATCTTTAATTTTCTGTTTTACTAATTTCCCCCCTAAATGGTGATGTCAGGCCAAGGGCATTCCAGTGAATACATCTATGAAGTCATAGATACCCAAGAAACAGAATCCATGTGATAGCAGTAGCTGTAGTGTAGGCCTAGTGCATTTAAGTTCATTATGGCTTGTTGCTAATGTAAGCTTCTAGTAGTACAAATAGTAGAGGGTAAAATCATGTATTTAGCATATATGTGTATGTTAGGGATACACACATGTGCAGTGGAGTCCTAATGCATGATAGCTAGTTTTCTTAGAACATTTAATAGTCCTAGAGGCTAGAGCATCATAGCTAGCTAAAGTAAGCTTCAAGAAAAGAGGTATGCTATATGTTAGGTATATAGCATATATTTGTATGTTGAAGGTGCCAAAATGTCCCACAAAATCATTTAAGTAATTGTAATTTTTTTCTTTCAATTTCTTTGTTTGAACAGGTCGGCTCACTGCCAAGTGTGACGTCTACAGCTTTGGGGTTGTGTTGTTGGAGCTCCTTACGGGAAGACTTGCTGTTGACAAAAGGAGGGTTGGTCCAGAGCAAAAACTGTTGGATTGGGTAAAGCCCCAGTTGCCGAACAAGAAAAAGTTATTCCGAATCATGGATTCAAAGTTGGAGGGTCAATATCCTCGTAAAGGAGCTTTTGTGGCTGCAAATCTTGCATTGCAGTGTGCGCACAGTGAGCCCAAATATCGCCCTCAAATGTCTGAAGTCGTAAGCATTCTGGAAAAGATCCCAGCTCTGAAACATGCGAGTGCACCTTCTGCTATGGAGGGAGTTGAAACATCGTCTAGTCCGCTTGACGATTCCACGACATGGCATAGCAACCTCTCATCTATGAAACAGACTACTGGAAAATCTCGAAAAACATCTGCACAAGGATCTTCTCCATCCTCGCACGGTCATCGTATTGAAACATGCCCAAAAGGGTCTTCATTGCCAGTTCATCATATGATATCATCCCCACAAGGCTCCTCTGAAATCCCCGGGGGACGATGAATAGGAGTTTGTTATTAATAAAATTTAGCTCTTGAATGTAAATCCTATTTATGGGCACTATATATTATATGTATGGTAATAGTAGTTTATTTGTAGGAAGTAGGATTTGTTAATTATAGTTTGCTTGGTTTATAGAAACAGAAGTTAGTATTATCTTAAAGAGAACGTCATTTGCATCACAATCATGATCTTCTTAGGCAGCATTAGGCATGTGAGTCATCTATCATTATCACTAGCATAACATATGCTTCTTGGTAGAAATGTTTGCCAAGCTTCGCCCACTGATTGTCACTTACTAGCATCTTGCTAGTGTTTACATTTCGATTAACAATTACTCTTTCAATAAAACATCCTCCCCCTCTCCTTTGAAATTAATTTATGAAATTTAAAAATTAAAAATCAATATGATCTAGTCCAAAGATTATAATTATTGTAAGAGCGTAAATTCGACTGCTCATAAACCAATGGTTTTAGGGCATTCGACCACAAAATTTATTGACAGTTGCATAATTTATTAGAATTTGTTTTTTATTAGACTGCTCATAGATTTTTTATTTTATTTTAAGAAATCTTAAATGTATCTTAATTTTGAAATAGCAAAAAGATTTACGCTATTTCCAACAGGATAAGAGTTTTTTTTTATTTGGCCTGTGCCTTAATTTTCACATTAAAAAGAAATAGAAGTCTTCACACTGGCAAAAAGTCCTCTTCCCACAAAAATGAAATCCCTAACACGCATCAAAACGTCGACGTAGAGAGCCCTTTGATACATTTAAAGTGCCTCCGGTCCGATGTCTTTTCAAGAAAATGGGCAAATAATAGCAGAGTAATTGGGAGGTTTTACTAATAGCGGGTTGTCAACGGGACGAATAGGAAACAGAGGGAGCATCAGCCAGTGCCTGCTATTATTTCGGGTTTGATTTTTTCTCTCATACAGTATAAAACCCAATCTTACAATACGATAAACACGAGTATACGTATATACGTGTTTTTTTTACCTGTCTTGAAATTTTTGATCATCTTGTTGATTAGAAAATTTAGGTATAGAGGAACTATTGTTTGAATTGGTTGTGTGTATTCAGATTGATTGCTGCTGAGAGCTGCTAAATTTTTGGTAATTGCAGAGTCTGGGTTTTGTTCGAGTATTTTGAACGTTAGAGCTGATCATTCAAGAAGATGGTGTTAGTATTGGCATTGGGTGATCTTCACATCTCACATAGGGCTCCTGATCTGCCTCCTAAGTTCAAGTCTATGCTTGTTCCGGGCAAGATTCAACACATTATTTGCACTGGAAATCTGTGTATCAAAGTAGAGTATTTTCTACAAATGTTTAACGGGTTTACTGTTATTCTGCTTTTGATTTAGTCCTTCTACTATTCTAATTGTAATAGTATACCATCGCTAGGTATTTACTGGTTTATGTTATGGTAGTATATTTAAATTAGGTATTAAGATATTGTATTAGTTTAATTTTTAAAGCATGTGGACGAGTTTAATGGCGTTCCTAATCACTACCTGAAATACCAACATATTAGTTTCTATCCATGGCATTGATTCCATATATCAGTATTGATTAAACTACAATCTGTTGTTGGGTACTATATGAATTCCTAATGCAATTACCTTGATATTAGGTATGTACTGTGATATGTGTATCAGCATATCCTCAGCTCCTGATATTCGATCAGCCCTCCCTTTTGTAAATTTTCTAAAATCCCATATCTGAATCTCCTAGGGTATTAAACTTTTTCTGGTGATTTTGGCACTAATGAAAAGCGGGACTAGGTGACGACCACAGCTACGTAATGCTTTACCAGCAAAACTAGCTTTCCATTTTTTAGATTTAATTATAGTATAGCCTTTTCTTTTTCAGTTCTGGCTTTGGTATGTAATTATTTTGTCATACATAGCGTCAGTATTTTATATAACAAATGTAAAAGTAAAGATTACCTTTTTATGCTGTGAATGATGTTTCCAGGAGGTTCATGACTACTTAAGGACTATTTGTCCTGATTTGCATATTACTAGAGGTGAATATGATGAGGAGGCACGATACCCAGAGACCAAGACGCTGACCATTGGTCAATTCAAGATTGGAATATGTCATGGTCATCAGGTTTGATTCTATTTTCTTTCTGTTAGTACTTTAAACACCTCTTTATTAGAAAACTGTAAGCTACTTGTTTAAGTTTCTGGATCATTTAGCCAACACCAAGTAGCTGGTACAGGTATTTTGATTGTGCGAGTATTTTAGTACATCTTTGAGTTAGAACAAGGATGTTACATTGTTTTTTTTTCTTGTCTGTTGTCGTAGGCAACTGAGAACTGAACTTCATCCAACATCAACTATTTGTGAATTTTGATGTGAAATCTTTTCAGCGTCCATCTATATCAGAGGTCGTGTCATCAAAAGTTTAGGTGTATAGCATTCACTTGCTACCTTAATATACTTTTTTCTAGCTATAACTCTGCTGAACCTCTTTAATAAAACATTCTGTTTCTCACTCATGCAATCATTGATTACTGTTTATGCGAATCGGCCAACAATCTCCGTTGACACATTTATTACCTTGTAAATTTATGTGAATATTGTCTCATTTTCCTCTGTCCTGCTAGCCTTTTTAATAAACATAGCTCTTGAATTCCTGATTGCTAATATCATTTAGCAGACAGCCTGCTGATTAAACTAATTCCAAACCTTGGATTTCATTTAAGTGTTTTGTTTACCCCATCATTTTCACATTGTAGGTTTTGTAGAGGCGTGTAGGGTTTCTTGGTTGCATTTTGTAACATTAGGGCCAACGTTTGCTGAGTTGTGCGTAGAAAGATTGTATTACAGACAAATTATTTAATTTTCTTTTTTTCAAATTTATAGCTTTCAGTATGCCATTTAGTTTCTGTCCCTCTGGTCTTCTAGTAATTGGGCTGAAGTTGTTATTGAAAATCTATATCTGGATCGACTATGTTTCCAAAATTCATCAGTCGTCTCTTTGTGCACTCTACCACATTCATATTGAAAATGTTTTTCGTGAAGTGTTATCATGGTCAAAATCCCATACTCTGTTTCTTAGGTTAAACATAAAAAAGATCCCATGCCCATGAAAAAAATCAAATTTGTGATACTTTCTTTGTTGCTTTAGATTGTGCCTTCATTTTCTATGTATTATACTTATCCTTAATGACTTAAAATTAGATAAAATGATAGAAAATGTGATAAAGTTGCAACCATATTAAATTATATAATTTAAGATCTCTAAAATTTCTGAAAATTATTAAATTTCTAATATAATTACAATTTAAGCTAAAAATGTTTGACGTCTAAATTTAATAATATCTACCAATTATGTCCATTATATAAGAATTCACCTTAGCTATTAGGGTATAAGAAAAATAGTTTAAGGAATATATTTTTAACAATATATACGTTTTCACAAGCTCTTCCGAGTGAGTTTTTTGATGTTCATGCTCGGATCGTTTACTCAACTCAAAGCCCATTATCCCAATTCCCAAACTAGTTGGGATAGGCTGAAAACGAAACTCATATGTAAGCTTGGCTTCTTTACTACAAGCCTTAAAATTGAGTCAAGCTTGGCTTGTTTATATAACAAAACTGAGTCAAACATAAAGCTGTTCGATGAATACCTTGGCTCACTTGTAGGCCGGAGTCTATGGGAGTTATTTTGTTGTAATTATATTTGTCTTGCTTTTGTATTCTGAAGGTCATTCCATGTGGGGATCTGGATTCATTGGCCATGCTCCAGAGGCAGCTAGACGTAGACATCCTAGTAACGGGTCACACACATCAGTTCACAGCTTACAAACACGAGGCAGGAGTTGTTATAAATCCAGGATCTGCCACTGGGGCCTACAGTAGCATAACCTTGGATGTAAACCCCAGCTTCGTTCTCATGGACATTGATGCACTTCGTGTTGTTGTTTATGTTTATGAACTCATTGACGGAGAGGTTAAGGTTGACAAGATTGATTTTAAGAAGACGACTGCAGCAGCAACGTAGTCCCAGTCATTCAGCACAAAGTTATTTTTGGTTCGATAGTGTAGGTTCTGGGGTATCTACCAGCATTTAAGTATTTATGTCTGTCAACTTTGCTCTTATGAATTCTGCTTTACTTCTTTTGTCACTTTCTTTTGTTGGCACAAGGAATGATTTGTGAAGTGTGCTGGTGACATTTTGAAGGTTATTGACTCATGGCTATGAGGCTGAAAACTAACTGCTAAGTGCTATATAGTTTGATGAATTCTGTTCCTTGTTGAAAAGCTAGCGTAGCCTATACATGATTTGATGTTGAAAGACTTTATTTCAGTTCTTTAAATATTTTTGAAAAGTAGCCTCAATTTATTTTATTTTTTATAACAGAATCAGATACTTACCCCGTTGTAAAATTAGAGATGCTAAATTTTTAGCTGGAAATGATAGCATAAAAGTAATGATAAATTAGGGAATTTTATAGTCTTGAGCGTGTGTAATTTTGGAACAGATTAAAAATTAAAATATATCTCTAATTTTAAAAAAGACGGAGTAACAAAATATCCGTATCAAGTTACTCTACATCATAATTAATTAAGGGGGTGAGAAAAAAAAAAGAGAGTCACGTTTAGAGAGATTAACAAGAAGAAAACTTGATGCTTTGTAGTGATGGGACTTGAAATCGACACGTAATTATAGAATCACGGAATCCAAAGCATTAATTACAGTTAAATTAAATTAGACAAAAACATAAAATAAACCACAAGTAAACATGAATGTTACTCTTTCATAAGTCTCCCCTGGCTTCACAATCTGGGAAGGGAAATTCGGACGATTCACCGAATCAGGAAATCCTTGCGTCTCCAAACACTATCCATATAAACATACCCACCTTTAATTCCCCTTAACATTGTTCACCTGGTTTATTAGTCCAAAGTTCCATCGTTATCCCAGATTTGCCGTCTTGTCTTTCACCAAGGCCGCATTGCTCAAATGCTCCTTGCTGGTGCCGTCCAGCACGTAGTTAATATCTATCCTTCCGGAAGCTCACTGATCTTGATTCCAATTCTCGAGGCTGGCGAAAATCATATGCTGTCCCTTCGACGGTCACAATTTGATGAGGTCGTCGTTGACCGGAGTGATCTTGGAGGCCAATAATTGGATGGTGTGTGACAGATTTTGGGCCGCTAGGTTCCAGTATGCGTGTGAAGCTAGATTTATTGGTGTGGCCTTGTTTAGAGGCTTGGCTATCATTTTTAACGCCAACTTATTTGTCTCAATGAGCATATGATTTCATATGTATATTGTAAAATAGAGGAACAGGGAGAAAAAGGAAACTAACACTGTAACCTTTAACTGATTCATATCCAAGCAAAGCACCACATCTTCTAGTTTTCCTGGATAAATAAATAATTAATATGAGTAACAACAATTAATTTGTAGCATCAGAGACTAATTATTAAAAAAAAAATGAAAAGGATTAAACACAAAATTAATTAAGTATATATATTCCATAAGAAAAAAGTAAATTACCATTCTTGTCAGGAAGTATGATGACACACAAAACAATAGCGCCAAAGTCGGTGACCTTTCCTTAATAGAGAAATCACCCTTTTTCAGCCATATCTATATATATACTAGCTTGTAACTCGTATATTTGATACTATTAAAGATAAAATTTATCTTAAATTTTGAATAATTCTGATATTTTATTAACTAAGCGAAAAATTCAAAAACAATTGTGTTTTATTATATAGAATTTATTCTTTTGCTTTGCATCCAAGAGACAAACAAGCTATTAGAACCCATGTAATAAATAATAGAAAAAATTATGATTATAAAAACTTTATAATTAATTCTAATAATAGGTTCACACATTGCTATTAGATTAATTAGATTTTTTTTCTTTCAAATAATGCTATTAGATTAAGGTTGTGTTTGATAAAATTAGTTATTAAGATCTGAACAGTTTAGACATCTGAATAATATAGAGCATCTGAATGGAATTGTATCTGAGTGAAAAAATGTTGTTTGATAATTATTTTTTTCAAAATGTCTGAATAAAAGTATTTTACTATTTTATCCCTATGTACAAAAATATTAAAAAAAAAAAAAAAAATGAAACAAAAAACAAAGCAGCCTGGCAATCTTCTTCTTCTCCCTCGTCTCCCCGCCCCGCCCCTCCCCCCGCCGCCGTCCCCCTCCTCCTCCCCCATCCCCGTCGCCCCCACCCCAGCCGTCCCCCTCCTCTCCCCCCCTCCCCCCGCCGTCGTCCCCCTATCCCTCCTCCTCCCCCATCCCCACCCCACCCGCACCCTCCTCCCTTCTCCCCCCACTCCCGAAGCCCACCTCCTCCCCCCGCCGCCGCCGTCCCCCTCCTCCTCCCCATCCTCGCCCCACCGCCCCCCCTCTTCCTTCCTCGTCGTCCCCGCCCCACCCTCGTCGCCCCCCTCCTCCTCCCTCCTCTTCCCCCTTCCCGCCCCACCGCTCCTGCTGCTCCAGGCTCCCCCTCCCCCACCCTTCCCCCTCCCCCGCTCCTGCTCCCCAGCGCCCCCCTTCCCCCTCCCCAGATCTGGTGTGCAAGGTGATGGTGTGGTGCCTGGTGACGTGGTGGCGTGGTGGTGGTGGTCGGGTGACGTGGTGGCGTGGTGGTGGGGGTCTAGTGGCGTGGTCTGGTGATGGCATGGTGGTGATGTGTGTGGTGATATGATTGGGGGATAGAATAGGAAAATAATAATATTAAGGAGGGTATTTTTGTCCAAAAAATAACAATATTTATTCAGACTTACCTCTTAATTATTTAGACTTGATTTTGTATCTTAACCGGTTAGAGGCATTAAGAGGTAAAAAAAAAACAAACAAACAACCATCTGCCTCTTACCGAATAAGAGACAGCCTATTAAGAGCTATTAAGAGGTAAACAAACACACCCTAAGTGCTTGTCTGGTGGAGGTGTGCGACGAGATAAAATGCTTTAAATATAGAACTTTTGACAAAAATACTTATATAATAAAGTTAAATTAGTGTTTAGTTACATAATTGTAAAAATACTTTTAACAACTTAAGGACCGATTTAATATAAATGTGTCATGTGAGATTTTATATTGTTTTGTAATTTAAGAAAATAATTTTGTAATTTGTATTTTTGTTAAAAATGTTTTAGCCAAAAGCACAAATTTTCTTCTTTAGCTAAATGTACTTCTGAACCCAAATATTTACTTTTGACAAAAATGCTTGATTAAGTTTAGACCTTATTTTCAAACAAATTATACTTTCAACTAAGCACTTGCAATAAAATAATTTTCTTTTATTTTTATTTTTCTTGAAAATGATTTTTCTATACAAGTTTCTAGATATCTAGACATAATTAAGAAAAAATTAATATTTCCTCAATTCTCTCCCCACTTGAATAATAGCGTTATATTTGTTTGTAAAAAACATGATTAAGATTGGACTATTTGTATTAATTTAACTCTACTTCAAACTATTTTATCTCATGATTGGGGATAAATAATCATTTAAATAGTCTTATAGACTTTTTTTTTTATCATTCTTAAGGCTATTTATGAGTGATTGATAATTTCTCTCATTTTAAGCTATTAAATGACTTTATGAGACTAATAGTTAATTTTATCTCATGATTGGGGATAAATAATCGTTTAAATAGTCTTATAGACTTATTTTTTTTATCATTCCTAAGGCTATTTATGAGTGATTAATAATTTCTCTCATTTTAAGATATTAAATGACTTTATGAGACTAATAGTTAAAATAGTCCACCGCCAAAGGATTATATAGTGTAAAATAATGTTAAATTAAGATAAATAATCTAATATTAAATATATTTTTTTACAAATAAATGTAGCCCTAAGTGAATTTTATATTTATTTAATTTTTTTTTTAATGTATATATCAATTTCTTGTTAGTAGGTCACCAGCCCAAAGAGCCCAAGTTGGTTACGGCACCCCATGCAGCGCCTTTGCCCCCGGACAAAGATGAAATAAACTTGGACCAAAATAGTAGTTGTATTGATAACTGCTAATCAGTTCTACCCTCTTAACGGTAAAAGGATTTAAAATTCGAATTTCGAGTGATAGGCTGCTTCTTTTCGGAGGGGGCCATGAGTAGGACCATTAGTTTTCGGGAAGTTTCCATTTTGAAAAGATAATTCCCGCTCAAAGGAACAGCAGTAGTCCCATCTGGCATCACAGCTTTAGGCCATCTCCGGAAATAGATTTGTAGACCGTATTTAATTTAGGATTCATCTTTTATTTTTAGCAGTTAGATTAAATATAATTTAGGATTATATTTTAAACACTAAAAAAATTAAAAAATTTATGAACTTGATAGTCCATGAACTATAATTTTAATTATATATATTTAAATAAAATAGTGAAAGAATGATTAGAATTTTTTTAAATTTATTAATTATTTTAATTTATTTATATTAAAATCCACGGATAGTCTATCTACTGTTGAAAACTAAATCTTACCGCCAATAAAACTAAAACTAGTAGTGGTCTATTTTCTCTCTCTCTTGCTGCAAATTATCAAATCTCATCTCTTCTTCTTCTTTTATTCTTAATTCTGTTCTCTTAATTCTCATCTAATCTATCCTGATGATGGAGGAGGATGCAATCAAAGATCAATCTTCTGTCCCTGGTAACTAGCTACACACCCTTTGTCCTAATTTACCTTCCTTTTTCACTTATATATTTGTAGGTGGATCGAGTTTTGCAGGGAATTCAGGGAGATCAGTGTCAAAACTTCTTCGATATCCGCTTCGATCTGCAACTAAGTCAAAGGAGGAGAAGACACCCATCGCTGATTCAGTCAATTCTTCTGCTTCTAAGAGGTACTCTATAATTCATATTTGTTTTTCACTCTCTTGGTTTATGTATTTATATGTAAGTGTCAGAGTGGTGGTATTCGTCGGTTGTGAATTATAGAATAATTCTTTTAAAACCCTTTTTGTCTTAATTGGATTGTTTCAAAAAAAAAAAACCCAGAATCTAAAGAAAAAATCTCTCGCTCTGTCTCTCTTAATTTATAAAAAAAAAATTGTTTTTGTATAGTTTTCGGATTTTTATTTGTTTGGTTTACAGCCATGCCTGGTTTTGTTTCATGCAGAGAATTCAGAGATTATTCTGTTTGGTCTTATTTGTTTATATGGAAATTGCAAACCGTATACAAGTGCTGCACTGTTGGCTAAAATCTTCATTACAGCTAACATTTTTAACATTTTAAACTTGAAATGTTTTATTTGATACAAATTAGAACTGTAAAAATGCAATACCAATCACTTATGAAGTTTGTTTCATTAAGATCATAGTTCTATACTTGTTTAGCAGTTCATGCTTTATATTTCAGTGCAATCAAGTTACTGTGTAAGTGTTAATTTATACCGAGTGGTTGGCTTGATCAATTTAATACTGGGTTTGTTTTCTCTATGCCTTGCACGCTGAAATGCTAATATCCTACTCCTTACTTTCATAAAAAAAAAGAAAAAGAGAGTACCTGTTTCTAATCTTTGATGATTATATTATCTGATTCTCTTCAAATATATTTATTGTTCTTTTGTAGAAATTAGTGGATTCCATGTAACGGTGAACATTATTGAATAAGTTAAAAATGCTAACCAAGGATGGGTGTGGAGTTGGGAACTGTACGAAGCTATATTTTGGATTTTCAGTCCTTAATCCGGCCCTGTGGGCATACATGGTTGATGCGCTCGTTGCGACTTGATATTGTGACTTTCTATATTAAATTCCTTTTGTGAAGCCTATTACTGAAGTTCGCTGTTTTCCTCTTCATGGTATTCATTCTTTTACAAGCAAAAAATATAAACAGAGCATCTATATTTTTTGCTGAGTTGTCTGCAGCCATCTATTTTTGGCTTGTAGACTGTATTTAGCTGATTACTTTGTCGGATGTACATGTTTAGGGGAAGACCTCCTTCAAGTGTGAGTAAAAGTATGGGTGTTCTTGATCTATCTGGGAAAGGCAAATCTGCCAAGCCTGCCAGAAGGCTCTCTATACCTACGAAGGCAACCCCCAGTCCTGCTCCAAAGCCAATTGGCAATGTCACTCCAATTTCTGAGGCTAGAGCAAAAAGGTCTAATAGCAGTCAGGGGAGAAGTGACATCTCTGTTTCTGATATTTTGAGATCATCAAATCGAAAGAAGTTCATTATCATCTCCTCAGCATCGTATTGGCTTTCTCAGATTAAGCTTTCTGAATCTGCTGCTAAGCATTCGATATCCCTTGGTTTCTTTAAACTTGCTTTGGAAGCTGGATGTGAGGTACGCTAGTCATACCTTCTCCATTTTTATTTAATCAATCATATATAGACGGAACTTGAACCTTGCTTAAATGTTTCTGGATTAACATTTTACCTATGCTTCTTTTTGAACTTAATCTGTGTATTAATTTTAGAGTAATATTACAATGACAAAAAATGGTTACAAAAAGGTGGATACAAAGATGTCTGATTATAATCAGGGGATGTTAACGGTGATAACTAATAACTACCATTCACATCATTTTGTATCTTTTTTTCGTATCCAATCTTTTGGCACCAAAGAATTATTGTTAATTTTATCCTTGTATCAGTTCTGCCTTGTACTATAAGATGTGTGATGTGTCATTTTGAAATATAAACAAAAAATAATGTGCTAACATGCAGTGTTTTTTTTCAGCATGATGTTGGGTAGGTATTACTCTTTTCCCCTGTTTACTGCATAGGGTGTAGCTTACCAAATTAGAAGATATATGGCTATTGGCTAGAATAGTTGGAATTTTTTAGACTGTTTTGATACTTACTGGTTGACCCACACTTAGTCACAAGGCAGAAGAGTGAATGCATTGGGAATCTCATGTATGTAATTGTCTGCATATCAGCATATGGCTATTTCTGTTTATTTACTTATTATTTTTTCTCAATTATTAATATTGTTGGTACTTCTCTGAATATCATTACATTCTTTTGTGGATCATCATTTTTTTCTTGGCCTTTAGAATGAAACTTATGCATCCACACAGTACACCTGAGATTAACATAAACTATCTTGCTTCTTGTTTGTAATTGCCTTAAGCAGCCTCTTCAGCGAATGAGGGAAGAGCTGAAATCCTATGCACGTAGACATGACCTTGCTGAACTTGGAGAACTTGCGAAAGAGTTATTTGAAAACTACAATGTTGATGAAAGCTTTGAGCAGATGCAGGTGTCTGATACCCTTTCCCATGTTCCTGGAGAGGGAACTCAATCATCTGATGACGACGTACATAGTTCTTCTTCTAATATGGGAACTCAGAAACTGAAGCCAAAGTCCTTGAACACTAGTGACACTTTCCTAGTCAAAGGATCAGTTAGGGAGGTTTCTAAGAAGATTAACCCTGCACCTAGAATTCAAACTGCAGCGAGTAAGAATTCTGCAAATTCCAAATCTGCGTCTGAAGCTGTGGGTCATAAAACACAAAAGAAATCCCAGAAGCCAAGCAAACAAGACTCCAATATGGAGAAGCATAAGGTCAAGAAGCAGGAAAAGAAATCTGCTCATGAAGAAGGTAAGTTTGCATAGATAGTTTCCTCTACTTGCAGTAGTTCTGGTTGTTACAGGGTGTAAATTAATTTACTTCTCTTCACAGGCCCAACCAGCTCTTTAGTTGTAGATGAGCCAACCGAACAAAACAAAGAAAACATGGTAACGAACATTTATACTAATTCACCACATCCATTTGTGTTTTTTTGAAAATTATTGTTATATTTAGTTCATTTGAAGCAGCTTCTGGTTATATGGTGTTTCCTACTACGTTATTTTTATTGAATTGGAATCGGTTGACTGTAAAAGATAAGGGTTGTTTAAACTTTGTAATTAGTAGAGGCTTCTACTTGATTGTATTACTTTCTTGACAATTTCTATTTGTTTTTTAGGACAATTCCCAGATGGAAGAGATCAGTTTGAGAGAAATTTAGTCATACACCACCAAGTTTCCTGAAATATAAAATTCTGTTACCTTGTTCGGTTATGTCTTCAGTGTTTTTGTGGGGGCTTCTCCTTTGTATAGATAGAAAAGGCAAAGATTGAAGTGTTTCAGTTTGGTGTGGAAGTGCAAATGTTACATTTTCCGTTTCATTACTTACTAAAGTTGAGATTTCATGTGTTGTATTTTATTATACATGGCATTTGTGATGAATTATTAAACTTATTTGTAGTTGTTGTCATGCTCTAGCAACTGATGCAATCATGTTATACAATTCGTGTACTTTTTTTATCTGGTGCTCTCGTTATGTTAGAATTGAAATGTGATAATTATCTGTGTTTTAAATGTCTTGTTAGTTGTTAAAAAGTATAGCAGAACTGCCCTGGCGGTTTGCATATTACTGAACGTGGTAGTAAATCACCGGGTTGCTAAAAATGCATGTGTACGGACAAATGTATTGCATAATCAATTGTGAGTTTTATAAAAAAAAATAATAATTTTATAATTTATAATTTCAACTTTAAAATTAACATAATTTATTTAAGTTTTGGAAGTAATAAATCTTATAATTAATAACTTTTTTCAAATAGATTATGATATTAATAATTATATTGATATAAAATATACGTATTCATATTAACTTTAAATTTAAACATATTTGAAATTAATTTTTAAAAGTTAATATTAATCTTATAAATTTAAAAAGGAAGGAGCATATTTTAATTTTTTTGGATTATTAGATTTCTTTTAAAGAGATTTAGAGGATGATGGTCTGTAAGACCATAACCAACAATCCTTATACTATATAAACACGTCCTTCTACTTGGAATCAAAAGTAGCACAATCCAAAAAGTTGCTTTTTAAGAAGAGAGTAATACTAAATAAATGAAATTATTATTTTTAGGAATAAAATTTAATATTTTTACAAGTTTCTTTTTACACGAGAAGTGTGAAACTTACTATTTATGCGGAAGAGATTTTACAAAAGTATCATCTTTACTTATGAAAATATTAATTTTTTAAATAAAAATGTATTATTTTTAAAAGTTGAAAATCAAAATTATGTACAAATATTAAAGGAAGAAAGAGAATGCATTCTCACACCACCAATCCAAACTGGACCTGAAATATGAATTTTACAGAAACTAGGGCAGCATGCTTAGTTCCCTTCATAGATAAAGAGTATGCTGCAACACTAAATTTTCACCAAAATCACAAGAACTTCACAGTTGTTACCATATGCTAATTTGGATCAGATCAGTAGACTGAAGACTGAAGTTTATAGTAGTCCATTATATTATAAAGCAAATTCATACATCTAATTTACACTGCTCAGCAAGGCATTGTAGCAAACCATGATGTTATGAAAACAAATAGCCGTAGCAGTAGCATGTGATTAGGATAACTTGTGGCCATTAAGTAGAAAGGTATTCAGAATGGGCTTTGATGTGGTAAATGTTTCTTGGAGTGGCTTCCAACAATGACACTGAACCGCACAAGTTCACCAGTACCAGATCAGTCCGCAGTCCAGCTCTGTTCCACAATTTCCCTTACTCTACGATTGTACTCACGCTTGTTCTCACTAAACATCCGTGCAGCTTCTGAGTTCGCAGGAGAATTGGGGTTGGGGTCGCATAGCAGTGACTGCAATGTAAAATTATCATATACACCAAGTAATTTTTTTGCATCATGAAAAAGATTTGGATTATTACATGGGTTCACCCTATGTTAAAAAAAAATCTTTACAGGACTTGTTTTACTTCACGTCCATGATTCTTTTGTATATAACCAGGCAAAAATCTTCAACTCCCCTACCCTTGGAAATCCTAAAGATGTATGCGAAAAAGGTTGTATATCACATTTATGTACATCTGAATTCTGAAATCCTAAGATGTATGCAAAAAAGGTATACATCAATATGAATGCTAAATGTCTTGTTCTTATTAACTTGTGTTTATAATATTTTTTTTACAAACAAAAATTTCATACTGGGAAAAAAAGAAGAAGGGAGAAAGGGTTTACCACTGATAATGGGATCATGGTGATACCACATTGACTACATGTTGCCCCACCAAAAAAGAAATATCTTCTTTCCTTTATCTCTCGTACAGTATTTTATTTAAGTCCCATTAAGTTAAACAACCTGTTCTCGATTTTAAATTTTTTGTGAAACTTCAACTAAGATAACAAACTTAATATGATGGATACAGAAACTAATAAACAGGAGGAAAATGTTTTGATGGTAGCAACATAGAGCTATAAAGATGGCAACCCAATTTCTCACCAACATCCTAAATTCTGTGGATAGAGGTAGCAACATTTAGAGGCAAGGTATTGGATAGTTGGACTAGACATAATTTAGAAACTTCCACATAAATGGCACCTTGAAGACTTTTAACTCAATTAAAAATAGGAGAGAGAGAGAGAGAAAATTTGTTTAGTTCACGAATCTGGTAATGGCTTAATAGTAGGTTCGATGGCCTTTCATTAGCTATGAAACTGTTATTCCATTCTCTTTGTTCAATAAGTCTACAAGTAATGATGGGAATAAAAATGAAAACATGTTGAAATTAATAATAATGTCAGACCCACTTTTGAATCTTAATTTTCATTGAAAACTAGAAAAAAAAGTTATCTAGAATTTGCACACATGCATGAAGTATACAACAATAGTACTACAATCTCAATAATTTATATAAGATGCTTACTAGTTACTACCCAAGCCCTCAAAAATTTAATCGAGAAAGGATAATTTTTTCCTACCTACAAGTGGCCTTGGTTAATTTTGCATTATTAACAAGATAACAATTAAAGAAAACACTATATTTAACATTCCATTATACCTGGATAGATGTGAGGATAGCTGCAACATCATATATCGGACTCCACTGATTTTGCAGGATATCCAGACATATACTTCCATCCGCATAAACTGTCAAATTCAAAGAATAGAATTGGAAGTCGGAAAACATTCTAAGGTAACTACCGGAATGAAGTGGAACTTACAGTGAAAAATTAAAATTTAACTCCAACTTACTATTTGGATGGAACATCCGAGAGACAAATCGCACCGTTGGAGGTTTGTTTGGATAGTCCTCTGAGAACTGAAGAGTCAACTTAAATGTACCTGATGTGCTCAAAAATGTTATTGGATATCCAAATTAAAATTACTATGCTACTAAATAAATAGTTTATGAAAAAATCATTGATTGAAGAAACACATAAATAAAGTAGCAGTATATTGCAAAATTTATTGTTTCAAATTATAACAAGCGCAGAATACAATGCTGGTGAAGACAGCATAGTAATCAAAGCAGGTTAAGATCTCAATCAAGCATCAAAAGAATTTACATTGGCAACATAGATTGTAGCTTCCAACATATGCATGAAAGTAGAAATAAGTAATCCATAAAGCAGTCAAACTAAAGCTTTCTACTAAATCTATTTTTTTTACATTCCACAAATACAATACTATAAAATGTTATGGATAAACAGACAATATTTACTCACATAAAATACTTTACCAAATTTCATGAATTATTTCACATAAATAATAATACCCACTGTTACATACAAGATGATATATACACAATGATCAGTCAACTGATGAGCAACAAATTACTTCAAAATAGAACTGCAGTGCAGGAAGACCCATATATATAGAAAATAATATACTACATAGCACTGCAATATCTAAAGAAAATAAATTCAAAATATTAATGGATACTTGCAGGGGATGGTATGTGTAGAGGAGAACAAAAAGCATCAGCACTTATACTACACTGGTCATGAAATATGCAAGATCAATAACAAAGAAATCAATATCACAACTAAACAAATGATTTGATTGGAATAACACAATAAACCAATCATTGTTTTATTTTATATTTTATAAATAACATAATGAACTACTTAGCTCTGGTTCCACAGGTTTGAACTAAATTCAAATTAAGAAATATCACAAATAACCAGGTCAATGCCATTATGATATACAGATTTCATGCAATATGTATTACACAGCAAAATAAAATTTCAACATACACTGATAAGATAAAAAAAAACCACATAGGGATCAATCTGACATGGCAACATTACTATTCCAAAAGTAAGCTTATGTGCAAGAATGAACTCACCTCCATCCCAGGGAGTGTCATCGGGACTGCATATGTAACCATAAAGTCACTTAGTCAATTATACTCCAATACACAATAGAAACAAACAAACAAATAAATAAATAGATAAGCAGAATATAATCTCAATAACATATTGCTCCATACCTAAACTTACCCAAATATCACAGCATTCCAGAGCATTATATTGTTGTCTTGGGGTGCACCACTGATGCCCGCAGGAGGGTCTTGTTGCAACCTTTTAAAATCCCTCATAAGCCTCTTTCTAGAAGGAGTCGACATTATCAAGACCTGTATTTTGAGAAATTTACCAGGCAAGTAAAACCAATTCAATAACAGTCCCATCCACTGCTCAAAAAATTGAAAACATAATAAATAAATGAATTAACTTTTTTACCCTCTTGATAAGTTAAATTATAGTAGCCTAACAGAAAAGAACACTAATACCCATAATTAAGAGGTACAAGCATGCGAGAATTACAACAACATATAAAGTTTGATTCAGTCTAACAAACTAGACTACGAATACATATAATTTTCACACAAATCTAGTGCTTAGTTCAATCAAGCACAGAAAGATACAGTTGTATCAGCTTAACTCACAGCTAAAAGATAAAATTATGGGCAGAGAGAATTATGGTAATATAGAGATTAAATGACACAATTAAGCTAAGTTTAAAATTCATTGAAGATAAAATCTTCATACACCCTTATATTTTTTGGCCACTTGGATCTCCCCAACTGGTGCAACCAACTCTACCATGTGCTTTTGGAGTATTGAGGTTTTAAGTAATCAAACAAAACGTTTTCATAATATTATGAATATCATATGTGAGCTTGTCATACGAGGACAAATCTCATATCGGTAATATGGGCTATCAATGTGGGGTTGCTATAAACTTGGACCTCTGTATTGGATAGCTAGCTTTTCAAGAGGAAATAGGGGTTTGAGCCTATATCATATCATATCATGTGATATCAGGGCAGACAATCCGTGGACTTTCAGCTAAAGCGGAAAGGGCTACCTAAAGGCAAGATAAAAATATTGATAGGTGAGCAGCAGACCTGTGGACCGGCTAAGCAGAAGGAGTTACCTAGAGGCCAGATTAAAATACTATAGGTGAGCAGCAGACTAGTCAGGCCAGATTAGAATACTAATAGGTGAGCAGCAGACGATCCTGGACTACCGGCTAAGCAGAAAGGGCTACCTAGAGGCCAGATGCGAAGGAGGTCAGGTCAGGTCAGGTCACTATCGCTAGAGTGAAGCCCGTAGACGTCGGTAGCCTATATCGTAACATCTCGGTAAAACATAATAATTTAGTGGTTATGATTTTCAACGAAGCCAGATAAAGCAAATATTAGGGGCTGTTTGCCATCAAAACACAAAAATTGAGGTCTAACGCATAATTCTCAAGATCGGCCTTCAAATATGATAACGGGACCACAGAAAAGTAAATCTAGAGGCCAAATTATGTACATATAGATAAATATCACATAAATATATACATACATACATACATACATACAGATATATATATATATATATATACCTATGAGGAGACTCCAGGCTCCGGCTAGGGTCTTGTCCAACCCCGGTAAATGGAGCTCAACCAGAGAGTCTGCAAAAGAGAGAAGGAAAAATGATATACAGGAAGAGAGAGAAATGGGAAGGGTGTCTTTGGCTTGTTTATACTCAATTACTGTCGCCACTGCTATTCTCACTATCTCTAACTTGCTGCCGCCTTTTACTGTTGAGTTACTAATGAGCTCATTCTCGAACTATCGTAGTAAAAGAGGGAGTGCCTCGATCAATTTTGTGTTAGAAAAATGTAATTGCGGACTAAGGAAGCCCCATATGAAAAAATACGAACCCCGCATATTATGGGCCCATTCAGTTTCGATTGCTAGGCCTTAAATGTGAAAGCCCTTGAACTAATGGGACTAAAATCGTAGTAGACTGGGCTTTTTCATACATTTTCTTCTTTGTTTTTTATACTTTATGTATCACTCTTTCTTATTGAAATTGAGAAAAGAAAAAAGAATAACAGTTAATTTTAAAAAGGGATATGTTTACGAAGTTTATCGATAGACTCTTGGTCTACCGATATGACACATTCTATTAATATAAATATTGTTTTACAGTAAGTGTTGAAGAAAAGGTTCAGATGACAACAATTAAGAGTGAACAAAAATAATCGAAAATAAACTGCAAGAAACCGTAACCAATAAAAAAGAAAATAAATCAAAATTCAAAAAAATTAAACTGTATATTTAATTACAACAACGGTTACTAGTAAAATACTGCACCAAATTAACCGAAAGGACTATAGGATGAACATGTTGCCCTTGAAATTGTTCTTAAGTGCACATGTGGTGTTTCTAAGGTACAGTATGAACAAGATAAAAAGAGAAAATTAATACAATTCTTGATCAGCTTACATGACGACAACTTTGTTACTGTAAGAGGTCATATACTCATGATGAGTCCATTAGCAACTGTGACACATACATATTCTTTGATTAAACAGGATGAGAAACAAATGCAAGGTCATCAAACTGTCAGTTCTAATGTTATGGCACTTGCATCAAGTTCGCAAAATAGGAAGAAATTTCTTGCAAATCAGTACAGTCCTTGGTTTAAAACTTATGCTTTTAAAGAAGGTATGTAGTGCAATTATTGTCATGGAAAGAACCACATTAAAGAGACTTGTTTTAAGCTAAATGGCTACCCCAAGGGGCACCCTATATATAATAAGACAAAAGTTCAGTTTTCTGGCATAGTTTCAATATATCTGACAATTTCAATACTTCTGGTACTACTAAGAAAGGCAATTTTCCCCAGAGCAATCCTTTCATCCTGGTTTCAAAGCTATGTAAGTTCAATTTGAGGAAATATCTTCTGGTATTGAGGATCACAACAAGTTTGAACAGCTTGAGGCAAAGTTTGATCATCTTTTCATCATCATTGAGAAAGGAAAATGTAAGAATTACACTTCCTGATGAACATTTAGTAGGTATAGCTTTTTCTCTAAATACTCAATCGGTTAAGATTAATGATACTAAATGGATTATAGATAGTGAAGCTATACTGATCATATTTGCTGTGATCTTAGTCTTTTTCATTCCATTGTGCTTGTTGTTCCTCTCATTCAAGTTGTGCTTCCAACAGAATTGTATATCTCAATTACCAAATATGGTCTACTACATTAACATCTAAATTAATTTTACAACATGTCATATACGTACCTACTTTTCACTATAATCTTCTTTCCATTACTAAGCTCACTTAAAAAATACTAATTGTTGTGTCAAATTTTTACCAATTTGTTGTGAATTCAGGATCAGCACCAGATACACATATTGGCAATTGGTAACTGCAAAGATGGTCTCTATTTTATAAATATCTTAAATAATAAGAGCAAATATGTTTGCACTACGTACTGTATCTGTTTCCAGTTACCTCTGGCACCAAAGGCTAGGCCATACCTCATCTTCTGTTTTAGCTAAGATACCTATTGTATCCAGTACTTTGTCTTCTGTTTGTAATTATCCTTGTTTAGTCTTTCCATTAGCTAAACAAACTAAGGTTGTTTCCCTGTAAGCAATTCTAGAGCAACTAGTATGTTTGAGTTGGTGCATTGTGACCTACAGGGACCTTATAAAATCTCAACTATCAATGGATGTAGATATTTTCTTACCCTAGTAGATGATTATTCTAGAGCAACATGGATAATTTTGTTAACCACTAAACAACATGTTTGTTCTACTTTAAAACACTTCCTTGTATATGCTCAAAATTATTTTAGCACAACAATTAAAACTTTGAGATCTGATAAAAGAACAGAGTTTATGTGGAAAGAAGTTCATTCTCAGTTTGGTATTATTCATCAAAAATCTTGCACAAATACTCATCAGCAAAATGGGAGAGTAGAGAGAAAACATGTCTACTTACTTTCAATTACTAGAGCTTTAAGATTTCAAAGATCTATTCTTAAACACTTTTGGGGACATTGTATACTTTTTGCTACCTACATTATTAACAGGTTGCCTACACCTATCTTAGATAATAAATCTCCTTATGAATTGCACTTTCACAAACCTTCAAATTACCAACTTTTAAAAGTATTTGGGTGTTTAAGCTTTACATCTATTCATCATGCTGACAAACTGTCTCCAAGAGCTATTCCAACTGTCTTTATTGATTATCCACATAACCAAATAAATTATATTCTTTATTAGACAAGACCATTTTTATTAGTAGACGTTATTTTTCATGAGCATTTTTTTCTTTTAAGGATATAGCTCACTTCAACATTATCATCAGACCTTGTTTCTTCTGATCACATTAATCTTTTTTTGGCAATCTATTAATAATCCCTACCATGATCTTAGTTTTCTTGATTCACACTCACCTACTCTTTCTAGAACAATAATTCCATCAGAAAACAATCCTACTTCTTCTCCACAGCAAGATAGCTCTTCACAGCACAATGATCCATCTCTATCACATAATATTGTTCATGTTCCATTAAGAATTTCTTTAGGACATGAAAATAAACTTGTCTAGATGAAAGATTATGATGTTTCTGGAGTATCAACAGTGAATGTTATCACAACTTTATAGATTCCTAAAAACTATGCCCTGTCTCAGTATGTGACTTATGATAATCTTTCCTCTCAACATCAGCATTTCTTGGCTTCTATATCTGCATATATAACACCTTCTTTTTATCATCAAGCCATACACAATCCTAGATGGATTGAAGCCATGAATAAGAAATTAACAGCTCTTGAAGCCAATAAAACTTGGACAGTTCAAGAGCTACCACATGGCAAGAAGTCTATCGGTTACAAATGGGTACATAAGATAAAACATCATGCTGATAGTTCCATTGAAAGATACAAGGCAAGAATAGTTGCCAAAGGTTTTACCCAATCCAAGGGAATAGACTATCACGAGACCTTTGCTCCTGTTGCCAAAATGGTAATAGTTAGATCCACTCTAACAATGGTTACAGCCAAGTATTAGAATGTACATCAACTAGATGTCAACAATGCATTCTTGCATGGAGACTTAGATGAGGAAGTTTTTATGGACTTACCTCAAGGTTATAAAACAAATTTTTTTTCTTCTTCAGGCTCAAAACTTGTTTTGTAGGTTATTAAAATCTTTGTATGGGCTCAAGCAGCCGTCTAGAAAATGGTTTGAGAAATTACAACCGGCTCTTCTTCATTTAGGATACAAACAATCTCATGTAGATTATTAATTGTTCATCATTTCTACTTTAAATTATCTCACAGTTGCGCTAGTTTATGTTGATGCTATACTAGTATATGGTAACAGTGAAGCTCAAATTTCATTGCTAAAGAAATTTCTAGATGATTAGTTCAGTATCAAGGATCTTGGTTTAATTTCTTATTATCTGGGTATTGAGATTCTCAGAGATTCAGATGGTGGGTTCTTGAGCTAGAAAAAGTATGGCCTGAGTTTAGTTAAGGATTCTAATATGCTAACAGCTAAACCATTGAGTGTGCCTATGCACACTAATAAACGATTAAGGACTGATGATGAAATTTTACTAAATGAAACTAATGCATCTTTGTATAGAAGACTTGTTGGCAAGCTTATATATCTCACTATCACTAGGTCTGATCTCTTGTTTGTAGCACAACATTTAAGTCAATTTATTTCTAATCCTAGAGAACCTCATCTCAAGGCTTTAATTAGAGCTCTCAGATTTGTTAAATTCACCGTTGGACAAGGCTTATATTTTTCTTTCACTAATTCTTTACAACTCACTGGTTATAGTGACAAGGCTTATATTTTTCTTTCACTTAAGTGCCTCATTGATTTCTTATCAAGCTAAGAAGCAAACAATGGTATCTAGATCATCTGCTGAAGCAGAATATTGTGCACTAGCCATGACTACTTATTATGACTGATTTACGAGTTGAGCTATCCACACCAACTATTCTCTATGTGGACAATTATATTGTTGCTATCACAATTGCTTCAAATCCTGTTCAACATGCTCATACATAGCATGCATATTGAATTGGACTGCCATTTTGCTTAAAAACAAAATTCTTAATTAAAGGCATTATAAAATCAGTTTATTCATATTGGACCATTTTTCCCAAGTTGAACATGTGCAATCCTTGCACACCTTTGACTTGGGGGGATATTGAGGATATATGTGCTGCCAAGACACTAAGCAGTGCCGCCAATGCACCTAGGCCAACAAACACAACACGCAGAGCACATGTTACAATTAACACATGTAGCCAGCACATGGGCACCAGTACTATTAGATACACACCAACAATATGCAACTAAGCCAAAATGAATGAAGTTGTCCATGATCAAGTGCATACAAAGCCTAGCAACTAAAGCAGCAACAAGGAACAAAAGGAATGATGATAAAGTTGTTGATACAGTCGGTCCTTACGATGGAGTTGAGAAATACAGGAGCATTATCAATACTATAATAGTGTCAGTTAACTAATTTATAACTATAGTTGAGTAGCTTTAACTAGAGTTAGTAGTTAGATTAGCTTCAATCTTAAGCAATATAGTTTTGTGTAAATAGTTTGTAACGATACATTTAGTGTTATTCTTATTCTTTGGGAAGTATTTTTCATATATCAATGTGAAAACAAAGTTCTCTCACTTCTCTGTGATCATAGTTTAAAGTTCAACTTTATTGTTTTCAGATAAGGACTGCAAGTAAATACAATCATGGATAAGTAGATAAGCATGCGCAAACTTCAAAATTTCCAGCAGCCTAGTCAACATAGACACGGATCCCATAAACAATACATATATACTGCATTTATCCACGTGCTAGATTTTATAAGCAAGTTGTATATACATCACACAAAAGAAGGAAAAATTAACAATGGCTGATGTATATCCAATTTTTCTTGCTTGCAGTCACCATCTACATGCATAGTTTTCTCCATAATACATCACTACTTGGAAAATTAAATTATAAAGAAAAGTCAAAAAAATTAATTTACAATTTTTGTTCCTTAATTATACAAATAAATATTACTTGCTATGTAAACAAAAATCAATGCATGCCGGGAATTGAAAACCAACAAGTTTATATCTGACATGGTATCTACTACATATCTTCAGGAGTTGTAGATTTAGTCTTGGAGCTGGTAAACGGCAATGGAGGAAAGAGAAAACTCAAGTTTGACGGTTGATGATTATTGGTTGATCCGAAGCTAGACAACACTGGAAATGGCTGCTACTGTTGCTTCTCCAGCTTCACATTACCAGAGCCAATTATTGACGTGAGTGCGGCTGCTAAAGCTGATTGAAAACTCGGGTCCGACGTAATTATTTTTGTTGCAGCTTCAATCGAATCTGGTTGAAAAGATTTTTGAGTTGGACCAACAATATTATTGTTCTTTTGCATGTTATAATATTGGTAAAAGTTTTCTTGATTTTGGCTGCCAAAATTTAACGATCCGATTTGATTGTTATAATATGGTAATTGAGTGCTCCAATAGATAGGTAAGGTGTTGGATTCCAAAGAACTGAAGTTGAGATTAGTACTTGAAGAATTATTATTATATCTTGGAGGGAAATTTAAATTTGTCATGGACATTTTGTTGAAATGGGAAGAGGTAGAATTGGAGCTTGAAGTGAGGTCAAGAGTGATTGTCTGGCATGAAGATGAGATTGAAGAGTTGGGTTGATAAAATGGAGGTAATTTTGATTTTGAGTTATTGGAGAGTGAAAAGTTTAGTCCATGGAGCTCATGAACGGTTCCGGATGGGTTGGGGCCTAACCTGGAGGTGGATGAACCGGATAATAACATGCCGGCTGCTGCTGAAGTGCTGGAGGCCATGGCGGTGGCGGAAAGAGGAAGTGGGTGGTTATGTGCGCCTTCATAGGTGGTGATCAAAATGGACATATCGTTGGAACATCTTTGTACTTGTTTCCTCACCGGACAGGATGGTACAACACTGCAGCGATAATATGCTCGAGGGCATGGATTTCCTTTTGCAATCTTCTGCCCATATTTTCTCCATTGGCACCCATCATTCATCTACAAATAAAAATTAAAAATAACATTTATCATCAATTCATATTGATGATATACATCAAGGAAATATGTATTCAAATACAATCCGCTCTCCCTATTTCAAAATTAGTAATATAATTTCAAATGATTTTTAATAAAATATTTAATTTTTTAATATTCTTAACATTTTCTATATATATATATATATAGTAATGATATATGACAGTATTCAGTCAATCTTAACGTATAGATAATGGTATGTTATTAGGAATTTTATATTTTTACATAACAAAAATTAGATGTACATCTAATAATGAAACAGACTAAAAAATAACATGTATTTTTAATTTTGAAACAAAAAAAAAATTGATAATTAAGACAGAATAGTTCTAATCAATAAACATTCAAAATTATGAAGTGCAAAATTGCAAAGGTTTGTAATGCTCACCGTGGGAGTGTCGCATTTAACTCTCACAGAAACCCTAGCTTTTTTTGCCCCATTTTGTTGCGAAACTTCATCATCTCCGGTAGATCTCATTGTTTTAAGACTTTTTTGGGGTGGCAATGTCTCTCCGACTTCTTTTCGTACTTCCTCTAAGCTATTTTCAGGGCTTGGATTCAGCGAAGATTCAGTTGAACTCTGTTTAGGCACATCAAATTTGCAGTCTAGTCCAAGCACCAAGCCGCCTTCTTTATCATGTTCAACATTCACAGCTGTTTCAACTTTGTTAGGACTTTCATCCCTCTTTAGTTCACTTGAAGATGATCTTCCAAGGCTGAGGGACACAAACTCGGGTTCCTCCGTCATTTCTTGATGTTTTTTATCATGTGCTGTATCTGTAGAGTTCTTTGGAGCTTCTTGATGATCATGAACAATGTGATGGAATTGTTTTTGAAGGGTTTGGTAATCTTTCGTCAATTGATCTAAGTACATTTTAAGTCTCTTGTTCTCTCGTCGAATCTCATTCATTTCAGCTTTTGCCAGTTCAAGCTGGTTATCCTATATATATATCACTCAATGCAATGAAAATTAGTTTCATAAGACATGGTATGGAAATGTAGGTTTTATAATCGAAATTAATTATTAAAATTACTAGTTGTGGTATGGAATTAATTATAGAGATTGATCCATAGTTACTTATATTTGACTGAAGGTCCAGTTTGGATTGTAAAATTTCTATTTATGGCAACACATGCACTCTCTCTCTATATATATTATTATGTCTTTCTAGTGTTAGAAAGAAGAAATATGTTCTCTTTGATGGCGTATGATCAATTAGCAGTTAATACGCTAAATGTTTTCCCAACTGTAGTAAGGCAAATTAAGAAACCTAATTTAATTTGATCACCAAAAAATATATATCGATAAGAAAAACAAGAGATTATAAATGAATCTGGTATTCAGTGGCTCTCCTAATTTTTTTACCTAGTATATAGTAGTACTTGTGTATTTTGTTAGTAATTTGTATTTATCCCTTCCTAATTATGTAATTTTTTATTTTTTATTTTTATAATAGTTGCTCATGTTTTTAAAATATAAACTTCTAATTATTCATATCCCTAAACTCTTGAAAGGAAATATGCAAGAAAAGTATACCGGACTTTCCAAATTTGTCCACGAAAAGAAAGTATGCAAAGTACAGATACATCATATATCCACGGTTTCTTTAATTACCTGTTTTCCACAATTCAACTCCTTTGGTGATGGTGGCCTCATATTGTAGTCGTTCTGTTCCTTTCTTTCATTTCCAACCTGAAGTACATGAAGATATATCAGCTTCTATATATGTATACATAAATAGAGAATTACTTGTATTTAACTATTTATAGAAGAACATGCATGTGGTATATATATATATATATATATATATATATAAAGACTAGAAGTATCCATAAACACATGATTTTTTTGGGAGTAATAAGAAACTCAGGAACACAAGAACAATAATTGGTATCTCTACAACTCCGATTGAGCCTTGATGCAGGTTATATTACTATCATCCATAATTAATTACTGATCAAGAATTTATAAAAAGATGGAAGAATAATTAAGCATGTGATATCACTTGAGCTTCAAACCCTCCAACTATATTTTTTATCAACTTTGATTACAAAAACCATGTTCATAAATCAAACTCAAGTCCATGAATCTAATATATATATATATATTACATACCCGTATAATCTCCTCGGCAGATCAAATTCAATATTAACTCTCCTTCAATTCAAGTACTCTAAAATTAAAGTCTCATTTTCAACATCTAAAAATGGATATATATTTGAAACATTTGATGGATATAAAGTTAACAAACAATATGGAAGGGATATATTGAAATTTTACCTTGGAATCTTCTTCATCACAATTAGATGATTCACTCCTTTTTTCTTCCTTCACTGCACCTCCATCATCACCATTAGATTTTCTCAAAGTAGACTCCATCTTTCTTTCTTTCTCTCTCTCTGCATGTGTCATTAATTTATTCTTCTGTTATATATCGATGTAAACAAGGCTTGTGTTCTTATATATAATAAGAGCGGCCAGCAGAAATTGACTCCTCTAATCTAATTAAATAACTGTTTCAAACTTGCTGGCTTCATCTATGATCAAATACACAATGTCAATGCTCCAATTGCAGTACTCAACCAAACACTGTATATATAATATCCATATTTTTTATACGCATAGGAGTAGCAATATACGTATACTAGTATTATTAATTATTTTTAGCATAAAGTACAGTACACTAATTAAACACAACTTGAAGAATTCAATTTCTACGTTTAGGTTTTTTAGGTAACATGTCAGAGAGAGAGATAGGGGTTTGAGCCGCATTCGTCGGTCCCTACCGTGTACGGTGTACCGTGTACGTAGTCTTAAATTCAGCTGCATATATCTGCAAAAGTCATGTATGCATGGCTCGCCGGTCAAAGTTATGCAGGCTACCGTCGAATAAATTCGGATGACCGCTCGGCAGGAGGTGCGTGTTATATAAGAATTTCTTAGGCCAGGTCAATTGTGGGCTCAGTACTTTAGTTGTCCATATGCTATATGTTGACTTCAGTGGATTAAGATTTGATTGGTTGGCACAGTTTATATTGATCTCATTCACAATTACGGCTTCAAATTTTTTATAATAAATTTTTTATATATTTCTGTTACGAGAGTTATTAGCGACTGTTTTTAATGTTTATAACGACGATTTATCCCGTCGTCATAAAATAAGATTATGGTAATAAAATAAACTGTTGTCATAAATCCTAAAAATAGTCACTATAGTCCTCCTAATAGAAATACAAAACTATTTTGTTACAAAATATTTAAACCCCTTATTAGCTGCTACATAGACACTAGTTTTGATAGGTATAGATCTAAGAAATCTATTTACTTGTGTAAACGGTCGGTGGAAAAGTGGAAATTATCTTTACAGAAAGTCTTTCCATTTGCTTTGAAATGTAAGTACTAACTGTTATTTTTAAAAAAAAAATCTGGAGCTAAATCTAATTTTAGTTCATATATTAGATTAGAATATTAATTTGCCAAATTAATTTGTGTTAATATTTCTCGTTGTGCATGCAGTGTTAGCGGTGGTAATCATATATGTATTTTATTTTATGTCATGTAAATACCTATAATTATAGTACTTGTGACTTGTTTGAGAATTGAGAGGGGAGAACACCTTTGACTAATAGCAAAATTGTCAAAAGTTTAAATTCGTTGAACTATGCAAAAACTTTTGCTTCATTATAATTTTGACCGAAAAAATATTGCTGCATGACACACGTAGCAGAAGAATTTATCATGTATTGAAATACAAATCTCAGGCTGACTGGTCATAAGATTAATTTATGGATAACTCACATATGCCTCTGAATTTGGAACTTCAAGTCGTTATTGTATATATATATATATATATAATATCATGCACTCGATGAACTTGAAAGTTGAAACCCTAAATGGATGAGGTAAGCTTATATAAATACGAGTAATTAATAATGCACAAGCCAAACAAAATAATACCGTACTACCACTAAATATGACCATTGATCCCCTAAATTCAACGGCAGCAACCCCTATATAATCCAACCTTGGACTAAGAGTTAGCGTTGACATCTAATTATTGGTTTAATTAATCACCTAAAAATTAAAATAAACTATACACACACATACGTTACTACCTGCCAAGAACGTACATCCAGGTACATTTTCTCTTTTAAAATCATAGTATTGGTGATAGTTACGATTAACAGTTTTTTTTTCATTGTTAAAAACTTGACCTTATATATTTGTTATCGTCTGATAAACTCTTTCCCCAAATTAGGAGTCTCATTTTTTTTTTGTGTATCTTCAAGTAATGAGAGTCAGATCATTATGAAGTCTCAAATTTGACCTTAATAATGAGTTAATATATGTTTTGGTCATTGTACTATAAGTTAATTTTTATTATAATTACCAATTCTTTTTTTATGCGACAAACGCATTATTATACTAATTTTTTTTTATAAAATGGTTATTACTTAATATTCCGTTTAAAAAAGTGGCTAAAAATGTTGAGTAGACTAACGGTTAACAGTTATATATTATGTGGCATGTAGGATCCTATCTTACCTATCTTACGTGGCATACCATGATAGGAAAAAAAATAAAAAAAAAGTACTTAGCAAATTAAACAATTAAAAAAAATTAATCTCTCTTTCTCCCACCAACCTACTCACCGGAATCCACTTTTCTTACTGGATGTCACCGTCAATCTCTCTTTCTTGTTCCATCTCGTTCATCTCTCAAATTCAACTTTAAAAATCCTAACTCAAACTCAGATGTAATCAATAACCCTAACCAAATTAATCAAACCCTTCAACACCAAAGCCTCCAAACCATTCATCATCTCGTCAGATATAATATCATTGAATCAATCAACAGGTTCCTCATTTTTTTCCCTTTTTACTTGATAAGATCCAATTAGTTGCTAAAAATTTGATTACAAAGTGCTAAATTTTGAGCTATTACAAATTTGAAAACCCTAATTTTTTATTTCCATTACTGTTAGGAAGACATATTTCTCAAAACATTTGATTCTGAATTGAATTGTCAAATCCTTGAATAATCTATATCCATTAGATTTGAAGGGACGAATCTGCCTGCATATTTTTTGTTCAGATCTGAAAGTAACATTGAATTGAGTAATATAACATAATATGAAAGAGATCTTATTCGGGAGAGACGTAAAGTGTTCTTGAAGATTTAGAAAGGAGATTTCGGTGAAGAAGGGTTAGGACTAACAAGAAGGCTACCGCTGTCATTAGCTGCTGGTCATGGTGGTTATAGAGAAGTCCGGCAGCGCAGGCGATGAGTATTTGGGTTGCTTTATGGAGAGAGAAAACAATTTGGTAAATGATCTGAAGGAATTTTTTTATTTTTTTTTAATTGTTGTTTTGATTTTTATAAAAATATTGTTTTAGTTTTAGTAATACTTTCGTATGTTTATTTTGTTTATATATTATGATCTTGCTGATTTGTTTCTCATCTTATATTTTCCAAAATGATTTTTTCTTTTTGTTTGAAAAAAGTACATGAAAATATCATAAATAGGTATAAAAATCATGCTTTCTTAAAAAATTCTTCAACTTTTCATGGGAATTACTTAATATGTAAAATGATGTTTTTTAACACAGAATCATTATCATGCCACCTGTTAAAGTCTCATTATTAACCGTTAGTATACTTGGTATTTCCGTTCACTTTTTTAAACGGAATACTAAGTAATAATTAGTTTGTAATTTTTTTCGAGTACAATAATGTGTTTGTTACAAAAAAAGAATCAGTAACTACAATAAAAATTAGTTCTTAATACAGTGACCAAAAAATATATTAACCTCCTTAATAATTAAGGAGTAATTAAATCTAACTTTAATTTTATTCTATCCTCTCCATTAACCAAAATATAAAATTATTTGCTTTTGTATTTTATATTATAAAAACAAGAGATTTAATAGTATTATTTAAAGTGAATTACGAGTTTAAATGGAAATTTGACAACTTTCTTAAAACGAATTATGTTTATACCATGTGACTCTCGTTCTGGGACATAGCAATTCTACATGATCTATAGTAAGTGATGCCCCACTTAATATCTCGAGTTTTCAAGCTATGGAAATCGAGCTTTTACTGTGGTTCCAAGTTGTGGTCTAGCTTGGTTTCTTTTAAGTTAACTTGCCACTAAATTACGTTGTCTTTATCATCTGATTATTTTGTGTCAGATATCTTCTGATTATGTATTAAATTTTACTTAACATTAATTATGTCAGAACTGGTTATGTATTTAATTTGACTTAATATTATATCAGAAATGCATATAAACAATAAATTGACCATTCTATTTCTATACTTACCTTTGTCATGATCAATATTTTTCTAGCATTCAATAGATTTTTTCTCGCTCTGTGATGATGATATATATTATATATAATTCTGTGGTTATTTATCATATGGTGAAATAAATAATCTGAAAATAATGTTGACCAATGATTTTTCTTATATAGTACTTCTGAAAATATATTTTAGATAGGACAAGAAATATATCATTAATTACATGGTTATGGAATTAATTTGAATTAGTACTAGACCTTTAATAGCTTTGAGTTTTGATATCCACACTAGCTCGTAGAAATATGATATATTCTTATTTCCCTAACAAACCTGAGCATTAATTAGTTTTTTTGCAAGATACTGTATGTAATTTTAATTCACCATATAAAATGCTATCTGTAAATTGTTTTGTGATCCAGCGATAAACGCTAGTCTCTCTCCAAAGAAATTCTTTCTTTTCACCTCTTTTCATGTCTTCTTTTGTCCAGTTTTAAGAGAGAGGATATTAAATACAAGGATTCGGTTGTCTTTCAAAGGTGCACGCGTGATTTTGTTCAATTGTTTTATTGGTTTAAGATTGCTCTTTTTCAAATATATAAGAGTATATTGTTATTATTAGTTGTACATATTAATGTGAACTTAATTATATACGAAAATTTTAGACTTATGACCAAGAAAAAAACTCTTGTCAAGCTATAATATATATATGTATATGTGTATATATATAAATATATATATATATATATATATATATATGGATAATGATTTATAATAAATAATTATTATGAGTATTATTTTAGCAAATACCTCTTACACAATCTATAAATAGATTTAACGACCTAAAATAGAATTTTTTTCTCCACTCGTTAGAAGAAGTGGCGACAGATCTTAGTTACCGCTACTCCTTCTGGCGGCAGGAGAAAAAAATCCAACCGTTACTCCTTTTGGCAGCAGACATCAACTACCACTAGTTGAAACATGTAGGCATCAGTTGATATCTGGCGATGCATGCAAGTATCGACTGCCACTAGTTGCTGGCTATTGATGCATGCAGACATCAGTTGATGCTTGTTGATGTCAGCCGATGCATGTTAACACTTACTGCTAGAAGGAGTGTTGATGCATGCAGACATCAACTGATACATGTCGATGCATGCATGCAGGCATCGGTTACTACTACTTGTTGACTGTCAATACTTGTCAATGCATGTTGATGCATACCGATGCATGGCAATGCATGCAAGCATCATCCGATGTCAGATGATGCATGCCGATACCTGTCAATGCATGTCGATGTCTGCCGCCAGAAGGAGTAACGGATGTGCTAGGCTTGCTACCAGAAGAAGTAACGACAACTCAAGTTTGTCACCATTCCTTCTAACGATAGGGGAGGTTTTTTTTTCATTTTGTAAGGTTAAATCTACTTTTGGAGGGTATAAGATACATTTGATGGAATAGTGTCCATAACAACTATTTTTTATAAATCATTTCGCTATATATATATATATTTAAACAACTATTTTTGCTTCAAAATTATTAAACTTTTAAATAATTATTAAAATATTTAAATTTTAACTATGGTATATGTAAACATCAACAGACACTTCAATTTGTATGGTTAAATTTTAATTTGGACATTTTTACCAATTGTTTAAAAGTTCAATAATATTGATGATTTTTTTCTTAATAACTTGAGAAGAGTTCAATAGTTTTTTTGACTAATTAAATAAATGATTTTGATTGAACTTGTTCTGTGTGTGTGTGTGTGTGTGTATGTGTGTGTGTGTGTATATTGAGCCTTAGTAGAGTTCTATTTAGGTTAGGTAAATCATTTAACTAAGATGTTAAGTATAGGGCTTAATTCATTGAGTTTATTTATAATGGTAGTGGTTGTAACGTTTAGACTTCCAAATGCACTGTATCATTTTTGATGCGTTACGTTTAAATTTCGAACATTACATTTAAAAGTCAAATAAATTTTATTTGAAATAAACTTCCTGTAACTTAGATAAACAAAATTTTCAAATATTTTTGTACTTTCAAACATTGTGTAGCTAAACATATACATTGTCGTCGCTTCGTAAGTACATGCTAATATCACTTTTTGATTAGTAAAAGTGTGTATATGTGTGTGTGTGTGTGTGTCTATACACACACACACACACACACACACACACACACACATTATATAAGTCATTTTCCTTGTCAACTCAAAAGTTGCATCAATGCGAGATAGTTGATTTCTAGGGTTAGCTAGGTTTGATTTAAGTGTTTGGCCTACTCATCTAAGTGAAATTAATTAAAAAGAATAAGGTTAAAAATGAGTCGATATTGTGTATGTCTGACTATATATACTATAGTAGATCTTGAATCAAGTTGCAGCATGTGATGAAGGTGTTGTATGGGTTCTCCACGTTTTTGTCAAATTCAACAAAGGAGATAAAGATATATCATCCCACTTGTAGTTGTTGACGATAAACAAACAGAGCCATTAAACTTTAATAATTTGATTTTCTTGTGCAAATAACACACACACACACACACACGTGTGTGTGTGTGTGTGTGTGTGTGTGTGAATATATGTAAATAATTATGCCAAACATTTAAGCAATAAAAGGGTTTGACCCTAATTAGTTTAATATCATAATGAAGTCAAATTTCCCTACTTTATTCTATCATGCATCTTATATTAACATACTTATTAGTTTGTTTATTTAAAAACGTAGTCGTCTAAAAAATTAGTTTAAAACTTAGTTTCCAACCCGCCATACCCTAACATCAGAAAATAAACCAGTCATACAGACATCATATATATATATTGTTAACGCTCAAATTTGTCCAAGAGTTGTTGTAGGATTCAAAAATGGAATAAACCAGCAAAAAAAGGAACACACCAATGACCCGATGGCGTTAACCATATAAAAGAATCATTCTGTGTGAGAATCAATACAAGATTTGGGAGAATAAAACGATTAACAATAGATGTATTTGGGTTTAGAGCCAATATAATTATATTGTGTGCATGTGTATCTTGTACCTTGTATTTATAGAGTTTCTACATCTTATTAGGAGGGGATTAGAGGATCCTTAACCGAGTTAACTAAGAAATTGTTATTTCTTGAATTCCAATAGAAAATGGTATTTGTATGTAGAGATGGAATCCTTTATATAAATTACTAGTTGTTGCTGGGATGAAAAATAATGCCAAGGTGGTAATAAGACTAAAAATATCTTGGGTCTGTCTCAGTTCAAAGGGAGGTAACAAATATTTAACTAGGGCTCATTGGGTTAAACCCAATTAGGAGCTGGCAAAATATGACCTTAATATTGTCCCCATTCCTTAGCTTTATTTGTAAGACTAAGGAGTGAGAACATTAAAGTCCAAAGTTATTGGGCTCTTCGTCAAAATTCCTTAGCCTTAAAACCCAAAGAGGACAGAGGGTTCTTCTTTAATCCTCTTAAGTTGCGACTGCTCAAAATAGCAATCTTACGATTCAAATTACCTGAGCATAGTCAATCCTGAATCCGAAAAAGGATAAATGCTGGGAGAGTTTAGATAGTTCGAGGAGAATAATTCACACTTAAACTCATTTGAAAATTAAGGATTCAAGTCGTCATTTATATTATATATCCCAAAGAGGTGCTATTCGGTTATTGGATTGCCCTGTAGAGCCTTACATAATATGTTCTTTAAAAACATTAGTTCAAAGAATAAGGAGCCATGCAGAAGAGAACCACATAGGCAAAAGGTGCAGAGGTCTCAATTGACACTATTTAGACTGCGCCTTTTGTAATTCGGAGTTTTTCGATCATCGAACAAGTTTTTTAATATACTTAACGATGACGGTCGTAATTAAGAAGACATGTTCACCTGAAAAATAATATTTTATACAAAACTTTATCCGATTTGAGGAAGTTCATAGTGTATGTACAAATAATTATGACATAGATAAATAAAAACTGATCCGAAAGTTTTTCAAATTTAAAAAATTGATCAAAAATTGAGAACATGAATTTATGCCATCATGATTAACATAGGACAGAGTATACAATATATTACTTATAATTAAGTGATAATATAATGTGTTCAGATCTGTGCAATAAATTAAGTGAAAAGTAAATTAACTGAATAGTGGAGATAAACACTTAGTTTTATTTTTGTAGTCGTTGTGTCCTCCTTTGTGTAGGTAAATGATATCCAGTAAAATATTGAGTTGAATCTTATCCTACACCAAACTTGTACATCCAAACATGTATGTGCCCCCAATCCTTGGCGATTTTTTCTAGAGTACTGTCTTGGCGATTGAAGCTAATTAAATTGTGTTTATTATTCAATTAAACTAGATCAATGGTTCTACATGCAACGTATATATTTAGAATTCATTATAGATATTTGAATTTGTGTTTATGATATCCTCAAAGCCGTAAGACATGTTCAGTGGTTATTAATTAGCCATTCCACTCTAAATTATAAAATTATTATTAATTTTTTAAAAGTCAATTTCAAAGATTTGCGTATTTAAATTGGCATGAATTTATTTAATATTTTAAATGAATACAATTATGGTTAACATAAATTATTTAAAAAATATTATTAATTATAAGATTTATTGTTTCTAAAACTTAAATGAACCATATCAATTTTAAATTTAAAAAAATCTCAAATTAACTTTTAAAAAACAAATATTAATCCTATATATACGTTTGTAGACAATTCACAATTACTATGGGAAGGAGAATACAATTAATTATTTAAAGTTATTTTTTGCATTAAACATTATATAATAGGAAACTGATATTTCACAGTGTTTTTTGTTATTTCTGCATGCGAACCTATTTTTTACTTATAGTGACGGTTTTAAAATCGTCGTTATAGATCTATGACGACACTTTTTACATGTAAAGTGACGCAATAGGTCTATAGCGACGGTTTTAACATGTAAGGTGTAGTCATAGATATATAACGACGGTTTTAAAACCTTCACTATAGGTAAAAAAATGGGATCCACATGCAGAAATAACAAAAATCGCTGTGAAAATAATAGTTTCCTATATAATACCAATGTTTGTAACCTCGGACTGGCCATCGAACCGGAAAGGATACCGAGTGAATGGATAATTGGTCCAACTAATGGTCGAATCGTTATTGAACCGGTGACGTCATAAATACATAAAAAATATATATTATTAATAATTAATAAAATTTTAAAATATATAATTTTTTATAAACTAAAATATAGTTAAATAATGTTATAATATTAGTAAAAAATATTTTTGTAAAAAAAAAAAACTTTAAAACTGGTTCAACTAAACGGTTGGATCGATAATCAACTGATTTTGATCGGGACGTTGAAAACTGGTTTCTAGGACAAAATCGAACCGGCGTGCCAATTAATTTTGGTCAGATCGCCGGTTCAATTTTACAAACATTGTATAATACTATAAAATAATGTATTTGTGTTAACAAACATTGAATAATACTATAAAATAATGTATTTGTATTAACAGCGGTAACACGCAAGGCTGTTTTGTTTAATCAATTCGCCAAAGTCAATGTGTTGGATCTTGCGCATGTACAAAACCAAGAACAATAAGGTTTTCGATTTGCAGCAACAATAAGAATACTATTGGAATCAACCAATTTTCCATGAGACCTTCTGATTAAAAATTGATGGGTGTTTATGTATCTATAATTCAAAATTAATTGGAGGAGTTCTTAAAATGTCGATGGATGTGTACAATTTGATATGCACAATTTGAACTCCATCCGACTAGCTAGGTCAAAATTCATAAATTATTTAGCAAAAAAAATAAAATAAAATAATTCATAAATTAATTTTGTGGGAATTAAAAATACAATAAAAAATAGATTCCTCAATGCACCAATCACCTTTGCCTGGTCTATGATTTATTTTTATTTGTTCCTTATTTGACTTGAAGACAGGAGCAAACTGAAATGCAAAATGTTAAAGAGACATCTATTATATCTTCGCAGATCGTATATTTTCTTAAGCTATGTTTGTTTGTAAAAAATATATTTGGGATTGAATTATTTATATTAATTTAACACTATTTCAGATTATTTTATTCCATAATTAGGATTAATAGTCTTTTAAATAATTCTATGGACTATTTTATTTATTTATCATTACTAAGGTTATTTAAGTGAAATTATATAATCTTATAAAAAAATTGAAATTAATAGTCCCCTCATTTTAAGTTATTAAATGACTTTATATAACTAATAGTCCAACATTAATAATCCCTTATCAGATAATTAAATAGTATAAAGTAATATTATATTAAAGTAAATAGTTCAATCTCAAATATATTTTTTATAAACAAACATAACCTTAAGAAAAAAGTACGTCCATCTCAATTTAGATTAAGGTAATGCTATATTTAAGGGACTCCAATTTCTAAATTTTAAATTTTTAGAGAAGTTCTGGAGTTTAATTAAATATATTTAAAAAAATAAAATCTTTTCTTTTTAAAAAAATCTTTTTTTTTTATAAAAAAATAACGTATGAATCTCAATTTTTTGAATTTCAAATGTAATTTGAATACACATACGTATCATCATGACATGGTATTAATTGTTCAAAATCATTACGTGGGAGTGGGACGACGGGAATGTTCAGCGTAATGTTGAGTCCTGGTATTTATTATTACTCTACATAATACTACAATCATCTATGCGTATTTTGAAACATCTTTAAGATTTTATAGTACGTTTTAAATTAAATAATATAATTATTAATTTTGATTATTGTTTTAGTTTTTAATTAATTTAAAAAAAATAGTATGTATTTGGTAAAGAAAAAAACTTGTATAGTAAAAGGTGTTAAAAAATTGATCATTACTTATTTTAAATATAAATTATTAAAAAATAAAGAACAGTAATAGGTGGAGTTATTAAACTAAATAAGGATATATTAGTTTATTCTTGATCAAACTTGATTATCATATTTGACGAATAATCAAAAACACAAATTTGGCACCTTATATTATTTCCGTAAAAACTAATTACAAGCAGTTCCAAAAATAGATTATAAACACTCTAAAAATTATGACCCTAACATTATCCAGAAGAAAAACTAATTAAACAAAAATGTTTTCAAAGAGAAAAAAAATAAAAAAATAACACATCCGGATTTATAAATGGAATCCAATTTTGTTGACGGTGTGATGCTGGGCTCCAATGAATCTATGACTCAAATGATTTAAACTGAACTGATCCCGTGACCTGTTTTTAATTAGCTTGAGATTAAAAACAATGATTTGAAACAAAATCCTAACATTTGCTAGTTTATTTAATTTTTGATTATGTATATATATCAATTCTTAATTGTTTATTATTTTTTAAAATAAAAATATTGGTTTCGTCATCGTCATCATTATTATTATTATTATTATTATTATTATTATTATTATTATTATTATTATCAACACTAAATTTATTTTCGAAAGAAATATCCATCAATCATATACATTGTATTTCTAATGAAATCAATTTCATGAAATTTGAGATCTTACATTAAATATTTTAAATTCAAAATTAATAATTTTTAAAATAAAATATAATAAATAAACCTAAATTAGGTAGCCGTGTAGTATGGTTAAGATTGAGATTCTTAAGTTCGATTCTCACTAATATTAATTTATTTTTTTCTTTTATTTGAGATGTACTTATTTATATGCGACTTGATAATTATTAGTATTGTAATAATAATATTTTTTTGTTTTTTGTTTTTGAGAACTTTTTCTATTTCAACTCAATTCTAAAAAAATATTTTATCGGGATGGAAAATAGTGATAAACTGAAAAATAAAAAAACTCTTTAGTGTAGTAAAGGCAGAGGTTTATACCATTAGAGTAGGGCTGTAAACAAATATTTTCAAATGCTGATATAGATATACCTTATCTGTATCTAGTAGATATGTAAAATGAATTTTTCGTATTTATTTTTGAATACAAATATTATCCGTATTCAATTTTACATAACATAATATGAATAAATACTCAAATATTTGCATATTCGTATTTGTATTTATTCAAAATAAAATTTTAAAAGTTTTAATTTTTTATTATATTTTTAGTTATGGGCACTCTTATATGGGCAATAAACCTGTTCTTAAAGTTGACAGCAAGGTAATCTATCCGAAGCTTTTTTTGATACTCTAAGATCAGCAAGTCCATCTCCATGATCAATTTGGTTTCATCTCCTTTGAAATGTAACATAAGAATGCGGAGTCATTCCAGTTTTTGTTTAGGATTTTTTTTTAATTCTATTTATTTGTCTACAAACAGGATGCACACACACGTGTGTGTCGAGTCTGCATTTGTGGGTATATGCAAATATGCATACGAGTTCTAATTTCTTTTAATACGCAGATAACTTTGAAGTAATAGTGTGTACTGATAAGATTGTGCAATCTGAAAACTATTTCTGTGTAGTTTTGATATATATCAAAGCTTGCATATGAAGTTTCTGGATTTCAACTAGATTGTGTTATTTATGTTCAACTTCAAAAAGAATATTCAAGTTAATTTGTATTTGTCGGAATGAAAGTATATCTAGACAAACAAGGGATCTATTAGCCGACCCTTTGGAAGGAAATGGAGTAAATCAATTCAAATCCCCAATAAATTTACGTAGAAGGGGAACAAAGGAGGATCAAGTTAAAGAAAAGCAAGGATATCTAGTTCTCTGACTATACTTCTTTGGACAGAGTGAAAATCTTCAATAATTGATGTTAATGAGAACTTAGGAGTGTACTACAAAGAATCATAATTTAAGAATGAAGGTGGAGGCTTAAGTGCTAGGTTGTGGCTGATCAGCTTGTACATTTACTAAATTCTAGTGAATGTGGAGGGTCAGGGAAGGTTTGGGCAAACTTATATCATATTTATTGAAGTCTTTGTTGCCTATTTACAATAATACTTCAAAGTTCTTATAAACTATAAGATCAATAGCGAAGTATGTAATGCCAGAGTAGCTCAAAACCATTAGAAAGGTCCACGGTGGTCTGAAACTTCTGATGCCGAGAAAACCACAGAATATGAAGTGAAATGATAAACAGGGTCGGGCAGTCCTCTGCTTCCCCTAGGAAAACAATCAGGGTAGGTTATACTAGCAAAACATTGTCAATTGATTGTGGTTGGCAGGAATATAGAATTTGGATGCAATTAGATATATAATCATCTATTTGTACGGAACCGCTACATATGCGTATTAAGAGGATAACTAATGTACATGGCAAGCAACACACATTAATATATGACTGCAGAATTATCAACCTACCCGAACTAGTTTGGGATACAAGCCTGCGGTGAGTTGTGTCAGGTAGAGGGCATTTTGGGCAGCAAGCGAATAAGGGATATATTTGTAGATTCTAGTAGGTGGTACATTTTGAATGAGTATATGAGCAAATGAGTAGTTAGTTACTTTTGAGTGAAGGATAAGAAAAGTAGTATAAGTTAGTAGATTTACTTTTCAGCATTCTCTACCTATAAATAGCTGTAACTGAGAATTATTCTCCAAGCACATTATAAATTAAGTGATTGAATGAAATGAAGAGAAGCTTCTTTAAGCTTTTTCCTTATTTCTCTCTCTCTCTCTCTCTCCCCTTCCTCATGATCTTAGTGAAGAACACTGAGATTTCTATCCTTCTTCGTCCCAAATTCTGTCCAATTTCTCTCTATCTCTCAGTTTCGCTCTATCTATCTCTGTTTCTATCTCTAATCTCTAGTCAGGTACCAACATGGGCCTGACAAGTTGAGTACATGGCTGGAGAAATTTCTGCGAAAGCTGAGTACCTTTGGTTTTAAATTATTTTCTTTCTTCTTTAATGGCCTCTATTAAGAAAATATTTTATGACATATTATTTTTTTAGGTATGCATTGTTATGGAACAAATGCTTCGGTTGCTCCATGATTGTGGACTACCTATGGAGGATGTTGACTTTATCAATTCTGATGGGACAACAATGAACAAACTACTTCTAGAGGTTGGTTTTCTCACAACCTTATCATTCTGACAAGATTTGGTTATCTAACCGCTTTCCCAGGAAATTAGGTAGCTACACTGCAGTTTACATGTACATGTACTAAATCTTTTCGTTGCTTGGTAAAGTTGTTTTCGTATGTGATAAAACTTGTTCAGTTTAAAGGAGATATTGTTTAGTGAAGAAATGATCTATACATCAATAGACCTAGGGTGCATGTGGAAAAGGCCTCATACTAAATAGAATTCACATATTTTTACAATCTCATTTCATGAGTTAACGAATCCATCTGTGGTCTTACTAGCATGAGCACTGCACTAACGAGAATATGATGGCTAGAACTGGAAATTAATAAAAGGGCTTTCTTAGGTTCTTTGACCTTCTTTTCAATGATTTAAGTTATGCATTCTGTGTGGCCTACAGCAATTGTGCATTTGTCCTGTTGGCATACTAAATTTAATTTAAAATTTTCTAAAGAGAAGTTTGATTCATGAGTGTTTGCTTGGTCATCTCATAGAAAAGACAAATTATATATCATCTTTGGAAGCTGGCTGCCTCCAAAGAGAATACACCATATTTGGTTGAACATGGTTAAACTACCACACACGTATACAATAGGGAGGATGGGATGAATGGGGAATAATATGACCTCTTTTATGCTATAAAAATAATAATTATACTGTTGCCTGTGTAATCTTCTGAGTCCTGTATTTTCTAACCATGTCTATTATGTTATTAGGGAAAACCACGCATGACTCTCTTTACGGGTAGCGCAAGAGTAGCAGATAAGTTGGCTGTTGATTAAAAGGGCCGTATCAAATTGGAAGATTTTAGGGCCAGATGTTCAAGGGGTCTTTTATAACAATTTCTAATTCAATACTGGGATTATTTGTATATGGGTTCTGATGGAAAGGCATTGTTGTTGATTAATCTTCTTTTGGTTCCTGAAATACAGGTGGATTATGTTGCATGGGTTTGTGATCAAGATGCCTACAAGAAATGCTCGGCACAATCAATACTATTCGTGCACGAGGTCAGCTTCTTTATTATTTTTTAAAATAAGTTTATCATCCTCGTCTCTCCTTATCACAAGCTGGGCCCACACATGTTCTTATTTTAATCTTCCAGCAGTATATTTTTATCCTCTCTATCCTTTATCTCGACGTGATACAGTATTCTCGTGTCTTTTGTAGTTGTGGGAACTTAGCAGTTTTGCCTTTTGCCTGATCATTGTTTAAGTTCCTTGTGTAGAACTGGAGTACAAGTTCACTCGTCGATCAATTGAATAATCTTGCTTCTCGGAGGAAGCTAGAAGATTTGACTGTCGGCCCTGTCCTCACAGTAAGTCTGTCTACATTATTCTAGATGATTTATATTTTTTCAATTGCAATACATATGTATGCTCTAAAGAGATTAATTACACATCTGAGTATTTATTTGAACCATTTATGTTATTTTTTTTCCATTTGGATGATGAAGATTCTAGAAAGAAGTGATCTGATGAAGTAAATCTCATTGAAAAAACAACTGAAGCTGTCCAAATTTGAGATATTACATTTAAATTAGAATAAGTTGAATCTGCATCATGTGGAACAGATAAAACAATGCCTTGTAGATCAAAGGTTCAGCCAGTTTGGCCGATATTGTCAACCTTGGCTAGTTGATACAGAAACAATAGTGACCTGGACTACATTGTACAGTTCAACGTGATTGATAGGTATCACTCCCAATATTAGCTTACGAGAAAATAAAATTGATTAAAACATTTTCTATTGATTTTGATTGCTCAATTGACTAAATTGTTTTTTTCCCTGAGCAGTTACTGTCTGCTTCATTTTCAAATACCTTCCAAAGATATACCAAATTTCAGCGTAGACGATCATTGGTCAGTCTCTGTGTCAATCTACCAGTATGCTATTTATATGAACTTAAGTATTTTGAAGAGCTCTAGCCCTAGTGGCCTCCCTGTCATCCTGGAGATGAAGGGATCAAATCCCTCCTATATGCACCTACTTCTTGTAGGTTTAAGGCAAGGTTCTATATTCCCTCTTACCACCTTGATAATAAATATTTTTTTTGAAAGTCATTTTAAAAAAAAAAGAAATTTGTTGTGTGCTCAAAAGGCCTATGATTGAAGGGCATGAAGACAATTTCTACATTGTCAGTTTGTTTATGTAAAGATGTTTGATTGGATTCACTACATTAACTTGTGTTCAAATAATTAATGCGTTTGCGGTAATTATCCACATGAGAGTTTGCCTTGAATAACGTGCTAGTGTTGGCTAGAAATTGTTTTCACAAATCATATGGCAGATAGGATATAGCGGGCAGCTTGTTTGCATTATTTACCTATTGAATTTTCAATTAACACTGCTTCTGTTTCCAGAATGTATAGATGAAATTAAGTTTTCCTATGTTTTCACAGTTTACAACTGAAGCAATACTGGAACACTAGCGTAAATTACTTCAAATACCAGGATCAAAGCTACTCTTTGGAGGTGAAGTTTTAGAAAACCATTCTATTCCTGCAATATATGGTGCAATAAAACCAACTGCAGTATTTGTCCCACTCGAAGAAATACTGAAGGACAGCAATTATGAACTTGTGACCAGAGAGACTTTTGGGCCATTCCAGGTGAATAAATGGGACACTGAACACATTTTGTCTCTGCATTTTGAATCTAATTTGCTTGATAAATAGATGATAACATACTATCTACCTGGGCCTTATAGTAGCTCCAGAAACTTTTGACATGATAAAAATGTTTCAAAATTAGTTTCACCTTATAGAAACCTCTAGACGAAAAGGATCACTCATATGTAAAGAGTCATTTTTTCTTCTTCCTCTCTTCAGACTCACAGTTCATATTGGCATTTGCATGATAGCGAGTTTTCTTATTTCCTTTTCCCTTTTTGCTTTTTTTTTTTTTGCTTTTTTTTTGGAGGGGGGGGGGGGGGGGGGGGTTGGGTAGGGAAAGGGGTTTAATTAATCTTCTCACAGCTGGAATCTTATTGCCAAGTTGTTCTTCCCAGATTATAATCAGCTCTCAAATCTCAATGGTGTTGGATGCCCTTGAAAGGATGCCTGCTCATTTAACAGCTGCTGTTGTTTCAAATGATCTGCTGTTTCTTCAGGCAAGACTTTGTGACTATTTTCTTACATCTGTTCAGCTTTGAAAATTTATCTTAGTACGTTCCCTGCCTAGGCGTACCAGTGTAATGCTAATGAACTGTAGCATCGAAACTCTAGCTCAACTATATCCAATGTTTAGTAATACTGTTACTAAACCTTTCCATTTGGTTCCGAGTTTCTGTTCAGGTATTAGTTAGATCAGTTTTGCACAGCCCTATTTAGTATCTCACACACTAGCCAACAATGCATATTTAATCCAGACCACCAACTTGCTAAACTTTACTAACTTTCGTACTTTTAGAATATCATCTTGTTATACGGACTGGTTGGGTTTTGGTTCGGTTGCCACCCACACCTAATGAGATTTGTTATCAGAACCAGAGTCGTTCAGATGGGTATATGGGTGAGTATTTCAAATCAAAATTTAACTACTAATCTAGTGAAGTGACTGGGTTGGGTAAATCCTGGTCAGCCAGCATAGTTATCCAGGAAATGAGTCGCATCCTGATATGAATACAGGTACGGGAACTGTAATAATAAACTTAGGAGGAAAGGGAGTGACATTTACCAATATAGAATTATTTTTTCCTACTAATTATCCTGGATTAAAAAAGTACTACATAAGAACTACTAGCATGACGTGCTCACAGTAAATAGAATTTTGCTTTTAAGAGCCTTCTATTTGTTCAAGATTCTTTCCATCTCAATGAAATGAAATCTTAATTAATTCTTTTTGTGTTTAGCTGGTTCTTATATTAATAATAAATCTTCTATCCTGACTGAGAATTAAAACATCTGTAATTTTGGTGTACAAGTCCATCACATCATCCCTACACCACTAGTACCAATAATAGGCAATGCATTCAACTTGGGCATTGTCTTGCTCAAGACTGGTTTGATGATTTACTTGACATTTATCTGGAGTTGTATTTGAAATCAGTAGTTACAAATACTTGGATTCAACCGATTTTAGTTTTTTATAATTGCCAAAAAATTACCTAGATCCACCAAGTAAAACATAATGAACTAGTATGTGTGACTTTCTGACCATTCTCCAAGGTTAATGCTGTGTCATCGCATAATTCCGAGTTCCGAAACATACGGACGTTGCTCTTGTGATTAATATTACCTATGGTTTTGGGAACTTTTAAAAGTTACACCTGAACACATTTTATGAGTTCTTAAGTGGTTTAGTCTGGCTATAATTTTAACTCAATTTGCAGGAAGTCATCGGGAATACAGTTAATGGAACTATATATGCTGGATTTAGAGCAAGAACAACAGGGCCCCCTCAAAATCACTGCTAGGTTGAAAATCCAATCCTCTTTTTATCATGAAGTAATTTTGAGGTGTTAAGTTCATCACAATCAATAATCTGTTGCAGGTTTGGTCCAGCTGGAGATCCTAGAGGAGCCGGAATTGGTACACCTGGCAATAACGCTTGTGTGGTCTTGCCATAGAGAAGTCATATATGATGATGGCCCATTACCACAACACTGGGAACTTCCATCTTCGACTTGAGGAGCCACTTTGACAACAATGAAAGAGGATGCATACGGTGAAATGATGAGTGGTTAACAATTCAAAGTCGAATATTAGCATATATTCCTTGGTGCTAGTGCTAGAGAAAATAATTAAAATATTTTTCCTCCTTTACTTCAAGTTTTCCCTATTGTCAACTCTATTTGGTTTCATTCTTCTCAGCTTGATGTTTACTGCCATGGTGCATGCATCTTAATTACTTGACGAGCCTATCTCTGATCTTCTTTTTTTATAATTACCAAATGTTCTTGCTGAAAATCTTCCAGAATAAAGCGCTTCGCTCCACCCGACGGCCTATTCTATGAAAATGCTAAAAGGGTGAGAATCAAACTGAGACACTTGATATAGATAGATCCTCCAAAAATAAAAGTGCCATTTCCTTGTGAAATCCGAGCAAAATATATCTTCTTTTTTTTCTTTTAGGTTAAAAGAACTAAGGGAGTTTTAAATATATGATGCGAACATTGTTAATAACAATCTATAAGTATGATGGTTACTGTTGAATCTAAATTTACAGTGCAATTATTATTGTAACATTATTATTGGTATTAAGTATTAATATTGTTGAAAACACACCTCATTTCAGTAATAATGGATTTTTACATTTGTCATTTAAGTAATTAATATGTTATTTATCTTTATAATATGTTGAATTTGGGAGTAGATATAAAAGTAATTCTCAAATTTTTTATACTTTTTGTGCTGTTAATATCACACGGTAATTCGTTTGCCTATATAAATATAGGGTCCGCTTAATGTGTGCCTTAAGTGCACACATTAAACGCGAAAAACAAGAGATAAGACTCGTTAAAAATTATTTTTTTATATAGTTATACTGAATTCAATACATGGGGTTTATTAATATATTAATATTTTTTTATACATTAAATTCAGTGTGTCTACATAAATAAATAATATTATATATTATTTTTTGTGCTTAGTGTGTGTCTTCAGACACAGTTAAGAAAATTCATAAATATATTACTAGTAGTGTATCATAAAATATAAATATTGTCTTTTCTACTAAAAGAAAGGAGTGGGTACTGGGTTCGAGTGCATTGTTCAACAGTGACACAGCCTAACAGCCCAGTCCTATCAAGTGAAAATAGTAAGAATCCACGTGTTTGGCTCACTAGACTTGCTTCACTAGTCCGTGCTGAGGCGCCAAACTCATCATCACCTTAGGGCTTCAAATCTCTGTTTCGCCGCCGCCTTAAACTATCTATTATTAAGAAGCCAAGGTTAGATTTCTCTCTCCTCTTAGTTTTGTTTCTGCAACCGTTCGTCGAAAATATCTAGCATTAGTTTTTGTCGATGTCTTTGCTGGAACTCATTAAAAAGGCTTCAGCCAATACTAACGAATTGACCTCTGAATCGAACTATCCTATCATTCTTAATCCGGACCCAGTTTTACTCAAGTTAAAACCCCCAAATGAAGTTCTAAATGATGCATCACTCGTTAAACGTGTGGATGGTTGGCAAATTTCGGAAACTGACTCCGCAATAATCGAATTGGGGAAGAAATTCTTCAAAAAGCTGAACCGGAAGCTCAAAAATCCTTACTCATTTAGTAAGGATGAATGTATTGGGATGCTGAAAGCTTACTTGGAGAAAAATAGTGAAAAAGTTGGAATTTCTGTTGGTATTGATCCGTCAGATGTTGGGTACATTGATAAATTGATTGAAAAGCTAGGGTTTTTGATGGGTCAGGAGGCTTTAGGTTTGCTTTTGGAGGCGTGTATTGTTTTGGAGCTTTGGGAGTTATTAGAAACCCTACTAATTCGTGGGCTTATTAAACATTCCTCTTCTTCGAATTTGGTTTATAACTTGGTTCAGAAAAGGAAGTCAGATTTGGTATGTTTATGTCTAAAGCATGTTGTGGATCTTCAAACATCTGAGATGCTTTGCATTTTGAAGTATTTCCTGTCACCCTCTAAAGATGCTTATAGTAGTATGGTTAGTTTGAGGAAGGATTGGGAAAGTGTAGCCTTATCCGCAATTGAAAAGGCAACTGATAAAAGCCTTGGTGGGAAAAAGTTGAACTTGGCTAAAGAGGCTTCTGTTTTGCTTATGATGGCGTATGATGGGTTTTCGGCTTCTGAATTATGTTTGCATTACTTGCTTGCATTGAAGGATCTTGATGAAGTGATATTGTCATCTTGTATTAGTAAGTTGAATGGTTCGGAGATGATGGGTTTAATTAGGTATTTGGGGAAGTGGTTGATGAAGTATGAGAAGTTTCCTCAAGCATATCCTTGTCCTAAAGCTTCATCTGTGTTGGGGCTGAAAGCTTGTGAATGGGTGCCGACTCTTGTAAACATTGTGAAATGTTTTGGGCTGGTAATTGATGAACATTTCTCTTCACTGGTTCTACACCCGGAGTTTCATGAAGAGCTGAGATCTATAGAGGGAGTTGCTAATTCTCTATCCTCGGAAGTGAGACTCAGTTGTACTGTGGCAAAATTAACTGAAAATTTGAAAGCAGAAGTCAAAGGTGAGTAATCTGAACTCTTACTGGACACTGTTGTGTCAATTTTTAATCTTCATCTTATCGATGCAATTTAAGTTCACCTGAAAATGAATTCTAGTGTATTTTAAAGTGAGTAATTTTACCTCGTGGAGATGACAATTTCAAATTTGTTAACTGTTTCTTGTTGTCAGTTTGACTACTTTGTTCTGATATCTAGGAGAACATGTTTTCGTTTTAAAGAACTTCTTCGTTAAACATAAAAATATCAAATCCTTCAAAATATTTATTATTTTTGGAGGATGGAGGAGCTGGTGGGGTTTGGGGGAGATGAAGAAATGTATCTAATGCAAGCAAACATTTACACAAGGTACAATGGATGCATCAAGCATGGAAGTTAGATATTAAGCATAAATAGCATTGATTGAAGACTTGACCTCCGAATTCTAAGAATTATATGTTTGAATCTTGATTGTGAGTTCCCTCTCTAATGCATAGCGAATGAAGAGGATCAAAAGGCTAATCAATTAATATTTAAAGATTAATAATTTGGTGGTTAGTGTAGAAGTTCTAATTATAGTAGTAAATTTTGATTATGAGTCATTTCTTAAATTAGTGTTTTTACTTGTCTTCCAAGTTCTAGGTCTCCTGTATAATTTGTTGTTAAATACTGAACAGATTGTTCAATAACCGGGATCAATACCTTGAGAAATCAGGGTATGGAAGATGTTCATTGAGAATCTTTAGTTTAATTTTAGAGATTTAGGGTGCCAAACAGGAACACAAAAAACAAGGGATTTGGAAGATGGTTATAGGCGAGAGGAGCGATAAATATATTCCATTTCAAGTTTGTAGGTTACTAGGTTATAGAAACTCTCGAGAATTTGACTTGAAGATGAATGCAGGTTGCTTTACACGGATAGAAGGGAGTTGTGCTGATTTCCTTGCCAAGGCAAGTAAGCGTAAATGGTCCCTACATAGGCAACTGAAGTTGTTAATTTTGAATGATGCTATTGGTGTATCAACTCTTAGAGTTGTTTCTTTGCAGTTGTTTTGGTCTTTAGCCCCTCACAACCCAAAAGAAAGCATGGCGTGAAGTAGAGGATAAAGGACAATTAAAGTCTCAGCTGCTGAGGTGATTGTCTGCCCATACCTCTAGCAGTAAACCAAACATGATCTTTTGAGTTTAGACATCGGATTCTACACTGTTCTTGGAGCTCTTATGTCTGTGATTATGTGAATAAGTGCTTAGAGCTATTATGTCTGTGATTATATTTTTCGCTTTTATGATGCTGGGAAAGGAAAAAAGAAAAAAAAGGTTACAATTCCACTTTTACTCCATGAAAATCATTTCTGCTGAGTGATTTGAGTATACCTCGATGTGTCTAATTGTAGTTTGATACAATATTTAAGCATAGGGTGAGAAGAGCAGATTTTGAAGCGTGATATTCACACCTGGATGAAAGCATTAAATTCCTTTATTTTGGGTGTTGGAAAAGATCCTGTCGACCATTAGAAAGAAACACGCCTTTAAAAGCATAGTGTAATTGGTAAAGATGCAGTTTTTGAATAGGGCCCATCATTTGAATACAAATATTGAACATCATTTTAAACTGCAGTTATTGTGTTATATGTTTATATTTGTTTGTACACATGAATTTGGAAATAGATCCCCTTTCTAATGTTGTCTTTTTAGCTGCTGAAGGACAAGTTTACTTCCTTGCAAAAAGGTTTTATGGAGATTTGAAATTAACTTGCAGAAAGTAAATCAAGTTTCCCACATTTTGCAGGTTAAGGACCATTGAACTTGAGAACAACTCTACAAGTTGCTTGTCAGAAGAGCTAGCGATAAGTTTGGAGAGAAAAAAAAATGGTCCTGTAGACATTTTCAACCTCAATTTTGGTTTTTTGAAGAATCGGCATCGTTTACATGGTTGAAACATATATGTTTTCTTTTTTCCTAATTATGCTGACCATTGAAGATTTGATTATATTTGTGAAACATGTTGCACTTGCCCTCCCTCTCTCTTTATTTTTACATTTTTAATTTATTTTGCTGACTGGCTGTGAACTTATCCCTCCCTGCTCAGGACTCTGTTAAAACGCTCGGTTCGTAATTACTGTGGTTATTTCTACCTCCTAAATACTAAATACATCTGTTCGTAATTACTGTGGTTATTTCTACATCCTAAATACTAAATACTTTTGGCGGTGTTATCATACCGAGTTTTAAAGTGTTACAACTCACCAAGTTTTATTTATTTATTTATATATTTTTTTTAAATCTATACTATTACAATATAATAAATTTAAGAATATATTTTAGGAATATATTTCAATCCTAAGAAATGGGGAGACTAGGGCGAACTTGAGGGAGACTTACCTGTTAATATCCGAAGCATCGGCAGGTGCTTCAAGATTTGAGTATATTTGTGAAACATTTTACACCTGCCCTCTCTCTCTCTCTCTCTCTCTCTCTCTCTCTCTCTCTCTATTTTTACATTTTTTATTTTATTTTGTTGACTTGGTTGTGAACTTATCCTTCCCGACTGATGATCACTGTTTACCTTTTAATATCTGATTCACCATGCTACAATTTGACTTTTTGCCGTTGCGGTGGGGTAGGCTCTAGTCTGTGATATTGTACAGTAAGGAGAAAAACTTTCGCCACTAGGCTATCAAAGTCCCTATGTCAGTAGTGCCGAAAGAGTCTTTTTTGGGTGGAAAACTGAAACCGAATATTACTCGACCTATTACTCTCATCGATAACAAAGTAGCCGAAAGGGAGTAGTTTATTTAGTGCAAGGAAAATCCTCAAATGTGATGCACAGCTAGCTTTCCTCGGCACTGCCCCAAAGGGCTTGTTCCAGGTTCAACTTGCAAAGTTGTTGCATTGCTAATTCTTTTTCCAGGTTCAACTTGCAAAGTTGCATTGCTAATTCAGGCTTATGATGAAAGAGAGAAGAAGTACAAAATAATGTCAATAGCTTTTATTTTTTACCTTTCTTATCTCACAATAAAGAGGAAATATAGTCCCGCAATAAAAGAGAAAGGAATTCCCACAATTAGGTCCAAGGAGAAAAAGCAAATAACAAGACTTAGTGAAAGTGTACAACAAGCTGGCCTTTGCTTTGTCAAGTTTTGCCTTTTTTCTAAAAGAGCTAGTTTAGAAGTCCGGTTCGACTTGTTTACAACTCTTGTTAAAATATCTCTGTCATAATTATTAGGCAAAAATATATAATTGACAAAATTATATGAATTTTGAAAGTATAAATTCATCGAAGTTAATTTATGACATTCTAAAATTTAAATTGTGATATTAATTTTTCTTTCTTTCAATTTTTGTATTAACAAGTTTGTTTTTAGTAATATTTTAAAGTAATTTACACTATTTACTATTATATTAATTAAATTCAACTAAATTCAATTCAATTTTAAATCTATAATTTCTTGAATTAGGTAACAAAAATAAAATTGAATGGAACTTAATACTAGGGGTGAGCATGGTGCGGTTTGAAGCCCAAACCGCACATGAAACCGCTTAGATGCGGTTTGACAAATTCAAAACCGCACATGAAACCGCTTGCGATTGGTGTGGTGCGGTTTTGAATCGTTTGGTGCGGTTTCATTTGGTGCAGATTCGGTTCCAAACCCAATTGAAATAATTAAATTTTATGCAATTGAAATTAACAATTTAGCATCACACAATATTAAATACTACTTTGATAATACACAATTTTACTTATAATATTTTGTCTAAACAAAAGCAAAATAGAATCTAAAAACATGAATAATGATTTATCCTTATATATGAAAATTCTAAATAGAGATAATTACAATTTGCGATAATTCTAAATATTTGTACTTCTTGATATGCTTCATTTAATAGTGCATGGTGCGGTACGGTTTCTTAGATGCGGTTTTGCTCAGAAACCAAACCCAAACCGCATTTGCGGTTTTTCAACCACCTAAAACCGCCACATACGCCGAAACCGTTGGTGCGGTTTTAATTGGTGCGGTTTGTGCGGTTTTTGGTGCGGTTTCGGAGGCAATTCGGTTTCTTGCTCACCCCTACTTAATACTACTATCACTACAAGAAAATAGTTCATCAGCTACTAAATTCATCAGCGACCGCGAATATCGGTCGTCGCTAATAGGATTATCAGCAATCGACTATAGCGATCGCGTCTGAATTTGGTTGCTGTTAGTATTATCGACTGATCCACGATCGCTATAACAACTTTTATCGCTTAAAAAATTGGCGCGGTCTTTGGCACCAAATTTGTTGTGACTAAATAATAATAGCAATCGCATTTCGGTAGCTAACAGTGTCATGTCAGCTTTATTAGTCACCGCATGTGGTCGCTGTCGCTGATGATAGTAAGTCTAACCGTTTCAGCGATCGAATGCGGTTGCTGATAGCGGTCACTGATGTATTTAAAACATATCAGACGCACAAAGAGATCTGTCACTCAGGAAAAAAAAATAAGAGAAGAAGAGAGAAAATAGAGGGAGAGCAGCGGAAGCCATAGCTGGTCGCCGTCAGAGTTTCTATTTTCAAGTAATCTTTTTTTTTTTCATTTTCAACTACTTAATTTGTTAATTCTTATATTAATATTGATTTTTTTTTTACTCGAGAGCCCAACCACTGCGATCCCTCAACCACCCCCCATCGCGTCGCAACCCCACTTGCGTCTACCCAGCCCAACCACTGGTTTGTTGTTTTTTTTTGTGCCTGAATCTCGGTTTATATTTTATATATATATATATATATATATATATATATATATATATTAGTATTGTATTTTGTGCTTTTTGATTGATGGATTATATGAAAGAATTTTTTTTGTAGTGGTGACTTATATATTGTTCTGCTGTGAAAATGTTACACACTATTTATATAATTTTGGTTGTGTATTGCTCTATGATTTAATTTTAAATATTATATTATATTATGTACATTAATTAGTAAATTTAAAATGAAAGCAAAAATTAAAAAAAGTCTAATATTAAATACAAATGATATAATATGATATAATTTAAAATAAAATAAACTTACTATTATTTAAAATTAAAAAATAATAATATAATATGATATAATATAATAAAATTAAAATGAAAGAAAAAATAAAAAAATACAAATACTATAATATGATATAATTTAAAATAAATAAAATTAAACAGAATTTAAAATAGAATAAAATAATCTAATCCAATTTAATTTAAAATAAAATAAAATAATTTAATTTAATTTAAAATAAAATATCAGGTGATATTTGATACAATAATATAATAAAATAAAATTACAATGAAAGACAAAATAAAAAAATACAAAAAATATAATATTATATAAATAAAATTTAAAATAAAAATAAATAAAATAAAACAATATAATATAATTTAAATATGCATGAGTACTATCCCTAGTGGTGCGCGCAGCTTATATGGGCTGACATATGTGTGAGTAGTAGAAATCTAAAAGCTGGGGTAAGCGACACAAGATTGTCACCACAAGCATCAGGTATACCTGAAGGAGATAAGGCAAAAAATACCTATAGGGGTCGTAGTATCTTATAGTTGTAGCATATTACTGCCTAGAGGTGGCAAACGGGCCGGCCCGGGCCAAAACAACCCAACTTTTTATGGGCTGCGAAATATGTGGCCTGCCCCGCCCGGCCCGTGGGCCATTTAATAGTTATAATTTTTTTTTATATATATATAATTTTTTATATATATATTTTTACAACTATAACACATAATTTGAAATAAATATACTAACTCTAATTATTTACAATTATTACAATTATGACACATAATTTCTACATAATCATTTAATATTATTAGTATATAAAATAAAACAACCAATAATTTTATGGACATTTTGTTCTCATATATATTAAAATGTAATTAATCATGTGATTAATTAATTGATAAATATAAATAATATCAATTTTAAAGATAAGAAAGTAAAAGAAAGACTAAAGGTAATATATATATTATATTCATAATATTTTTTTATATTATTATTGAAGAGCATATGTTAGAATTTATTCTTATATTTTCATGTCAAACAATAATAATTTTTTTTTAAAACAAATAACTTGTGGGCCGGGCCGAAAACAGCCTACCTTTCACTAGGCTACATTTTGAAGGCCCAAATCCCGATTTTTGGCAGCCGAGTCGTGGGCCACTTTTGGCAAGTCTATTGCTGCCAATGTACGTATGTTGCAAAGTAACTTTTTTTTTTCTTTATCTTTACAGTCATTATATTAGTATGAGAGCATGTGATTAATATATGTTATGTATAGATTTCGAGTTATATTTATAGGAGGCTACATCTCAGGATCAGTCTATCCATTGGCTGGATGTGTACATAATCACCTGCGATGGTATACCAGAGACGCTCCAGATACGTGTAAGTTTTCATAAGTTGATATGTTTTTTATAATTTTTAACATCAATCGTTCTTTAGGGTAATTTATTATTTAATTATAACCTATGTAATTTTTACCCTGATGATATGATACTTATAACGCATTAATGGATGAGCGCTATCCTCTTGACACCTCGCAGCCATCGATATATCAAGAATTATAGGAGAGGGCGTCAGTTGTGAAGAAAAATTACGTCAAAGGTTAAAGACAACGACGCCGACCGTCTATCAATGGCACGGGCAGTTCTGTTACGTAGTCTACTCATACATCATGCCACGTGTTGACGCCACATATTGTCGTTGACTGTGTAAGAACTATCTGTCAAAATCGTGAGTTTTTTCGTACACTCGACGCACAACTGCAGTCTCTGGGACCTGATGAGTTAGCAGATGCAGTGGCGGTGGCAACACAACACCATGATGGCTCTGAGGTAATCTTAGTACTTAACACTTACAATGACTCAAATTACTTAATTAATATATTTTTAACATTGTTCTATTCTTTTGTTTTACAGACCCGTTTGGATGAGGATGCGTGAAGAATTTTTTGTATTCTTCTATTCGTTATTTTCTACGTTTTTATTAGTTTATACATGGGCATGATATTTATATTCTGATCAACTTTGTATATAGACTTTACGTTGGTTTATTTATATTTCAATTTAAATGAATTGCATTTGATATAATCTTTTTAGATATAATGAATAAATTAGTTGATATTATGAATGCGTGTGGGACTTACTATATATATATGAACTGTTGTGTGGTGGGATATAAAACAGGTACAATTTTTTTGAAAAATTCACAAAACATGATTTATTTTTTTTGGTATAAGCGACCGCATGCGGTCGCTGATACATTTCACCCATTTTTATCCCTCACATCAGTGACCGCATGAGGTCGCTAATATATTTTTACCTACCAATAGTATCATCGATCGCATGTGGTCGTTGATATGGGTCGCTGAAATGTGGAACCACGTGACATACGTCAGCTTGAAGCTCAGTCATTTTAGAGACGGCGTCAGTCTCAATTATCGGTCGCTGATAATTCGGTTACTAATTGCGGTTGGCAATGTGCAACCAGTAACCAGATAATCACGCAGTTAATAATATCTATCAGCAATCGGATTCGGTTGCTGATATGCGGTCTCAAATAGGTTTTTTTTTTAGTGTATAAAATTAGGTGGACGTTAGCCCGTTCGGCAACGACTTATTTTAAAATGACTTAAAGTTAAAATTTAAGTTGAGTTATAAGTCATTTTAAGATATGACTTATAATTAAAAGCGCTCGGCACCATATTGATTTTTAAGTCAAAAATTAAAATAAAATAAGTTGTGAAGGTGCTCGGCTGATGCTCAGCTGATAATGACTTATAAGTAGAAATAAACTGTAAAAATTACTAAAATGAATATTAATGAAAAGATACATTAATTCAATATCATATCATAAGAATCACAATTTTTCCATTAAATAAAACACTAAACAAATAAATGTATTATATTGTATTATAAATATAATATAATATAAAATAAATATGTATAATTTTTACAGTTTATTTCAACTTATAAGTCATTATCAGCCGAGCATCTTCACAACTTATATTGTATTGTATCAATTATATATATTTATTTATTTATATAATTGATAACATTTTTGTCTTAACATTTTTAATTACATGTTTGTTTACGTTAAAGAAGAAATAAATATTAAGTTGGAAGGATAAAGATGTCATTTAGTAAAATAGAAGATGGGCAAAATGAACATTACATTTGGTCAAACCAAATTATTAGGAATGACTTATAAGACATTTTTAAATAAGTACGAAATTATTGCTTATGTATTTTGACTTATAAGTCAAATATAAGTTAAAAAATAAGTCATTTCCAATCACCTCAAAAGTAACAAATGACTTATAAATTTGTTTGACCAATTTATAAGTCATTGTCAAACAGTAATAATAAAAGAAGTCAAATGAGTTTCTTGTCTCTTTTTCCAAAACCCTCTAAAATCGAAACATATTTGGAATCCAATTTGAGTTCGAATTTGAACTTCTTTCTCTCTATATAACAAGTATGGTACACATGTAAGGTAAGTTAAGTCCTTTGGTCCTGAAGAGAGAGTCAATAGTATCATTATGAGTTCCCCTGCTGGTGTGGCCCTTCTCCAAAACCTCCAACGACGTGCATTTCGCCTTAACATCTGAAAAATTCCACATACTCTAATTATCTTCCTCTTTCCCTCTAAAATCCTAAACTCATTGAAATTGCAATTCACACTTTGATATCAAATGTAAAAATATATACCCCATGTATAAAAAGTATAAAGAAAACACGGTGAATCAATTTTACAAATCTTACATTATACAAAAGTATAAAATAAATTAGCATGTGATAGGACTTGTACCTTTTCGCCTTGTAACTGTCGATCCAATGAGATCTCGCACAGTTTCTTCATCTTTTTCTTCTTTTGCAACTGATTTTCTTTCTTCCTAGTTCTTTCCTCTTCACATATAATAGATCTGATTGTATCTCTCTCTCTCTCTCTCTCTATATATATATATATATATATATATATATATATATATATATATATATACACACACATTAGGACTTTGAAAATTATGATGGAGGATTTCAGGGCTCGAGAATTCATACAAATCCGCAAAGAAAACATTTAGTGGAGGACATTCAGTACAAGTCTTGGACAAAATTAACTCGAATATAATTTTACGAAAGAAAACTTATAACCAAACTTAATTTAGCTTATTCTTATTTTTATCAATAACTCGATACTAATTCAAGAGGACTCAGCCATATATAAAAAATATTTATCGATTCAATTTATTAGCGCATCGCCTTTGCGCTTGTTATAGATAAGTTTTGATGTAGGGTTGATTGAGCTTGCGTACAATCTTCAAAATTAAAACTCCTGCATGTCCTGTTTTTTTGTTCTCTTTCTTAATTCTCATTTGGTTCCTCAAGTTTCTTTAATATTCTCTCAACATACTTCTATATACAATTAATACAGTCATGCTATCATTCAATGTAACGCAGGATGATTCTATTCTCCCCAACGACATCAATGAACTGGATGCATTTTTCATCAAATGTCAAATTGGGGATAGGATTACAAAAACATTGACAATTCCACGTGCATTTTTCTTGAGAAAAGATATGATGATATCAATATGGAACCACATTACCCGTATATATGCATAATTAGGAAGATATACTCTACGGCAGTTTGTATGGCACGTGAATGTGATGATTCCAATTCCAACGCGGGCCACAAGATTCTGCCTATCAAGCTGGAGATTAATATTCACGTACCAACACCAACAGAATTGAAGAAATTGAAGGTTGAAGCGGTTGGATATTTTCTCAAGTCAAGGATTCAGTGTTCATCATGATCGATCATCAAGAATTCATTAATTGATGCATTTTTCAATGGTTAATTAGATCTAGCTAGAAGAGTAGGACGTAATTTTCTTAATTACTCCGTCGTACTTTCTGTTAACCTAAATTGACTGTGTAGGTAATCTATAAACTAGTTTAAAGTACAATATTAATACAAGTATTCTTTTGGACTCTTTTTTTTTTCTTTTTCTTTCAGGTTTTGGTATAGAACAATTTGCTCACTGCCTTGGCCCTTGGTTTATATATAGTGGTAGTCAGTTGTGGCACGCAGGAAGGGCTAGCTCGTGCGATCGATTGTTCGCAAGGGACTAGTGATTCTATGATTGTGACTTAACAGAACATCAATAGAATTAACAGAAGATGAATAGGAGATACAATGCTTGCATTCATGCAGAAATTAAAATAATTTATAATGTGTAGTTATAACTTAATTATATATACACTAATTTATATTTCATATATATATATAATGGAGTATAGATTAATTAAGTAAAAAAATTAATGAAGTTTTAACAAGGTTTGTTTTCTTTACAGGAAAGAACACCAGCGAATTGGGTGAGCTTGTTAACGTGTTCCCCAGGCTTAGGAGCGATCATCTCTGCACTGGAGAAGAAGACGTGATTGGGGTCTCCAGATTCTTTAAAGAAAGCTCCATTCAACATCACATCTCCCTGTGATCTCCATACCCAGTTTTTATATACACTCTCGTCTGCATAATCCCTCTTTGTCACCTATTTAATTAAGAATTAGTTAGTTAAACAGCGCAGCCAAGCAATAACTAATAAATATTCATTAGTAACAATTAATAAAAATATTATTATAGATAGATATCATCTTCATGCATGCATCTTCTTATATCTTAAATTAATTATATCTACCTCTTTGGCGTTGGGATTTGGAGGAGCGATAAAGCGGTTACCCTGGCTGAGGATGGTGGGCTGGGAGCTGCCGCCTATGGCATACATGAGCCAGTGAGTGTAGTCATTGTTGACAATATGCACAAACCCCCATCGGCATCTTGGCATTCTTTGTACTAATCCTTTCCCAAAATGATTGAATGCCACCGTCACTTGCATTATCTTGTCGTCCGAATATCCGTCGCTTGCACCAAATAACATGGCCTCATTATGCTTGGTGAAGTGGCAATTGGATATGGTAACGGCCGTGGATGCCTGAATAACATCCACTAACCCATCCTGGCAATTGTACATTGAAATATGGTCTACCCAAACATTTGATGATCCAAATATGGATATACCATCCCCATCACTCTTTGATCGAAATCCGTAGTGATCCACCGAACTTCTAATTGTTCCACCATTTCCGGCCTTAATATCATGAATACGAAGGTTATGAATAATCACATTCTGCACAAATTGTACGGTGAATCCTGCCCCATAAGCAATGTGCACTTGGGCTCCGCGCCCGTCGATTGTCTTGTTACTGGTCATGATAAGCTCTTCACTTAGTCTAATCACCATGTGCTGTTTAAATATGATCCATAGAGGCCCCGGTTGGATGACTGCATGGCGTAACGTCCCCAGTTTAGGGTTTACCATGTCATTGTCGGATGAATCCGTAACCACGTAAATCTTGCCACCTTTGCCTCCAGTGGTGTGGCGGCCAAACCCGAGTGAGCAATCGGCTAGTCTCATCCGGTTTTTCATCCAGTTTTTGTCGCACCTCCAGCATTGGTCTATAGGGTTTGTAGCCAGGCATGGCCCTTTGTACTTTTGTTGCAAATCCCTTCTTGTGGTGTTACCCCCCTCCGTAGCCCTTCATCAAAACACATACATATTACACAATTACAAATTATAAGAGGCAGGCATAATTCACATTTACTAGGAAAATGCAAATATGCATGTTTTTATTTACATTCAAAACGTTAATAACAGCACAAGTATTACTTTTTTCATCGCAAATGCTGCCTATAAACTCAAAAGAATGCATTACCAAAAGGGTATTTGAAAATTCGTCTTTTATTTTTAATTAAAAATAGATAAAACTAAGCCCCAAACTATGGAATGAAACCATAACAACATTATAAGTTGAATAATTAAAGCAAACTTACTTGTGGACATCGCTGTTAAATTGATTCATAACATGATGAGGATTAGGCTCATATGCCTCGTTTGCGGCCTTCTTTGCTTGCTCAGCTCGCGCCCGCCAGACTAATTCGTCCTTTTTAGCGTTAGGGTCGTCCTTTTTGGCGTTATGGTCGACCTTTTTGGTGTCATGGCCTTCCGCAGACGCCGTTAAAATTATTACACTAAAAACATATACACAAAGCAAAATAAGCTTAACACCTTCCATCTTTTATTTCTGTGATTTTCTCTTTATACAAAAAATAAAAAATATTGGTCATGTGTTGAACTTTGCTATGCTCAACTCCTGATCCCAAACCAGATCATAAACTAACAAGGCAGTCACGGTTAATATTGGTCTAGGCAATTATTGTGGTTTAATTATTATATATATAGATATTTGATAGAAAAATGATACCTAGGGAGTATATGTTTGGGCGACGGAGCTGTATCCTAGTTTAAATACCACACAAAAAATAAATTAAGTAATAGAAAATGGAAATGATAATGAGAAGTTGGGAGGGAAATGTGGAGAACCACTTCCCTTACAACGGTCAACCGTTAGTCAATTGTTTTTTTTTTTTTTTTTTAATTTCTTTCTGGATATACTCTTTTCTCTCAAATTAAAAGTCTTTTTTTTTGGGTCAAATTAATTATTTTTAAAACTAATTTTTGTAGCATTGTTGATAAAATTTAAGTTAAGAGATTATAATTAATCATAAGAAACAAGATACAATTTGTTACTAATTCTAATTTTTATTATTTTAAAAATATATTTATATATGCTTAATTATTAATTTTAACAATGATCAATTTCACTAAAAAGTTAAAATGAGATATTTAATTTGAGATGAAAGGAGCAATAAACAATGGATCCCACTAAATAAAAAAAAAACAAGAATAGGAAAAAAATGAACGGATTCCAAGGTTTTTAATTTATATTTTGACACAAATTACATATCAATTTTGTTGGTGTTAACGCTTATTTTCATCCACACGTTCAATCACCAGTTTGGACGTAAACTTTCACAAAGTGAATCATCGAAAGTATTTGACGACTTTGGACTGCCGAGAATACCTCCAGTGTGAGAATAAGAACAGATTATAAGTTAATAATAGAGGAAGAAATATTTAGTAGATTTAGAATAGACTAAGATGGATATACATTTATTATTCACCTATATTTATAGTTTAACATCACTGTCTGAATAGGATTATAATTTTTAATTGAAATTATATAAAGAGATTATATTAGAAAAAGATAAATACCATATAAAAGTTAATATTATATATATAAATTGCATGATACCTTCGTTGATAAGACACTGACCAAAGCCTATTATATTAAACTTAAAAGTTTATTATGGAAATTCAAATGATAATGAGCCTACTGGGAGTAAAGAGCATTGAGGCAGCCCAAAATACACTACCTAACATTAAGCAGTTATTATTACTATCTAATTCACCATATGATTACTCGTTACATAAAACTTTTTAGTTAATTTATTGTTGGAATTTTATCCAACATATATAATAATGAGATTTACAAAAAAAAAAATTATACATAAAATTGAATAAGAATAAGAATAAGAATATATATTACCTACATATTTGTTCACAAATGATTGATTATCTCAATATATTTGTAATGAAAATATTACCCACATCAAATAATAAAATACAAAGGCTTGGGTTGAAACACAAATTAGGTTGTCTTTTTGAAACAATTCACACCTCCTCTTGAATTATAACCGGTGCAGAATGATATTGACATGTCACCTCAAGGATACAACAGTCCAACTACCCTTAATTACTGTAACTTCTCAATTGAAGAAGTAGAAGTTTCACACAACACCATTCTTTGCACATTTGTAAGTATAGAAGAAGAGTATAAATATAGAGGAAATCACTAGTCTCTTCTCATTATTTAACTTCTTGTATTTTTTTCATTCTTTTTTCCACCATTACACGTGAAAAGTCATATATTTATAAGTGTAAGAAAATTATCATTATGAAAACTTTTGTAAATCATATTCCATAATAATAGATCTAATAAAGTGCTATAATAATTTATACTTAAGAAGAGTTGTATAGGGACCAATAAAAAGATTTATGATTTGTAACGGTCTTATAAAGACAAAAAATAATTATTAAAATAGAGTATTAAGAATGAATATAAAAATTCTTATTTTTATTAAAATAGAGTATTAAGAATGAATATAAAATATCCAACGAGTATAACTTTAAAATGGGTTAGATGATCTGTCTTCTCAAGTTACTTTGAACTATTGTATATGCATGTATGCTACTCTTCAACTTGTTAACTATGTATTCACCCACTGACTCAGTAATATATCTAGACTCTACGGGAACACCAAGGCGTATATTGCAAAATTTTATATCAAAGAAGTTACCAGAGGATTTTGTTAATAATATTCTGATAAACCCACAACCCGAAACTTGTAACTTTTCGTCATTTGTTCTTGCTGACCCTTTTTATCAATCACTGCAAACTGTTTCCATGGGATCTTCTTTCTTCAAATGATTAGCTTAGTATGGTACATACGTACCCTTGCAGTAATTTTAAGACGGGGCCAATTATTTCTTGACAAGAATACTCTCTATTTCGACGTCACTGTGAAGAGCTTTGTAGCTCTATTCTTCTCCACTGTGTTATCCATCAAGCATCACATCCATATCCTTAAATTATACTCCATCATCTCATAGTATGGATTGCCTCGGTGCGCCATCAAATGAAAGGTACGTTGAAATGGTTCTGATCAGAAGCTTCCTTCCTTCCAACATCTTTCCATAAGTAGGAAGCTCTTTGGCGGCTTCTTTTGGTTTTGGATGATTTAAAGGAAAGGGAGAAGAATGAATGAAGTGAAACATAACAGGTTGGATCTTGATTGATTTTGTAATAGAAATGAGAGATCAGCCGGTTATCTACAATGACTATGGCAAAAAGGCCAGAGGTATAATTCAAATGCTCGTGATCATGCAAATTCTTCTTCTCTGGTGATTGATCGACATATGTTTTCCTTCACTCTCAAAGATATCCCTTTGCTTCTTCCTCTCTTGCCGTCTAACCATGTTTTTTTCTTATAAATGCATGTTTTCTACATGATTTTACTAGTTTTTATCCGCTTACTAATAATTTTGGTTGGTAATTGGTATATTTACTTCTTACTGGGATTATACTCAACAACCGCCAATTCACTATCCCTACCGATGCTTTGATTGGAGTTATCTATCCTGTCAAGGTAACGAGTCCTTATACTACAGATGATCGACCAAACTAAATTCTTTTAATTTGCCCTTCATTTTTCCAGTTTCAAGTAGCTCTATTAAATGGAGTGGTGGTGTAATATTAATTATCATTTTTGTTAATTCATAATACTCTTCGTGCTGCAGTTAGTGAGCTTGTTCCTGGACTGGAGACCAATTTTAGGTTCTTCATACCTTATTAAATGTTTAACAGAGTGGGAAATTCTTCAACTTCTTTTCTTTAATTCCCTCGGCACTTGCAATAATTTTCTTTAAGACGGTTGAGTTGGTAAATCTTTTATTGTACAACCGTGGTACTTTGATTTCTAAATTCACATATTTAAAGCATAGCTTTTGCAGGAAATTGTACTCGTATTTAAGTTGACTATGATAATAACAGGTAGAAGTGCAATACTTACATGACTTTTCTGGGATTACTGGAGGCATCAGTTTGGCAGCCCAACCGCTATTAAAAAGTTTAGTCTCCATAAAGGCAGACCTTTCATCTGATACAGCAACAGTGAAATTCGCCAAGTGCAAAGCTGCATGAAATTCGACACTTCAATCCTCACTGCTTCCCTCACGTTGTTATTCCGTTCCCCTTGCATTTCCTTACCTTTTCATTTATATAAATCCATACATATAAGCACCAAAAGAAATTGTTAGCTTTCTAATAACTGCAATTTACATAAGCTTCAACTTACACCAGAAAACTCACGACTAACCTTGCGAATAATGCAGGAATGACAAAGGTGACACTTTGAGTGCTTCCTGTTACCGCTCAGTGAATCCCCTGACCAAAACGGCTATTGCACCAGAGCTAAGCCATGGCTTCTTCAGAAATGAGACTACCTTCACAATCGGTACTCAGCATGCAACATTTCCCGTTACATTGGTGAAAGCTTGAGTGAACACCCAAGGCAAGGTTGCTGCTCTCATCCAGCAGAATTTTTTGTCTTCCTTTCTTTTTACTGTAGTAGGAGAGTTAAATTTCAAGGCTGTAAGAAATAACTACTAAGATTGGTGCGTCTCTGGCTCTCATTCCCCAGATACCAATCAAAGAAACGGCAGAAATAAATCTCCACTTCCGTCCCATCAATATTTGCTCGTCCCGGCAGACAAGCTAATATCTGAATTTTTGTCTTTTTCATTGAGAATGTTCCCCGTGAGAAATGGTTTTATAAGGAATGAGAATGTCACTCATTTTTTAACTAATGTGAGAAATGCTTTTGATGTCAATTGACCTTTGCAGAACTATGATTCGATCAGCAGCTACACAACCGCATTAATGAACGATTATTGATAATCAATCAAAAGAGATTAGCTGCAAATTTTGTGGAGGTTAAAAATAAATAAGCAAAGAAATGAGGAGGGAAAAAGAGAGCATACTTGATTCCTGACAATACATCATTGATTGTAGCTACTTACACAGTATGCTTGACAACAAATGTATTCAATTTAGTTCTGCAATTTTAGTTGCTCTCTGAGGACCTTAAAACTGGTTTATGTCTAAGCTTCTGAGATGTGTACTCCCTCCTTTCAGATTTCCATATATTTATTTTCCAATTAAAGGCTAACTGCATTTCCACGAACACAATGGCCCAATTACTTATCGTTTCAACTCTTGAAAGAACTGACCCTCACCAGACCAGGATGCTACTGTCCTCGAGGGTGTTCTTTGCTTGCCTCCAGAATCCAGAAAAGCCCAACAAATAGAAAAGCGAGTAAAAAAATACGTAATTTTGCTCAACTAAATGAGGAATGAAGGGCTAAACATGCTTCAAAACACCCGTGGCTATGTATATGCGGATTTTGATTTGAATAAGCAATACTTAAAACAATTATTCATGTCATAGTTGTAGAACCTGTTTAAATGAAATCATACAAGTCTCTGATAAAGATTAATCAAGCTGATGGCGATAAAAGCATTTAAGATCTCAGTGCCTACACATAAATCTTCAAGAGTTTATGTACAACCACCAAATGACTATAAACTTATCAAATCAGACCAAACTCCTAAAAAAACTGAAAGTGGTATGTAAAGAACATTTTCTGATCCAAAGTTCTGAAACAAGTTTAAAAACATAAACTAGGACCATAAACCAAATTTTAAAAACTTCTGAAAGCAGGCTGGAACAGGCAGGGCAGAACAATCAATGCTGGGAAGCAGAACCCTGAAGAAGTCCATCACGGATCTGACTAGCAACATCACGAACTGCACCAGGCCCGTGAGGAATGAACACAGCAGAGGACTTGGAGGAGGCACCAATTTCCTTCATGGTGTCAAAGTACTGGGTGACGAGGACCATGTCCATTACATCCTTTGCCGTGGTTCCAGGTACATTAACTGAAAAGCCTAGCACACTGTCTCTTAAACCATCCACAATTGCCTGACGTTGGCGTGCAATACCAAGTCCTGAGAGGTACTTAGACTCAGCCTCACCTTCAGCTCGTTTGATTTGAAGAATTTTTTCAGCCTCGGCCTTCTCAGTAGCTGCCATCCTCAGCCTTGCAGCTGGAGAAATATGAGTTGTTTAGAATTGAACATTAAAAATTAAATTCCAGTTTCTCAGTTGGCATATTGTTTTAGACTGAGAAAGATTACAAATTCCCTTTCTCAATACAGGATTCCCTTGTCCCAAAAGAAACAGTAAAGATTTTTTGTCAGAAACAGATGAGCTGAAAGTTAGAAGTTTGACCTATTTATTCAATGTACAGTATACACCAAATTAGTTAACGTAATACAAATGCACTCTAATCTAAAAGGGAAAATAATGCACAAATTGAATAGCTAAGATCATAAAAGGCTTTATTAGTAGCAACTTCAGTGGGGGCAATGTAAATTGTAGCTGCTTAATTCAAAAAGAACTCGCTAAAGCTACCCATAGAAGGGCATATCCCACACAATTTATATCCGTATACATCCTAACCAGTGGAGGAACTAAGACAAGTATTATATAACTACTAGGTGAAATATAAAAGCAAACTTTACCAGCATTGATTTCATTCATTGCTCTCTTGACATGCTCATCTGGTTCTATATCAACTATCAGTGTCTGAACTATCTCATATCCATAATGAGACATTGCCTGCAAGAAAGCACAAACCAAATATTGTCATTACCACGCCAAGGTTAGGATTCACAGTAGTAAATGATCAACTCTATTCAAGTAAATTACCTTTTCAAGTTCTTCTTCAACAGCCTTTGCGATTTCATTTTTTTGCTCAAAAGAAGCATCAAGGTCGAGTTTTGGAACAGTACCTCGGATAACTAAATATATAGAGAAAGTAAACTTAATATAGGCAATGGTATTACAAATTAAATATCAAAATGCAGATAAGTGCATTAACAAAACAAATATCCATCACTAGAAAAATAATTACAAGTATCATATATTTTTGAAGTGTTGTTTCAGGTTCATACCATCAAAGACATAGGCCTGAATCTGGGACCTTGTGTTTGTAAGTCGGTAAAAAGCATCATTTGCCTTCTCTGCCAGGGCACGATATTGTATTGATGCTACAACATTGACAAATACATTGTCCTAAAAACTAAAAAGAGTCATCTCAGTTGAACTAATTTATAATAAGAATGAATAGACTCTGCCTCTAAAAGATATAAACATCTGGCATTCCATCTATATACAAAACCATCATAATTTCTCCCCTAAGAAGTTAAATACTTCAGATAGGCTAGAAAACTCAAGCCAATAGGCAAGAGTGTGCTAGTAACAAGCTGCAGAAGTATGACACATACCTGCTCAACTGTGACACTTAAAAGTTAAATATTTTGCAGATAAAAAGTCAAATAACACCATAAATATTCTGAACTCTAGTACTATAAAACAAAGAGGTAATATCATGCTAACAAATAATGATTCAGGAAAGAGTAAAGAGTTTGACCTTTGTCTTGGTTTCACATCGCACATCCAACTGCTGGACCCTAAGAGACAGATGGCCAGCCACCTGATACCCAAAGCACCAAGGTAGGCAATGGCATCCTGGATCAAGTACATCAGTGAATTTCCCAAACTTCTCTTTAATAGCAACGGTGGACTGGTCAACTTGAACGCAACACAAGAGATTACCCATACTCTGTAGCAAAAACAATTAAAGAATTGTTAATTATGAGGTCAAAAATTATATCTCAAATTTATATTATTACTTAAGAGAACAATTCAGATGAACAAAGTAACAGCTAGTCAAGTGTCATGATACAAGAACACATACAACATAGATTAAAACCCATATTACACAAAAGACGTCCACAAGTTCTGCAAAAGTTTATCCAAAATATTGTTTGTGCATGTTAATCACAATTGACCCTCTTCATGAAAGATTTAAAAGGGAAAGCTACCTAAAAACAAAATAAGAAAGTTTCAGGTAATAATCCCCTAAAATCAAGAGAAAAAAAATATTAACATCAAATAAACAATCTTTTAACATCCAAAGAGAAAATGAATAGATAAATTAAGTTCACGCAACATTGATAATAACCTCGAATCCTCATGATCTCTACAGTAATTTATACACAATTCAATTATGTACGAAGCCGTATTAATATGCCCAAAAGAGAAGAGGAAAACGAAATCAAGAAAGAACAGAAGTCCAAAGTTTTCACCGAACTCTCCCATATACGAGAAAATTAACAAATTCAGGTTGGAAACATAAACCCAGGTACAAATAAACCCAATTTACGGGTTAAAATAAGAATTCATCACTGCATCAACCTATATATAATCAATTAATTCAAAGCCCAGAAAAGGTTTTCCGACACATAACGGAGAGAGACTTACAGTGAATATGAAGCAATTGGGTAGTAGAAAACGAAACAGCAACTACAAATACTACCGGTGTGAGAATCGATGGAGGGAGAGAAAGATGCAAAGATTAGACGGCACGCAACATTAAGCCAGTAAAGTAAAACCTAATTTATAGCAGTAGCAGCGATCCCATTATTGTTTTGCCCATCGAAAAAAAATTAATAAAGGAAACGAGAAGAAGGAAAAAGATAAAATTCCTTTTCACGGAAATTTCGTCAACAAATTACGAGGATATAATTTTTTTTAATAAATTTACGAACATAATTTTAAAACATAAATTTAAATATAAATTTTTATCTTATTATTAAAAAATAAAATTTAACATAAAAATTTATAATAAACTTTATTTTTTAATTATAAAATAAAAATTTATATTTATTATTCATGTGGTATAGATTTATTCGATTTTTTTTTTTCTTATCTTATCTTGCACCACGTGCACAAAGGATGGAGACGAGACTTACAGTAATTATCTTTATATATATGAATTTTTACTTTACCCTTATTACATAAGAAAATTAACTCCATAGTTTTTAAAATCAGACTAGATCGATAGTTTGACTAATAAAAATTAAAATCAATTAGCACTCTATTTTAATTTGGCCCAAAAAATTGATTTTGACGTGACTTGATCAAAACTCAGTTGATCATCGATGGTTCAATCAGTAGAATTGATCTAATAAATCGGTTTTAAAATATTTTTTAATATTATTTTTGTACAAAAATATTTTTATTTTTAAAATTAAATATTTTTAATAATATTGTAACATAATTTCACTATATTTTAACTATAAAAAAATTAAATGTTTTAAAATTTTATTAATTATTAATAATATATTTTTTATGTATTAATGACGTCAATAACGGTTCGATCACTAGTTGAACCAGTGACCCATCCACCCACTACCCTTTTTTTCGATTAAATGATCGATCTAAGTCTGAAAATCTTGATTAACTCTGCAAATTGAACTACTGAATCTTCAGTCAGGTTTCAGAAAATACGAAGGAGTCTCCTTTAATTTTAAGCCTACTTGATTTTTAGAAATTCTAAAAATTCAAACGGTATATTGATTTTAGTTTTTGGAACAATAATTTTATACTTGATAAAAATTTTAAAATAATTTACTATCACATGATTAAAATTATATTATTTTCAAATTTTAAAATCTTATAAATTAGTTAAAAATAAATAAATAAATCTTTTTTCACGAAACAGATGAATAAACATTTTTATTAGTGAATCGATACCGATCAAAGCCATCAGCCATGTGCTATAGATTATGTTGTTTTAGGGGATGTTTGATTGAAACTTAATGTATTTAAATGGTTAAATCGATCCGCTATTCAGTGCGTTTGTTTAGGACTTAATTGTTGAGTAGGTCAGATTTTTGAGTTTTTGGGCGTGAATGACTAAATCTAATTTTTTTATTTGAATGGTTAAGTCGCGGTTGAATGAAGTAAAAAAAATTTAAATATTATATTAAGTAATATTAAATAAATTTACAACAATTTTTGAATTTTTTTTAGAAGGATAAAATAGTAAAAATATGTTATTCAGACGTTTCAGACATATCACTTATCAAACAACTTTTTTTATTCAGTATTTAGAAACCTGTTTCATTTAGCTCATTCAGATTACATAAGCATTCAGAACTATTTCATTAAGTTTTTATCAAACACCCCTTTAACTGAGTTGATTTTCTTTGTCGATAAAGTCTCGGTGGCTATTTGATAAAATTGAATAAAATAGTTCTGAATATTGAATGAAAAAAATTATTTGATAATTGATATGTTTTTAAACATTTGAATAACAGTTTTTTACTATTTTACCCCTATGGACTATATTGACATTTTAACTATTAAAAATATAATTTAATTTTTGAGATCAAACGACGACATATTAAACTTTATATTAATATAAATTTATTTAATTTTAATTAATATATAACAAAAATTACTTGTCTTGTATATGTTTAATAATAGTCATTGCAGTTGTATAAAAATGATATTGGATATGAATTAAATTGTTAACATCAATAATTAAGAGCAAATAGCAATATACATACTAGCATCAAAATATCTCTCCCTACAAAAATTAACACGGAGAGAGAGTCAAATAAAATATCAAGAAACATTTGACCACTCAGAAATAATTTATCCAAAGATTAAAGCTAGGAAGAAACATATTTGTTTCTTCTCTCTCTCTTCCCCGGAAAGAAAAAAGAAAAAGCGAAGATGGACTCAGAAAGAACAACCATAGAGTCCACAAGTAATCAGCCGCCTCTTCTCTTTCTTTTCCCATCTCATTTTCATCTCTTCCTCACCTCCATAAAAACAGTTAAGCCACCTCCTTAATGCTTATGCAACCTACAAATCTCACACCCACCTCCTTAACAGATCTTTACAACCTTCTTCCTTAACCGACTTCTCTCAATCTTAAGCTATACAACTACAGCTTTACCGGCAGATGGAACGGTATTGAAGGTAAAAGCCATTCAATGAAGGCACTCAAATATTCAGGCGTATAATTTCTGCTTATTCGGTCAGATCAATTTGGAGCCATTAAGAACTTTATTTTTACTTATCAAAGACTCTAAATGACTAATTCGGTCAATTTAAGGCCATTCAGATCCATCCACACTAAAATAAACATCCCTTAATTTAGTAATTAAAATTTAAAGTATTATGATTTTTAAAAATTTTAACTGATCATTAATATTATAATAATAATATATTTAATTATGAAATTATAATGCACTTCCTAAAACAATATTTAAAAACAAAAAGAGCTGATTCTCTTAAAAAATACATTTTAATTAATTATAGGAGTGGCTTGGTGATTTACCGTCGAGGATGAAGGTACTAACGCTAAAAGTCAACAAGAAGACACTATATGCTTAGGTCTACCTATATAATGATCAAATAAGCACTCCAAGAACACTATAATTATAGTAATAGGAAATTGGTGTGATTAATAATGAGTATTTAGCTTAGGCAGTACATTTATTTGGCTTATACTTTTCGAAGGTTGACATGACAAAGGGAAAATAATTATTTTTTGATAGTTGGAGGAACAAGTATTACCATTGAATTATTCGCATTAGAATATATATAATCAGAGGTTTTATCCAAACCCATTAGTATGCACGACTAACTAATAGGGAAAGCTAGTTTTTGGAGGAGACTGTTGTTTCTATCTTCAGTTGAGATATTTAAACCCAAAATCTATTTATTTTAATTTTCTTAAATAAATAATAATCGGAATTAAGCTAATCTAATTAAACAGCTGGAAGTTGTAGGTAGGGAATATTGGGAGTAAACTCAAATAAATTAATGAGAACCTAGCTAACCGCCGATCGAAGAATTAAGAGGAACAAAACAAAAATAGGATAGATACATATTATAAATTCGGAGCATTTGACAATTAATAAATAATATTTATTTGCATGTCTAGATAATACGTAATACCCTACCCCAGTACATGAATATATAGCACATAAATGATCGATCGATCGAGGGCAGTACTACTCATAGTTTCTTGGTCAAAGTTGGCAATCCTTTTCACTCGGAAAGAAATAAAAATAAATCAAATAACACGATTATGATATTTTTAGTCTTCAAGTTAGTTCATCTTACGCGAACGAATTGCCGTCATTAAATAATATTGATTTTTATTTTATTTTATTTTGTAATTCATAACGTACACACATCGTTCTTGTCGATGTTTGGATAAAAATAAACAAGGTCAGAAGGAATTAAATGGATGCATAATTAATTAAAAATTAGCTGTATATACAACCGGTGTTTATATCCCTCTAGGTTTCCACTTCATACTCTTCCAGCTTTTTGGCGCATCTTGTCATTAGGCTTTTTGCGCTCTTTTGTTTTTATTTGTCATAATTGTGTGTGCGCGCTTATTGTTTTGCTATGATGGGAAGAACAGATGGATTTATTGAAAATTATTGAGATAAAGCTGTTGCAGCCTATTATATATATATATATATATATATATATATATATATATTGATGACAGAACTAGTGTTAAGAATTAATTAGTGAATTGAAGTCTCATATTAAAAAAAAAATTGTTATATTAGTATAAGAAGATTAATTATCAGTTCAAAAACTATAATGATTTAAGTTTTAAATTAGATTTTAAACATACATATTGATTCTTTATGCGTGCATGCGGTCAAAATAATGAACTTATCACACGAATAACTCTGTCGATATATCTTGCGTATTTATATAGTCCACTAAATTTTGATATATATATTCCTATATTATTCAAAATTATAGACATTTCAAGATTTTTGATCTCAAATATTTTATATTTACATATCATAATTATTTTGATCATTCAAAATTATGATGAGTTCTTAACATTTATTGTATACTAATAAAATACATAATAATATATAATTTTAAAATACATTTAAGACCACTAATATTATATATTATCTACATATTCGGTCAACAATAAACTCTTTTTTCTTCATTATATAGGTCGTTTTAGGAGTTTTTTTTCAAAATATAATAAATTTTACATATATTCAGGAGAAAAAATTTAATCATTTTTTATTTTACTCTTAAAAATTGAGTAATAAAAGAGGAAGATAAATAATTAATTAATATATAAATAATAATAAAATTTTAAATTAATATTAATATTAATAAAAAATTTAAATATATATAATTATATTTTAAACGACTTATATAATAATAAAAAAAAGAAATAGTTGGGAGCTGGGCCAATTAAGAGTGGTATACCAGTACACCCCATCTAATTAAATAGGATATAATTGGGTGGGGACCCATGGTACTCAAAAACAATAACAAAGATTGTAATGTTTTATGCGCCACATCTAGTATTATATATACTTCATATAATTATGAATTGATCCAATGATTTAAGATTTTAAGTCAACAATCCCGCCTGCAGGCTTCTTTATTAGCTGGATTTTAATTATAACATATATACCTACATGTATATAGTTCCAATGCATGAGTCGAGTTCAATCACCTACGAAATAGCTTTGTTGACAATGAAACTTAGAAGGCTGTTGTAGATATACTTAATCCATACAATTCTTTATTAAGTTACTTATATAATTTTAAATTTTAAATTTCAAAGATATACTAAATAACATTTTGTATTATATCATATAGCATATTAGAAGATACTCCATTAGTTCACAAAAATGTTTCATAAAAAAAATATTATTTAGAAAAAAAGAGATAGTATTAAATGACGCAATTTCATAAATTAATTTATTCTCATAATATTGTTATCATATCATTATTATTAAATAAATATCCAATAATTTAATATTAAAATAAAATAAAAACGCATGCTTAAAATTAACAAATGAAACTCTTCTTCTTAAATGAGGAAGTACTAGAGTAACATGGCAGTTCATGTAATATAAAGAATGAATTATATTAATTTGTACAATAGTTCAGTGAAAATTCCATGAATTATATTAATTTGCATATACAATTATAAAACGATCGGTGCTAAACCAATTATTTCATGATGATCTAACTAAATCTTGTCTTGACTAATAATGCAAGGAATATTAGGAACTATTTTGCCATGAGCAATTCCATTGGCATTGCTGCAATAAGATGAAGCATCCTTCCCATGCCTGGAGAGTAAATATATGTTGTCCATCAATATGTTTTCGCATGGAACAGTTGCGCTACAGTTTAATGTCACTGCTGTCTCTCTTTTTGAAGTTCCTACTATGTCTCTAAATGTCACATTGCTAACTTCCACTGCAGAATCCTATAAAAACACAATCCATACATATATTATATGATATACCCATAGTTAATGCATATATCCATATAATATTAGAATAATGTGATCGATACAAATTATAACATATATATATATATATATATATAGATAGAGAGAGAGAGAGAGTGCTGTTACTCACATGCTTCTTGCAGTGTTCATGATCACAATAGAATTGATTAATGATGATAGGATTATCCGATTCTTGACTCAGTATTCGCTCAAAGGTTATTTTCCTAGCGTAACCCTTGCCTCCCTGCATATAACGTATGCCAAATTTGACACGGTCAATTAAATATGAATACAATAAATATATTTACCTTCCATAAAATCTAAAATTTAACAAAAAATTTAGCAAAAAAAAAATGTAACGAAAACACTTAAAACATGCAAATTAACATGTTATAAGAGATAAATGTAGTACGTATATATGGTATTGATTTTCAAAATGGATGTAAGATTTGATTACCTGCCATGTCTTTATTCTAGCACCATTGGTGGTTCTCGTGAATACAACATCGCTTATGTGAATATTTTCAACTTTATCATTTGCTCCATCTTTGCCTAAGCTTCCAATACTGTTGGGAGTATATATTAAGAGTATCGAAGAAAAGAAAACCTTTATTTATAAAGATTACAGTTAATTAAGCTTTCTCTAAGTACTTATTTCAATTACTTTTTTTTTCCTTCATCATTTCACTTAATTGCTCATGTATATAATAGGACAAGATTAAAAAAAAATACTAGGAAAATCTACGTTAATTAAAGAATATTAGAAAATAGAAAACTAATCAGCTCACCTTATGCTGTGGCCAGGTCCACATTTTATATTACTGATTCTCAAGTTTGAAGATCCACCTCCGATGGAGATACAATCATCACCTGCATTTCAATATATCATTATAGCTAGAAATGTATATAAATTAAGACAACATATAATTACACATATACTCCTAATTTATTGATTAATTAAACTAATACTACTATTATTATTTGGAAAGTACATAAAAGCATTAAAATTAAGGTGCATGAAAAATAGGAACTACCTACCAGTCCCGATGGTGGAATGATGAATGGTAACATCGATGCTTCCTTCCAAATGAATGCCGTCTGTGTTTGGACTATCACGCGGTGACGTTATCGTTACATTTGAGACGTTTAAGGATTTTACATTGTCAAATACAATATGTACACGAGGATTGTTCTTAAACCTTAAACCACTCACACGAACATTCTTACACTTTGAAATCTTCAAAGCCTGCGTATACATATATATATACATGCATATGCATTATATACATATATACATGATCTAACGCTTTGAAATCTTCAAAGCCTACGTATACACGTATATATACATGCATATGCATTATATACGTATATACGTAAAGGGAAATAATCCATAACAAATGGTTCCTATAAACACTATTCTAATAAATTGATTAGATCGTCCATATAAAGATCTACCAGTACAAAATGAGTTTTATACCTATTGTTAGTTTACTTTTGTGTTGAGCAATCATCTGCCGTAGTGGTAAGGCCAATTTTTTTATTTTTTTAAAGTGACTAATTGTGTAATTTTTCAACCGCAGGTATAAAACTAGCCTCATTTTACACTTATTATGTATCATTCTCCATATATATATATATATATATATATATTCTTGTTAGGCAATGACTACTAGTTAGTAATATAGTAGGATCATAAACTTACAGGTGGCTTGTGGCGAGTCTGACAAAAAAGAAGAAAGAGGGAGAAGAGTTTTAGTTAGTTTAAAATCAAAAAAGGAAAAAAAAAAAGGTAGACTAGATCAGACTAACTAAGATTATATATATGAGCTAGTAATTAATTACTTACATCCATATCCCACCATTTTTGTCCACGGCCATGGATTGTTCCAGAACCAGCGATCGTGAGGCCATTTACGTGCGTAAAATGGATCCATTTATCACATTTATCATTATCATCATCTTTACATCTCCACTTTGATGGATTAGTTGGTGCCATTATAATCCCATTTATCTACGATTAAGAAAACAATACATGCAATAATATATATTGGAGGTGTATATTGAGTGTTCCAAATATGTATGCAATATATCAAGCATTATATGTAAAGTTATTTAAATTCTAATACACAAATTTACACTCCTAATACTTTCCAAAAAAAACACAACAAATATAAAAATTTATTTAAATTTTGAAAACAATAAATTTTTTTAATTATTAGTATTAATTTTTAAATAGTTTACAACATGCATGATTGTATAATCTAAACTGAAAAAATGGTTTTTGTGTTTTAAATAAACAAGTAGGTAGTAGTAATAAATTGTTTTTTAAAAAAAAAAACAAATTACTTATGAATTCTATAGATATGCGAAGTACTTGTATAACTAAATGAGTATACCTCAACATTGATGTCTTGTGAGTTGCATGGGCCTCTAGAGTACAAGGGATGTGTCAAAAATGTCATATTTGAAGGAATAAGCATGGTTGCAGTGGAAGATGATGAAGAGTTGCATGTTGCTTCCCATGCTTTCCTGAAAGCCTATAATTAATTAGTCCATGAAATATTAGTAAGCTACACAGTAGTATAATTAATTGAAGAACAAAATGAATACTAATAAAATAATTAAGGAAAAAGAAATATGTGACTTATAACAACTAAACTTAGCTATATAAATCATAAATAAAACAACGTAATTTTTTGTTATAAAATAATAAAATATTTGTAAAGCAATTAATGAAAAGATAAAAATACCATTAATAAATGAGCCAAATTTAATCGTGACAAATCACATATTTCTTTTTCTCAAATAATTAAGTAGTACATCTCATATATATATATATACACGGTCCGGCTCTCCAGCGAACTGGAGAAGACGAATCAAAGACGAACCGTCGTCTTTGGTATCTATGGCGACGGTTCGACCCGTCGCCATAGAGTGCATGGCTATGGCGACGGGTCGAACCGTCGCCATAGATACCAAAGACGACGGTTCGTCTTTAATTTGCTTTTTAAGATTCGCTGGAGAGCCTGACCGTATATATATATATATATATATATATTTAATTACATGAGTATCGTCGTTTTCTCCATCTCCAATTGCACCATGATCACGAACATCATATACCACGGGTTTTGTCGAAACCAATAAAGGAATTCGATTTATAAGACATAAAACTAACAAATATTTAATCAAAGACGTTAGCATTCTATATATTTTGCTCTCTCTCTCTCTCTCTCTAATTAATCTCAAGAAATAAAAAAAGTTCAGCACCAACACCAGTAGAAGAATTTGAGAGAAATCTAACAATCAAGGGTAATCTTAATAAATAATTCCTTCCTCGGTCTCACAAAAGAGTCTCACTTTACATAATACAAGACTAGGAGTCTCACCTTGTAGAGTACTAAACTACTACTGTATAGTCGTTATAAATTATGATAATAAATTTTAAACTATTATTAATAAAAGAATATTCTGATATATTATGGAAGATAAAATAATTGACGAATGAACTCTTCTTGTAAAAAGAAATAGAATTAGATACCCGGCACGCCAGGACTCTTTATATATATGATGATGGAAGAGGATGGGTCTTCAAAAGTTTCAAGTTGACTCGTAATAGTATTGTTAGAAGTCAAAATCCAAATAGAGATCATAAGCTATTTTTACTTAAATCCCCAGGTAATGTGTTAATCGGGAACTTATACAAAGGTGTTGTTTATGTTATTCATAATTTAGTCTTAGATTATGTACTAAATATAGACAAGAATTAGTAAATAATTTAAAGAATTAATCGAATCATAAGATTATTATTGACTTTTAAAAGTCAAAATAAAAAAAAAAATCAATTTAAAATTGAAATTATTGATTAAAAATTATATTACAATGAATAGTATTTTTTAGATAATTTATAATACTAATCACTTTATTAACTAAAATTAGAGAAAATTGTGCCAATTTTGAGCGTAAAAATATCTTAAGTTAATTTTAAAAAAATTAATAAATTAATCTTATATTTTGGGACGGAAAGAGTACAATAATCTCCTTACCCTGGGGACCCAGAATTCCTCCCTCATTATATATTCCTACCATCGTTGGGTAAATAGCCTATTATTAGCATGGGCATAGCCACATATAAGCGACCATATGCAGCTCCCAGACACTCAAATTTTTTATAAGAAATCAAGGAATTTATTTTTATTAACATTAACTTACAACATCATTTAAAGGTAATAGATTAACCTTTTGATTTAACATATTTTTTAATTTGAAATATAATTAATTATTAGTGTTAATTTTGGTATTTATTGAGAAATTTTCTCGTTCACCACCGTTTATTAGTGATGTTAATAATTAGAACTAAATTAATAGATCATTATGATTATTTTTAGCTTTGTCAATCTAAGGTACACTTTTTTTAAAATAAAATAAAATATTTTGATAATATCAGTTTGGAGTTTTAAGAGAAGTCCCTATTGAATACACTTTCGTACTATAAAAACTATCATATTTATTTCCGAATTATTATTGAAGAAGAAATTTAGAGTACTTGTATTGTCTTACAGATTTGAGTTACTTTTGTATTCAAAAAATATACATCAGTTGAAACAAACGTTCCATAATTTTTAAGGTTTTTTATTAGTATATATTTCATGATAAAAATTAGATAAATTAAAAATATGACTGAGTACTACAAATGTCAATAAAGGTTGGGGAGATATTTTAGAAAAGAGATGAGTGAATAGGGAGTGGATTGATTTTATTATGAAAATTAGGGTTATGTTTGTTTATAAAAAATATATTTATGATTTAATTATTTATTTTAATTTAATATTATTTTATACTATTTAATTCTTAGATGAGGGATTATTAATCCCTTAATATTGGACTATTAGTCCTATAAAACTATTTAATAGCTTAAAATGAGAGGAACTATTAATCCAAAAAAAAAATTAAGATTATATAATCCCATATAAATAGTCTTAGGAATAATAAAAAAAAATAGTCTATAGGACTATTAATCCCTTATCATGGGATAAAATAGTTCGAAGTAGTGTTAAATTAATACAAATAATCAAATCCTAAGTATATTTTTTGCAAACAAATATAAGGCTATGTTTGTTTGCAAAAAAATATTCTTGAGATTGGACTATTGATTTTAATTTAATACTACTTCGCACTATTTAATCATTTGATGAGGGATTATTAATCCCTTAATGTTGGACTATTAGTCCCATAAAGCTATTTAATGACTTAAAATGAAGTGAACTATTAATCCCAAATTTTTCATGGGATTATTATATACATAAATAGCCTTAGGAATGATAAAAAAAAAATCATATGACTATTTAATCTCCATCATGGGATAAAATAGTCTGAAATATTGTTAAATTAATATAAATTGTTCAATCTCAAATATATTTTTTATAAACAAATATAGCCCGGGAACTAAATATAATTTAAGCTGTCGACAACTCTTTGGATGTTTTGAGTGGTTGAAATCATGCATCGAAGGATACGATTACGACAGAAAAGAAAGGAAGTGCTTGGATCCAAATTAAGAAAATTCATTTTGTGGTCTGATCAATGGCGGCGACAACAGCAGCAGCAACTTCCTCAATTGCTTCTCATAGTTTGTGTTGCGATTGACTCATATTTTTGCGGGTTCGATTAATGACCACTACGACAGGGTAGTCGGGGTCTCGCTCAAGAGTGTAATTTGGCTTGAGGATTTATTAATAGTTCAGTCTTTAGTTTACTAAGGTATTAGGCTTGAGCCCATGTTATAACAGTTAGGATTTTCTAGTTACTATAAAAACAACTGTTTGTTTGTTTGGTGTGTAAATCATTGTAGAGTGTGTGAGGCATTTAATGAATATGTCAGACAAGCAGGACTAGCCAAATTATTGAACCTATATCGCGAGAATTCGTCGCTTTGTTCCCGCCAAACAAACCTCAAGATGAAGGTACTGTTACGTACATGCAAGCCGTCCCGGCAGGGTCTCTTGTAGTTGGCGCATGCAGCTGGATTATTTGTTGGTTCAGTGGTTTTAGATGGATTACAGGAGGCAGACTGAGTACTTCACTACTTAGGCTACCACGAGTTCACTCTTAATGCGTTCACACATGAATATATGATGTTTTGTGTATGTATTCTTACCCCTTCACTCAAACTGTGGATTCACATGCTTCACTTCACCATTGTATGGTCACAAGCTCAGTGAGAAAAACCTTCATCTAATCATTTTTGTACAAATTCTCTTTGTAATTTTCATGTTTAATTTCATTTCTTGATTCTTTATCCTTGTTATTATATCACTAGTTAAGTATCAGCTTGTGATCTGCAACTGCAAGGATTTAATATTTAAACTTTCTGCATATTAGGCTGCAGCTGTCTTCTTTATTTTGTATGATTTATTGTATCTATAAAACGAGGGTAGATTGACATCCAAGGGAATAAAAGGAGTTTTAGATGGGAGTTTAAGGGTGAACTTCAGTACAAGCTTTTGAGGATCAGCTGGACAATAACTTCAGTTTGGACTATGATCTAAACCACTAACACTCCTCACTTTGATAAGGTCTCCAGCTGCAGATCAGAGGAATAAAAGTGTTTGATCAGATAAATTATGCATATTATCTAACTGTCCTGTTCTAAACATGGTGCTTAAGAGCATGCCACCGACTCTTAAAATGTCCTCACTATCCATTCTGATGTGGTGTTTGATGAGAATGACATGATTTTCTTTTCTTTTCTTTTTTTCCATTTTTTTTGGGACTTAAAAGAACATTATTAACTAATAAATTTTGTGGATATTGCTCAAGTCAGCTTCGCTCAAATATCAAATCATAACTTACTTTATTTTATTTAGAAGGTTAAGCAAGAGTTATTGAATAATATTTTCTTTGTTTCACAAAAATAATACTCCATTATTTGTATAAAAAAATTGTTTATTAAATATTCTTAATTTTGTTGTCATAATTTTACTATCAGGGGCTAATACTTAAATAATACTCCTCCCGTCCAGTTTTATTTGTCTTAATTGACTTTTTATGGTCAAACTAACTATATTTAGAATCAAAATTTACTCTCAAGGTTATTAGATATAAGCTCAAAAATATTATCATAAGAGTACATCGAATATAATATCAAAGTCAATTTACTTGATTTTAAATTTTTTAATACATTTTGTTTAGTTATTAATGTTAAAATTAGTCAATTTAACTATAAAAAGTCAATTAGAACAAGTAAAGACAAACGAAGAAAGCAACTTATATTTTTAAGAGTAAATATAAAATAAAAAATATATTATTAAAATTTATAAATTTTACTAATGAGATTATTTTCGTATAATGGATTTATTTAGTTAGATGAAAAAAAAAATCTGTTTTCAGATGGTCATATATTATTAAAGTCAATTAATTTGATTTCAAAAATTTTAATATTTTTATTTAATTATTAATTTTTTGACTATAAAAAGTCAATTAGAACAATTCAAGGCAAACAGATAGAGTAACTTATTATTTTTAAGAGTAAATATAAAATAAATATATATTATTAAAATTTTTAAAAATGAGATAATTTTCGTATAAAGTGAAAAATGGAGATGCGGGGTATCGATCCCCGTACCTCTCGCATGCTAAGCGAGCGCTCTACCATCTGAGCTACATCCCCAATGAATAATGTTTTACTTTCAAATTATAAACCAAAGATCAATAGTATCCATGTTACCAAATTAATTGTTTTAATCTCCCGATCATTCTCCAGATACCTTCCTCGTCCAAATTTTAAGAGCTTTGCTATGAGTAATTATTCATGTAATGATCTTTATAAAAATGGTGAGATCCACCACTTTTACATTGTGAGTCTTATTATTTTTACAAAGGTCATTATATGAATCATTGCTATGAGTCATTACTCATAGCATTTTCCAAATTTTTAAGCATCAAGGTCGAATTTTGTTTGATTTCCTCCGGTTTTAAATTTTACTGTACAATTGTATAACAAAATGTTGCATATGTTGAACTTGTTTTCAACAAATGCAACATTTTCGTATAGGATTTGTAAATGTAAAAGTCTATCATTTTTCTAGTATATCTTTTGTTGCCACTATCATGTTTGAATTAATCTCAATTGGTGGTAAAAATGTGGGGCTCTTTTCATAGTACTATAATTAATGAGGCCCATGAGAGAGATGTTGCCAGTGATCTCATGCTAATTGGAGCCTCTGTGAAGAAGATTCCATCATGCCATCTAAGCTGAAAAGATCAGCAGACCCAAGGAACAAGAATTGCAAAGCCACCCAAAGGAATGTGATTGGTAGAGGTTCAGTGGAATTCAGTCAGGAAATTTGGCTCATTCAACTGTGTTAAACAACTAGAATATCATGGAAATACAGTTAATGTGCACAGCACAATCATCCAGTCTTTGGAAAATGATGTTGACTTGTAGAGAAATAAGAATTTATTCTGCTACATGAAAGTTATTATTTACTATTTATCTTTTCTTTTTCTTTTTTCTATAAGAGTTATTTATGTCTCTTTATCAGTTACTATTCATGATGGCTATGGTTATATATGTCCCTACAAGTGATAAAATCATTTCCTTCTAAAAAAATAATTTTGTTTGTCATTCAAGAGATGTGTTATCAGTCTTAAGTTTTTGGATGTGGTTTCTCGTAGCCTCCACAAAAGTCATTACACTGATCATTCTTGTAGATAAACCCCGCTATTGAATCATATTTGCCTTTGGCCCTTTCCCTTCTTAACAGGTTATCCAGAAAAGGGACCTTGTGGTGTGCATGCTCTTTCCTGTACTTGTAACTTTTACTTCGCCATTTGAGCGAATGGAGTTTCTTTAGCGATCAGGTTTCTTTCATTGCCTAGCTCTGAGGAAAATAACTAAAAAAGAAGCTTGCTGGGTAGCAAAGCATGCAGATGACCAATTCAAATTCCAAGTAATATTGTTGGAAGTACAAATGTCTGACCTAGCTATCTATTTACGATGATAAAATAAAATGAAGTTATAAACTCATCTTCATGAAATCAGGGCTTGTTTATAAATAAGTTAATAAAAGAACTTAATAAATACATACCATAAATTCAACTAGAGCACTTATCAGATAAATGCAATAGGTGGTGAAGAAGGCATCAGATAAGAAGCCACCAAGGAGAGCGAGGAGGAAGGCCGTGCCCATGAAGTTGGTAACGATGTTGGCAGAACTGGATGGGGAAAAATGCATGAATTTCGACAGATGAAGCACGTTCCACAACTGTAGGTTATATTAGGAAAGTACTAGATGAGTCTGTGTTATGCTTACTATGTGCATGCATGCTTGGGTAAACAATTTTGTACGTAAGTTGATGTGGTGCTTTTCAAAAAGTTCAAAGAGAGAAGTTTATTCATATTGTGGTTAAAGCAAGAATTAATGAAGCGTTTAAAGTATGCTTTTACGTTCTGGTAGAAGTTTTACTTACCCAAGACAAAAGGGGCAGCTGGCATGCCACCATGATGGCCTCTCAAGGCTGGCCTATTCCTCCAGTCTATATAACCTTCCCATTCTGTTGACGACAGGTGTGCCTCATCCTACAATAATAGCCAAAAAAAATTAGAACCGAGAGAAGAAGACGAGTAATTTATTAGATAGAAGAAATTGAAAAAAAGAGTGGCACCATCTTGTTGTCAAGTAGTATGAGATCTTTAACTATAGGAGATTCAATAAGAATTTTTTTTGATTAAATGGGAGTGATCTAAATACTCATACTTATACTAGGAAAACAGGAGACTAAAAAAGCCCGAGTGGAAAGGTCTAGACGAAAATATGACAATACATCCTGACAGACCTTTCTGATTTAATGTTGTTGGCCTTCCTACTCCTATTTCTACATGTGTGAGAGAGAGAGAGCTAATTCATGTGCAGTTGTTGATTGTTAAATATTTTATTTATTTTAAATTATAACATTAATATTAACTTGTTAAAAGTCACTTTTAAATATTTTTAAATTTAAAATTGACATGAATTCATTTAGTTTATGTTAATATAAATTATAAACATCATAAATTACTACTAGTTATAAGATTTATTTTTTTAAAATTTAAATAAAACATGTCAATTTTGAATTTAAAATTAATTTTTAAAATTTAATATTAGTTTTATAATTTAAAACGGATGGAGTATATTTTAATATTAGAAAGGGAACTAGGAAAACCGGGAATCAAATTCTATTATCAATTAAGTGTTTTTTATTTCACTTTTTGGGAACTCATTACTAACTTAAATCACCCTACTCTTAGTTTTGGTTGACTTACTGTAACTGGTAGTTCTTTACACAGAAGTAAGTGTCGGAAAGAAATTTTGAAGTTAGATGTATTGGTAGAAGAAGGTGATTTTTTTTATTGGTGCAAAATTAAATGCTGCAACTGTGGTGTTCATTGATTGCCTCAAAATGGTGTATGATGTGATACATATATGATATTCTAGTTTCCACTAAATATACCCCACACCCACGATCACCCACCATGTAGTGGTAAGACTTTGCATCCCCGTGTTATTTCACTCTGACCATTCCTATGATAATGACAGAAATGTCATTTTATTTTTTGATACAGTCCTTTGAACGAGTTTTCCTGATTGTATATGTTTAGCTACGTGTCGCGGTTTCCTTGTTAAAACTAAGTTACTATTAGATAAGTCTGTAAACATAAATTTTTTATATAAATTCAAACACAAATTTTATCTATACTATTAAAAAATAGAATCTAACACGAATTTACTTGTCAAATCTCATTTTTTTAAAATTTAAATGCAGGTTTGTGCTTAAATTTATACACTTATACTTATTTGTTGTTATTTGTTTACTATTGTACCAATTCACGTGATTTCTGTCCTTACTGTGATCTTAGAGAGCTTTCAATCCCCAAGCTTCTTCTTGCTAGGGTCATCGTGGCTTGTACCTTGGTTCTAATAGCTTCGTATCTGGGCCATCTTAAATTTGTAGTTTTCTCTTTTTCTGATCAATGAAATGAGTGGCTTCAGCGCTCTGATAAAATTGTGGGAGCATGATCAAAGGCTCCCAAATTTGGACGGCTTGGATTCCTGTACTGGTGGGTTCATCATGGTCAACATTCACTCTCCAGCTAATCCCCGCTTGAATTTCAATGGTTAATCTTTCTGCAATGAAATAAATAAAAAGTTTCATTGTAATTAATTTCTTGGGCAGAAGAAACAGAATGTAGATAGCTGACCTGGTTTTATTTTTGCTCCATTGAATATGTTTTGAGCTAGGCTGGGGAGAAAAGAAACCAACTTTTTTTCCATTATATATATATTCATGTGATGTAATATAAAAATAATAATAATGTAGTCATCAAAAATATATTTTCATAAAGTAAAAATGATAATTCCACGATATTTCTCTCACATAAATAGTAAATGAGTTCCACATATGTTAGAAAAATTTTGTAAAAATATCAAATTTTACTTATAAAAATATCAATTCCTAACATACTCTAAGCTCCTCTTCTCTGGATAAACAGGAATATATATTGCATAATTGGGGTGAAAAGATTAGATTGAATTAGATTATGCATGGTTTGCCATTTCAAAGTATGAGCCATAATTTATTGCCTTTCTCAATTGAAAGATATGAGTTTCAGGTACCTCATCGCAACTTCAGTTTGTTCAGAATCTTATCATCTGATCTTCTAGAATGTGCACCATGTTGATAGTTTGTTGGAGGTAGAATTAAATATAATATTATACTAATTCTACAACGTTTTTATGTATTTTATTGATATTTTCTATCTTAAACCAAGGTTTCACTAGAATTTGGGATATTGTCATCCATGCATCAAAATTCTTAGATTTTCTGTAATATTTTGGAATCAGATGGAGCTTTACTGTGCAGTAATTAATTCTTATTATTCCATAGCATTGCTTACTTTCATGATTAACTTGTATAGTTGCAACAAGCGTTTACATAGTGTAAATATAGAAAACTAGAATTTGAATAATTCTCCTGGCTAAAGAGACTTGCAATGATTCAGAATGTCATATTATTGACAGGTTATCAGTGCTCCCCCCGCTTTAGGGTTGTGTAAATTACTTGTAATAGTCTCCTACTTTTTTATTTACTTTATTCCCTTGAACATTAAGGTTTGCGTTTGACGCAAGTATATTTTCAATATTTTTTCCCTAATTTAATTGTACTCTTTCGAATTTAATGTTAAAAAAACACATTCAAGTGTATCAAATGCAAATCTAAAAAAAAAATCTACCGAGTGGGGATCACTTTAGACGAGAATTTTATGAAATTTTATCTCTGTCTATAAAATAAGTTTTGTTATATATAAGGCAAATTTATTTGATTAGTGTATAACGACTTAAATATATACATAGAATAAATATGAATTAAAAATAATTTTGCCCTAATTTATTTTATATTCATCGAATAGTTGTAATTCAACCTAGTCATAAATTTGGGACATACAAATTAGATATCTTTTGGGTCGTTGCTGATGTCTTTACTTTTTCTTTTTTCGTTGCTTTTCTTGGGTCCTTGATAAAGAACTATTCGTGCAAATGAAAGCCTCAAAAGGCCCAAAAAGGTAACAGGCTTCTGGCTGTCCAATTCATGAATCATGGGTCTTGTTGTAAACTTAACATGCTTGGTGTCTTGCTAATATTTTCTTGTAAAGCTATTTTATTAGTAATAATTCTTTTTTTTTTAATTAATCATATGATAGGTAAATTTATTATATTATATTATATTAAGATTTTAATGATAATAATAATAGATTAATAGTTGTGTAAGATGATTTTCGTAAAAAAGTAGTTGATTTCTTCTAAAAATATATTATTCTTAACTAATAACAAAGTTGTATATATAATTATTTATTATTAAGGAATAAATAAAACTGAAAATTATGCAATCAAATAATAAAATATTCATCCATTAAATTGAATTTCCAAAACCCGAAAATCAAACATATTAAGAAAAACAGAGCACGATAAAAGTTTATCAACAGATTATATCTACATAAATATGATGTTTTAAACTTGTACAATTAATACACAAATTTGTTCTAGAGATGAATAATAATGTATCTGAGCCCCAATGCTAACCAACCTGCCATGTTGCTGGCAAGTTGACATAGCAGTTAATAGCATTGTTAGACTTATTCATTCGTTGACAATTTTCCTTTCTGTTTACGAATAATTTATTAATTAGGGGTGAACTTCATTGTTAGATTGCGGTGATTACGTTCGGATACATTGACAACCTACCTATATATATATAATTAATGTGCTTGAAACTTTAGCAATGAAAAATTCATTAGGTAGATGCCGTAGCATTTGCTTTGTGTGTCTGTAAATAAATCTATATATATTTCGAGATATAATTATATGATTATGAGGCGGAGAAAAGAGAATACTTGATAATCTATTATATTAACCGACCACCTTTCATTCTTTGAATATAACAAATAAATTCCAGCCTAAATCTTAAAGACGTATTAGATTTAATTTTAATAATGAAATTATGGTATTGATTAGTATTAATTATGTTGAAGTTAAGTTGACAGACTTATGATTAGATATATATATATATATATATATATGAATAAATTGTGTTTAGAATAAATTATATTTAATTAATAAAATAGATACATTTATTTTCAAATTCTAAACCAAACATCCAGGTGAGAGTGGGACGAAGAATGAACCGGATATTTAATCCAACCTGCATTGGTAAACTGCTGGAATATATAAACTGAGTTTGCACAATCAGTGGCTTGACCAGGTGAATAGAGAAGAAGGTGTCGCCATTTCAGATCTCAATTCTCAACCCCGATCTTCTACTTCCTTCATCCCACGCCCCACCTCAGAATGATAATGACAGATTTAGACTCCATATTTTGTTTGTTTTCTTCTCTTATTCCCTCTCATCGTTGTCATCTATCCGCATATCTCTATCCTATATATATATATATATATATATATATATATACCACTTGCCGTAACTCCCATCTACACTTCTTGTCTTCGGCCTCTTGACCCTTAAATTTCTACTATTTGACCCATTTTATTTATAATGTCTATATATGCCTCCATCTCAAATTACCTCTACTCTCTTATTTTGAAATTTTAAAATGTAATTCCATCACAAATTTTAATTTTGAGTGTTTTTTTTTATTCATCTTTGAGAATAAGAAGATTAAATTTTGGGTAGATCGAATAAAGGCTAATCTAGATCTCTAAGCTACATTTACATTAATTTTGATGTGGATCTAACAAATATTCGATTGCTTTTCAATGTGCTGGAAAATATTTTAAAACATATAAAAAAGTTTCTTCTTATTTTTTACCCTCTACATCAAAATATAAATAACCAAGATACAGATAACATATGACATCTTTCTCCTTTATCATGGAACTAATATTATATATATAAAAGAAAAATGAGCTATCTTCGGATTTTATATATTGAATTTTTTTATTATTTACGTAGGGGGATCGATCCATTGATAACGCTACAAAAATATAACTATCCTTACAACAGATTTTAGTCGTCTAGACCGACTGAGATCCAACGGTATAAATGGCCCTTATCCGCAATATAATATCCAGATATTCGCAGTATTATATTGTGGACGAGGTTAAATGTTTAAAACACCCCCAGCATGCATGTAATACACTCACCGTCCGTAGTAGCATACTACGGACAGTGAATGTTTTGAAATTTCACCGTCCCTAGAGGTAATTACCGTTCACAATATAATACTTCAAACGTTAGTTTGATTATAAAACTACATTCATCTTTGTTCATAGTAATCATTTTAGATCTCATCTCATTTTTACAGTAGCAATTTGGACAGTATAGTTATGGCTATCAAATTCTCTATTTCTTCTTACAGATAACATGAATATGCAACTAGGATATGCAAGAGAAATAGAGAATTTAATACCTTAATTATAAAACTGCATTCGTCATTGGTTCATAGCAATAATTTTGGTTCTCATCTCATTTTCACTGTAGTATTTTTGGATAGTTATAATTAATGCTATTAAATTTTTTTATTTCTTTTTGCCTATAACATGAATCTGCAATGTTGTAATGCAGAAGAAATAGAAGATTTATAGCTTTAATTATAAAATTGCAATAGTCATTGTTCATAGCAATCATTTTGGATCTCATCGCTTTTTCACAATAGTGGCTTGGGTTATTCGACTTAAGGCTATTAATTTTTTTAAATCTTATTGGGTATTCTTATTCTTATTGATTCATGTGATCTAGGTAGCTAACATAAATCTGCAACAAGAATACTCAAGAGATAAAGGAAATTTTTTATCATATAATCCTTCGTCCATAGTATTATACTGCGGACGGACAAATCAAACGATAGAGTCCAAAATGACATCGTTTAGGGACTGGCCTTTGTCTGTCTTTCGTTACTTAATATTATACTACGGACAGATAAATCAAACGACGAAGTCCAAAACAATGTCGTTTGGGGACTGACTTTTGTCTGCCCTTCTTCTTCAGTATTATATTAGGGACGAGTAAATCAAACGACAAAGTCTAAAATGACGCAATGCCTGTGTTTACCTTTCGTCCACAGTTTTATACTGCGGACGTTGGGTTTTTGTTGCAATCAATTTTTAAGAATTTTAAGTTATTACGTTGGGGTAGTAATCGTTTCCCCATTAATGACAAAAATTCACTATAAATAAGATGGTAAATTGTTTACTTATCTTCAATACTCAAAACTCTCATAACAAAAAGAAATATATATTCTTTATGTGCATGATTGTAAGACCCCGAATTTTATGAAATACAAAATTTAATTTTTCTTCATATATATATTTTTTTGAAACAGTAAGTGGTTAAATCGATAAAGTTAAAAGTTAAGGATGTTATGTGCAAATTTTATTTTGTCGGACAATATTCGCTTTGTCGGGGAATATTCGTTTGGTCGGGGAATATTCGTTTGGTCCGACGGCGCCGAAATAACAAATTATTGGTGGACCCCACATCGAAATATTTGTCGGATATAGAAAACGACAGAAATAACCTTTTTAAATAAAAATAGTCAACGGAACTGTTAAAATACCGGTGATAAAAGAATAGTAGCATACGATAGTTATTGGTATTTTCTGTAGCACTCGGTACTCTACAGTAACACACGGTATTGCATAGTGTCTCATATTTTTGGTCTGATAATTGACACTGTAACTGTTACGCATCATTTCATCGATAATTGTCACTGCATAATATTTTATATTATCAATTCAATAATTGTTGTTACACAGTATTTTGCATTATTGATTTAATAATTGTCATTACACTGTATTTTATATCATTGAGTCAATAATTGTTGTTGCACTGTTTTTTTTAAAATTATTGAACCTAATAATTGTCACAGTAACATATGCACAGTAATTCACATTATTGAATCAATAATTGTCATTACACAGTAACGTATGCTTTATTTTACATTATTGTTATCTCTATTATGATGTTATTTAAACAGTTGTATTTCATTAATTTATTGACTTAATATCTAAGAGCTAACTATACTGTATTTATAACAATTAGTCATAATAATTGAATTGATAAAGTTATTTGTTTATAATATAAAGTTAGGTGATTATTAGGTGATATGAAATGAATGGTGTAGATTAAAGTGTGAATTATTGTTGAATAATTGAATTGATTTGTTTATAATATAAAGTTAGGTGATTATTAGGTGATATGAAATGAATGGTGTAGATTAAAGTGTGAATTATTGTTGAATAATTAAATTGATTTGTTTATAATATAAAGTTAGGTGATTATTAGGTGATATGAAATGAATGGTGTAGATTAAAGATAATATAATATTTGAAATGGATGGTGTAGATTAAAAGATGATCTTTAAATGAATGATTTAGATTAAATGAATGATAAGATTTTTGGCTATAAATAGAAGCCTTAACTTAAGGATTTTTCATAAACTTCCTTACTTGTTCTTTTTTTCTCTCTCTAAATACTTCTTGTGAAAGTTCTCTCTAAGTGTGCTTAAGTCATCTTGAGTATTTGTGAAGATCTATAAGTATACGTGTACTGTTCAAGTTAATCAACCTCATTTAAATCAATATCCAGTCACGTGTTGAGGTAAGGGATACCATCTTTTTCATCTTCCATTATTCAAACATACTATGGTAAGGGATTATCATTATTTGATTCTCGATAATAATATTGTTTCTTCCTTACTCATAAGACGTGCCTTTTATTTCCATGTATTAAATTGTGGGAATAACCTTACGGAGCGGATTGCCGCCTGTTGGTGAATAACCTTTCGTATTCATTCATTATTAATCTCTGAGAATAACCTTACGGAGCGGATTGCCGCCTGTTTGGTGAATAACTCTTTGTACTCAAATTCTATTAAATTGTGGGAATAACTTTACGGAGCGGATTGCCGCCTGTTGGTGAATAACCCTTTGTATTAATTTCCTTCACCTTTTGTTAATCAAACCTGCTACGGTAAGGGATATTATTTTCTTTCATACTCCTAAATCGAAATTTATTATGGAACTATTGCTTCTATAATTCTTGAAAATATTATATGTTCCATAATAGTTGAACTTCATTATTTCAACTGAACCTTCCTATTTACGTGAACCTTTCTATTGAATTGTAACCGTTATTCTGAACTGTGGATCTTAAATATCATTTTTAAATTTCACTCCACATCATGTTGACAATTTGGACATTATTTGAATCTGTACAAAGTAAACTTCCGATACTTATTGTTATCCTATTTCTTCTGTTCATCATTTATATCATTCTAATCATCCAAAAATCAAGCTGTTGTGAATATCTGTGGTCGGGGGCACAGATGTGATATATTTGTTGAACAGATGATAGGTTAAAGGCGATATAATAGGTTAAAGGCGATACATCTGTTCGGTGTCTTTTATGGCACGTGGTGAATGTTCTCTTTGGCCCGTAGTGCAAAGATAAACTGTTGTTTGGTATGATTATGACCAAAGGCTGAATCTGGTATAATCATGACCGTTGGTGTTATATTGAATATCTTTGGCCCGTAGTACAAAGATGAACTGTTGATGTGCATGATTATGATCAGGAACTGTGAATTTGTATTATCTTGACTAATGATATTTCAGATGATAAAAGTTGATGATGTTTTTCCTAAAAAGAGAACCGAGTGGACATTATAGTCTGCATTATTCTTCTAATAGATTACTCATTCCGCTGCTATTATTGATCTGAACGTTGTTTAAGAATTTAACTGCAGTTTTTGATATAAACCTTGTAGTCTATTGTATTCTATCAAGAACTCAACTGTTGAAGACTAATGATAATTTATTCGTCATTATCTTAGTCATGATATTCTTTACTGGACTATTTGAGCTCACCCTTTCTTTTGTTCCATTGTTTTTCAACAGGAGATGAAAACATAACAGGGTCTAGCCGGGGAATGGAGTGAGGGTCCGAGGAATAGTTATCATAGTCTTCACGTTTTGTAAAATAGTGTGGCAATAATAGTGAAGACTTAGTTGTGTATTATTATACACTGTATTGTTGTACGTTGTGCTTTGTTGTAATAATTTTGTTGTAGTATTTTGACGACTCAAGTTTGGGCTGTGTGGGCCCAGATTTGGGGGCGTCACAATGATTGTTGTTCATGTTCATGTTTTTCATTCCAATAGCGAACTAGGTAAATATGGCTTATTGTTCATTATTTAAATATTGCTTATTGTTCATTATTCTAATTATTTTGACAACAGATCTGGGTAATTAAAAAATTTACCTTATACAGTATTAAATTGCGGACGAGATCTACTTTCGAGAAGGATGAAAGAGATATGGGTGAAGTATTGTTGAAGAATCTATGTAAGAACGCAGCACCATCGTTTACTTGATCTCTTACACTTACTCGAGTAGAATTCATCCACTTTATTCAACTGTGGACGGTAAATTTTTGTAGTTATCTCATCCGTAATATTTTGCTATGGGCGATGAAATTTCAAAACGTGATCATGTTTTTCGGGTAAGGCCTAGTATTCACCGTTCGCATTATAATACTGCAGACGATAAAATTTCAAAACGTCGTCGTTTAAAATAATATCGTACATTTAATTAAACTATTAGTGGCATTATTGTAAATATGTCCATCCGAAGTATTATACTGCGGATGGAAGTATTTACAATAATGACATGTATTTAATTAAACTATTAGTATTATTATTGTAAATATGTTCGTCCGCAGTATTATACTGTGGACGGGTCATTTTAAAACTATTAGTTTTCTGTTCGCAGTATTATACTGCGAACGGGTCTTTTTAAAACTATTAATTGTATTCTTCTCCTGCGTAATACCTTTGTAGATTCATGTTATCTGGGATGATTGACAAACATAAATTAGTAAGAATAATACACAAGAAGAAGAAGAAAACTTAATAGCTTTAAGTTGAACAACCCATATCAATACTGTCAAAACGAGATGATAAAAAGAGTTTTATATTTAAGGCTACTAATTTTTCATTCCACCTGCTTATTCTCGTTGCAGATTCATGTTATTTGGGATGAGTGAAAAACATATATGGTTATAGGAAACGACATACTTCAGTATTTTTCTTCCAATTGTTTTGGTAGCATTTTTTTTCATCAGCCCAGATAACTTGAATCAATAAGAATTAGAATACGTAAAAATAAAGAGAAAATCTAATAGCCTTAAATACAACTACTCCGTTCGAGATATGTGAATAACACAAGACTTGAACGAAAGCATGAATTTATGTGTAACGAATATTTATGCTTAAACCTGTGTGTTTCACCTTAACGCTGAATTTTAAAAAACATTAGCACAGTCATTCACTGGACGGTAAGGTTATTACATGCATACTGGGTGGGGGTGTTTTGGACATTTAACCTCGTCCGCAGTATAATACTGCTGATACTTAAATATTATACTACATACGGGAATCATTTAAACCGTCGAATCTCAGTCTAGACTATTGAGATATGTTGTAAAGATAGTTCTATTTTTATAACGTTGTCAATGAACCGGTCTCCATATATATATATAATGTGTTATCCTTAAAATTCTATTTAACCTCATATATTGGTGTCTTTCACCATTGTAATTTGAAAAAAATATATATATATTTTTTTTGTGATTTAGATTTATTAAACTTTCATTAATATAAAGTTATTAATAAACAATACTTAATCATATAAAAATTTATATTTTCAAATATATATATATATATTATATTTGTATGGTTGAATTTATCTAAAAAAAATTCCATAGAAAATGAGAATGTATCAACTTTATGGGGTATATTAAAAAAATAATTAATTTATTATCATAATACTATTATAAACTAAATAATCAATACATACCACGACAAATGTTAAACTAAAATACGTCTTTAAAACTTAGAATTTTTTTAAATAGAATCTTTGTTTTAATACTCTCTGTTTTAATATAAGATCATCAATAACTTCTTAAAAGTTAATTTAAAATATTTTTAAATACAAAATTTATAAAAGAAAAAAAAAGTCTTTTAAAATTACAAATCAATACATCTTTCAATTAATAATATTTTTTAGATAATTTTAAAGATTATTCATAACGTCGACTAAATTTAAATAAATTTATATTAATTTTAAATTTAAAAATATGTCAATTTAATTTTTATAAAATTAATAATAATTTTATAAATAAAAACGGTAAAAATATTTAATAAGCTTGCAGTTAATAATAGCTAGTTTATGTTTCTATAGAATCTTCCTTTCCTATTCTTGTCTTTTAATATTTTATTATTTTTGGAGGTAATGCTAATAAAATTACGAACCCTTGGCTGTTGCACTATCGTGTCATACGTGTTCAGTCTCTATTCTATTAATATATGCTCCTGTACTATTATACTGATTCCACCAGTTTTCTTATTTTACTCCCATCCATTTCATAAGAAGAAGGAGAAGCTCTCTCTCTCTCCACTTTAGAATCCAAGCGTCCGGCGACTTTCACTCTTCACAACTTCCCCACAATTCCAAGCCGCCCCCCCCCCCCCCTTCTCTTTTCCGGCGACTTCACCCTTCACTCTGTCCTTGTCCGTCTCTGTTTTTGTGTAGTTTTGTTGGTGTAGGTGATGATGGGTTGTGCTCACAGCAGGTGTTCGCATACTTCTCATATCACAGAGATCATCATTACCAGCTTTTTCCGTCACAAACTTTAGAATTACAAACCAAAAAAACCAACTCAATCTTTTATATCTATACATCATACATACTTATACATATATATTGCTACTGCTGCTGCTGCTGCTTTCCATGGCGGGTCGGAGGTTTCTTTATAGTGGTGCGAATGGGTCGAATTTGAATACTGTATTGCTTCCTAATTCTTCTGATTCCTTCTTCCTTTCTTCCTCTTCGCCTTCTTTTCTTGGTAAATCTCTTACTCTGTATTGGTAATATGGAGTATATGTTTCTTGGATATTTATGTTCTTTCACTTCTTTGGTTTTGCACTTGTGTAATTTGATTGTGGTTGTTATTTGTTACTAATAATGTAATTGCAAAGTCCTGATTCAATCTTAATTCCTGTAATTTTGTATTTCCTTAATTAATTTTTCCTTATTCACTGCTACTTTGTTTGTAGATCTATGCATCTATTTGTTTGTGCTATAAATTTTTTGTAATGATGCATGCATCCACTATGTGATTAAACCCAAATTAAGCTGCGCTATAAGTGAAATTGGCTGTCCTGAATTGTGTAGTACTAGAACTTATATGCTACCTTTTTGAGTCATGAAAGATGTTGATGATGTAAAGAATTATGGAGTTAAATTTTTTAACCAGAGTTCCTGAATCTTGATATCCCACAACCAATATGGGCGAACAATTCAGCTCAACTTAGAATCAAAAGTCGTACCTTTTTTTTTTTTTTTAAAAATTTATGTGGAGTGTAGGGAAAAGTTCTTTTTTAGCTACTAGCTATTCAAGAACTAGTTCTCGACTCCTGAATTGGTTTTTGTGATTAATTGCAAAGAATCCTTATGGTGACTGATGTTCAGGTTCAGGTTCAAGATCTATGGTTAGCTTTGAAGATGTTAATGGGAGAAATCATTCAGACCGGTTGTCCTTTCGGTTGTTTGATCGACATGAGAACGGGGATGATGACTGTGATGAGTACTTTCATCAGCCTGAGAAAAAGAGACGGCTTAAGGCTGACCAAATCCAATTTCTAGAGAAGAGTTTCGAGGAAGAGAACAAGCTTGAACCTGATAGGAAAATTCAACTTGCCAAGGACCTTGGCTTGCAGCCTCGGCAGGTTGCAATATGGTTTCAGAACCGCCGTGCACGTTGGAAGACTAAATCACTAGAGAGAGATTACGATGTATTGCAAGATAGCTACAACAGCCTGAAGGCTGACTATGATAACCTCCTTAAGGAACAGGAGAAACTTAAAGCCGAGGTAATTAACAACCACCTATTGCAAAATTTTCATGTGTTCTGAATACTTTCCTAGTTTTGGAAAATGCTAATGAAATGGTTCAATATATAATTGTCCAGGTTATCGACCTAACAGATAAGCTGCTACTCAAAGAGAAGGATAAGGACAAGGGGGACTTGAAATTATTTGATAAGCAAGCTGAAGCACCACCACAAGAACACATTGGAAATGAGGTTTCTGAGGATGAAGTATTCAACGACTCTATTGGAGCTTGCAAGCAGGAGGATCTTAACTCGGTGAAAAGTGATGTTTTTGATTCAGAGAGTCCACATTACACGGATGGAGTTCACTCCGCTCTCCTAGAGCCAGTTGATTCCTCGTATGTATTTGAACCCGATCAATCAGATATGTCTCAAGATGAAGAAGATAACTTGAGCAAGAGCTTGTTGCTTCCACTAGGGTATGTTTTTCCGCAGATTAGAGATAATAATTGCACCGACCCGCCTACAAACTCTTGTTACTTTGGCTTCCCAGTTGAAGAAGATCACTCCTTTGGTTTCTGGGCTTACTGAGTAGTTATGGGTATATAACTATCTTGTATTACGCTTCTCTTTATTGTTATAAGCATGCTATGGTGTTCAATATTGTAAGAAAATAAATCTGAGCTTTGACGCCACAATCCATCATGGCTACTGGCTAGAAAGATTGTGGTTTCTATTGTGGTTCAAAATGTTGTATTTTTCCTCTTTATGTACTCTAGCTTGTTTTCTATGGGATTTCTCTATTTCACCGAACTGATTGTCTGAAAATGTAAAGTAAATTATTTGATTATTTGTTGAGAATTTGGTCTCTGGTTCTTATTTTATAGAAGGGAAAAGTGGCTAAACAGACGCATAAATAAACATTTTATTAACAATTTAAGTACGCTCTGTTTAAACATGAGATCTACATTTTTACGAGGACTTTTGTCGAAATTTATTTTTCAACATATTTTTAAAATTTGTTAAAAATATAATAGTAATAATATGATAATATTCAATGTATGCAAAACATAACATATTAAGAATTTTATGCGACTTTTATTCTTTAAAATTAATAATGTATCTTCAGTTTTGGTACACACAAAAAAGAAAATGCTATATGTCAAAAAGCCAATAGAGGTGTTAGCTGGAATGGAATATTTAGTGACATTATAATCTGTGGTGTTTGTGAATTAAAAATTCATAATCAAAATTGTTAATAGTTGAATGATTTAATCAATTATAATTATTTTTATAATATTAATTATATTATACAATTTAATTACGATTATATCTTATAAGCGTCCCCTGCTTGAGTAATCGAAGTTTATTTGGATAAAAGTTGAGGATTGACGGGTAAATGTTGATTATATTTAGTCAAATGATAATGAAAGTAGTATTGCACTACCGTCCCTGGGGTGATGATTTATTTTGCTTATTAGTATTATTGATATGTACAGTATACTATACTGTATAAGAGTGGACTAGTTCAATGTGATAAGCTACCTTTGGCCATTGACGTAATGAAAGGCTACTTTACAATCAATTAACACCGACCATCGAGACCACTTCCTCTTTCTCCCCAATAGACTCGGGCCACGTGTGTTAGTGACGCAGCTAGCTGTTGTTTTTGCCATCTTCATCAAAATAATATATTGATACATACATACATGTTTATTAGTATATTGATATACGAGAGAAAGTCTGTGCAATACTCAACTTACTGGAGTGTGGAGTGGAGAATATACAGGGAGGAATTATTCGGTGATTTTAAAATAAATTTATGTAATATTTTAAGTAAATAAAAAAAAATTCATTCCAGTGTATTTACAGTTACAAATAATAAAATATTATTAAAATAAAATAAAAAATTAGTCATTTAAAATATTACGTAACGTTGTCTCCGGATCATTAAATAATTTTTCAATGTATAGGTGGCCGCCAGCCAATGTTTGTCGTGATATTTGGTTCATCACACTGAGAGTGGGCCCACTTTTATTCGGTTATTTTATTTTTTTAATTTTGGTGCATGCATGTAAGTATGTATACGTACAAGACCAGATGGAGAAGTATTGGTATTTTTTTTTTCTTAATGGAGAGAAAAAAGTAAGACGGACCAACTCTTATTTCTGTATTAGTGGAATAATCTATAAGTTAAATGCGTGAAATCTTTCAATTCCAACAATAGTAGGAGGTTAGTTTACCTTTGGTAGGCGAGAGATGCAAAGTATTTTTAGTTTCCACCAAACATTACTATTAATCCTGATAGACTCTTTCAATTTTTTTTTAAAAAAGAGAGCTTTATCAACCATACGTATACATTTCCATTTACTAGCTAGTAAGTAAACAAATTATTTGGATGTGCTTCAGCTGGAGAGATCGACCAGGCACCGCCCTCTCATTGGATATATAGTGATTGGCTTATTTACCGAGTATAGGGTAGATTAGGACTTCCAAACATTGTACAAGCTCCCATATTAAAATTTGAAGTTCACCTTCAAATACGACACCAGTTCTTGCTGCAAAAACACACCTCTCAAATTAATCATACTTTTGTTTCGGAATTTTGCACAAAAGTTCTTCTTTCAAAAACCAAGATGATCCCTAATGGTAACTGCTCACTGATTCTTTCAAGGGAAAGAATGAAACTACAACATTTTAATTTATGCAATGACAATCACATGGAGAATATGTGTCTGGTAGAGGAGAAAGAAACTTACTATCAAACAGAGGACAATGCATCCGGTCGCACCAGGAAACAAAGCATACCAAAAGTTCAAATGGTGCAGCTTAGCTCCATCAACGAATAGTAGTGGCAGGCTTGCAGCTGCATATTGATATGCATTGCCTTTTAGAAACTCAAATGCTTGAGATCAGAATAGGATATTGAATGAAGTCAAATTTAGTTGTGAATGCATACCTGGTGGGTGTACAGAACCTGTGTAGATCATGAAAGCTATGGCTGCAGCGAGGCCAGAGCTCCTAGCAAGCCAACCTGGACCAAATATTGAGAATGCCAAGACCCCGATTGCTGCACAACCAATTTGAGCCATAAACATATTGTACTTCTGCATAGTTGCATGTCGGGGAAGGATAGTTAGTTCATCTCAAGAGAGAATGATCTTCAAATGGAAAAGAGTAATGAAATTAAAACTCTTTTTAAGTGCGAGGAATTTGCATACTTTTCAAGGTTGTATCTTTTAGTGTACAATATGATGATACCGTGTAGGCGTGTACATAGTTCACCTTACAATATTCTCCATCTGCTTCGGAAATAGACTAAGACAGACAGACAGTATCAAGCAGACTACAGGTTGAGGTTTTAAGAAGAATTTATTTTCACTTTAAATTTTAGTTTTATCCAGCAACACCTAGAAATGTTCACAAGGATGCCCACCTGTAAATGCTGATATTTAGAAAAAGTATAATGGGCATTGTGTTGAAAGCAATGTCCTTAAGCTGCTACACTATGAGAAAACAAAATGGCAACATTGATTATGAAAGAAGACAAACAAGCAGTTACCACAAGAGCCTATTACACATGAAAAGCCATGGTAATAAGATTTTTCCGAATTTTATTAGTGACAGAGTTATCGGTTGAGTAATTAGTGATAATCATATAGGCATGAAGCAACCCATTGTTCCACACATTAGGCATCTATTGTGGCTCAAACTCAATATATACAGGCAATGAACTTCTTTTCTTGTTGCCAAGTGAAACATCATCTTTGGAAACTTCATTTACCCCTCTCTATAATGCCAAATTGTTTTTCTCTCACAAATTCAAAAATTAGGTTTGTGCTGAGCCTGAACCCTGAATTAGTTCTACCTCAACCAAGAAACAAGTACAAACTACAAAGTGAGAGAAAGAATTTGGAATCACCTTACGATAATCTAAAGAGTTGGCATAAGGTAAATACTCATGTTCCTCAACTGGATTGAGATAAAAGACATTGAATTGAGATGAGTTATACACTTCTATTCTGTTTTGGCACTAGGGAAATGCACATCTTACGCGACCACTTTCTTGGAAATTGATAGTGTATGCTTCACATGCTAAGATAAAAGTAATTTGCTGTCATAAGTAGTTACTAGACATAGAAATGATAATGAAATGTCACAAGAATATATAACTTAATCCATGAATACTGCAGAAGCAATTAGATTGACACAAAATTGCACATCAATATACAGCACGAGTAAGTGCAACCTAGTAGATTAATTCCTCGTACTTTGGCACTACGTGTAAAATTCCAAATGTTTGTAGAGATTGCATACATCCAATCATAGCACCCAAATCCCCAGTAGTTAGTTTTATAGCATCTAATCTAAGCTGCCATTAAATTAGGACAATCCAATTCTAAAGTAGCTTTGTCATCTGTCAACACAATGTAAATATTAGTCTTACATATGCAGATGATATTGTACTTTAGGAGAAACTTGCTTTGTCGGTAGCTATAATTTTATAGTTATTTTAAAAGAACCTTAGTCCTCTTTTTTCTCCATTATATTATATAATAAAATGACATAATGTTCTCAAAATATTCATAATAATTTTATTATAATGCTATATTGTCATCACTACTAAACTAATTTATTATATTTGGGAGAAATATATATCCTTAATGGGCCTCTTTTTGCATAATGGAAGGATTATCAATTTTCCACCCTTAGCATATAGGTTACAAAATTTCTCCCCCTTTAAAAGTGAAATCTTGGCCATGCTCACACACCCAGGAGGACAGCTATATAATATTAGGGAGATTTTTGTAATATTGCATACTTTTTGCGTAGTATTTTATGTTGGGTCCGCTTAATGTGCTCATTAAGAGCACACATTATAAGAAATGAAACCCACTATATATTATTTTTTTATATATTTGTACTGAATTCAATACATAAATTAATATATTATTTATTTATGCATTAAATTCAATATAAATAAATAAATAATATTATGCATTAAATTAAGCGTTTAGCGTGTGCTCGGGCAGACTCTAACAAAATCCTTTTATGTTTACATACTCAATTATGAGAAGGGTTTGGATTTGGGTTTCGGTTTGGGTTTGTGGATGATAAGAAATGAGAAAGCAGTTTAATGAATGGGTGGGATAAGATGGAACAAAGTAAGAGAATATCCGAATCTTTGAAATTATGATACTCAAGAGAGAGAGAATACCCGAGCGCCAGGGGAGGAAGGAGTGGCAAAGAGGACAGCACAAACAGCTCCTAAAGGTGCAATTGTGATGGAAAATCCTCTAGGTGCCAGCAACTGGTCCATTCTCCCCAACACCGCCATTGCTGCAAATGCCCCTGCAGAAGGCCAAACAATGTCACTCAGGGACGGAGCTTTAGAACCCTTGTCTGGCTTCCAACTGTCCCAAAATGGTGCAGCCACGTTAGTTGATGATGCTACCACAATACCCACCACTCCTCTTCTTCTCCTTCTTTGTTGGTCTCCTCCATTAACAGAAAGTGACTTTTCAAGACCAACAAATGCTCTGTTTTTCGAAAATAGCAGTGAATTGGAGGAAGAAAATGTAGCAATTGGTGATGGTGGTTTTGATGGCATCACAAGGTGGGTATGTTTACAATACGTACGAACCAACATACCCATTTTTTCTGAGATGTTTTTTTTTTTAAATATATATATATATATATATATATTTTGAGGAGAGAAGTGGAAGAGAGAAAAGGAGTTGGGAAGTGATGAAGAAAAATAGGGTGAGAAATAGGGGTCAACAGGGTGAGGGTGAGCGTGAGGGTGAGGGGCTTTTAAGAGTGTCGAAAGGTCACGATTGATGTGAGTGAGCCCTACTGCACCTGACGTTGCTGATTACGCCGCAACTAATCATCCAGCTCAACCACACATCCAGACTGCTGTCCCTTCCTTTTAGAATAAGTCGAATTATATTACAATTAAAAATAACACATAATATTAATTTTAATTATTAAAAGAAAATTAATATAAAAATTATTTTTTAATAATTAAAATTAATATTATATTAAATATTATGTCTAAATATAATATATTTTTATTTTATTTAACTTTGTTTCATTACATGGGATATTTTACCGTGTATTAGCTTTAGGCATTAGCTGCGATTATTTGTTGACTTTAGTGTAGAAGGCCTAAACTATTGTGGATGATGGCTTTGATTATATCATAACATTAATACCGTCGTGCATAAAATATCGATGAATTTTAATATATTAATTGCAATTGGTGGTTCATTACTTCTTACTATGATTAAAATTAAAAAATGCTAATCAAAGTTCAAACTCGACTCATGCCACGCTATAACCAATCAAATCTTGTTATATAAGTTGGGCCTTCAACTTGCTTGGCCGAATACCGTAAAATAATTTTTTATTTTTTTTGCTGAAAGTAAAATAATTTAATACTCCTTTCGCCCTTATATATTACTATAGGAGTATATTATATAAATCGTTTAATTGAAATGAAAATTATCATAAAACGAATATTTTTATTACATAATTCAATTATAAACCTTGTATACCTACCGCATATAAAAAGAAAAAGAGCTAAATGAATCAATTCCTTTGACGGGTCATTTCGAACTTTTCAGAAGAGATGGTTATAATTAAAATGTCTTTCCCGCACTTCTCTTTCTTGTCGCCGTTATGGATGAAAGCGGATAGAACAAATCTATCTCGACATAAAGAGTAATTAATATTCACTCATCCTAATTAAACTCGCTTTGCCCACCGTATCGTAAAGACTCTTAATGCTTTTTTGGTTGAACAAAAAAAACATTCCATTAGAATACATTACTTTACGCCAACGAACTATTTATTTAAATCTTTAATATAATTATTAAAACAATTAAATATACACTTTGGTGCAAAAATAGTGTTTGATTTTTTAATTTATGTAAAAATGTACTCAGTTATAGGGTTATTATTAAGTAATAAAAATTAATTCAAAATATTTTTACATTTAAAATTGAAAATTTTCGTTAAAAGTTATACAATAATAAATAATTAATAATACTTTTACTTAGTTTAAGAGAGTCATAATTATATCATGCATCTTATCAAAGTGGCCCCTCGAAGGATATAAATACATTGGAGTATGCCAAACTTGTATAGGATTTGCCGAAGAATAAAATAAAAGGAAAAAATATTAAATTCAACTTGGATCGATCATCAAGAAAGAAACCACCAACTTGCACTACTATTTTAGAAAGTGCCTTCCTTTCTCGATAAATTTAAAATATGCTCCTTCACACTGGTTTTAGGTGCGGAAATTATGAACGTATCAAATAATCTAGTGAAAGGCATCAATACTGACCTTCAATTTGATACATATATCCTCCACTCTTGTATTTAAAACAAAGCTAAAGAAAGAGAGAATATAAGCAAAGGCCCACATGTTTTAGTGGAAACTTCAATTGCTCTATTTTGAAATCTAAAGTTGGTCCCCTTTAAAACAAAGCTAAAGAGAGAATAATATACTTCTACTTTTCTCTTTTTCATTTAGTCGGTCGGTCGGTCTCGTTTAAATTTGTGTCACGAGTGGTAACGTGGAATTTGTTTAGTAGTAAGTAATGAATGGGTAACGACTCAAGTATAGTATTCCATTCATGAGAAAAGACGTATGTACGTATTTATGTAGTACGTGGGATATATATATATATATATATATATATATATTAGTGTACTCATTAAACAAGTAATGAAACTCTTATTCTTCTTCTTCTACACATTCATTCATTCATTATGGCCTGTATCCAGCATCCACAACCAAATTGTGGCCAGTTATAAACTTGGAATCCTCGGAAGCAAGAAACAACACTGCATCTGCCACATTCCCCACTTTCATTGCTCCCACGCCTTTCAAATAATTGAAAGCCTCAAAGCTTTCTCAACCCCTTCTTCACTCGTCTGCAACGCGTTCGTTGCACATAAGTGGCGTCCCCAACGCTGCCGGCGATACACAGTTGACCCTTATCCCATACTCTCCAAGCCCTCTACTCGCCGACCGGACGAAGCCCGCCACGGCTTGTTTCGACATGATGTAGTCGATAGCCTTTTTGCCATCGCTTGTTGCCGCCACGGCTTCCCGTGCACACTATGCTCCCCTTAACACCACCCTCCACCATGACACGTGCCGCGTGCTTCACACACGCGACCATTCCGCGTACATTAACTGCAAAGAGGTCGTCACATCCGTTGAGATCAAAATCGAGGATGTTTTGTTCGCTCTTGCACATGCTAAGGACGCCTGCGTTGCTAAACATGATGTCTAGCTGGCCGTGAGTCTGGACTGTTGATTCCACGAGGGATTGGACTTGCTGTTCGTAGGTTACATCGCACTGGATGAAGGTGCAGCGGTGAGAGCCGATTGATGCGGCTACTTCAAGACCCTTTTCTTCTTGGACGTCGGCTATCACCACGGCACGTGCACCGTGATCTGCAAAGTGGCGTGCCGATGCCTCGCCGATGCCACTGGCGCCGCCGGTGATAATCACCACTTTGCCCTCCAATTTCATCTGGGATAATGCAGGATTGCTCATTTTAAGGTAGCAACACACCTAGGTGCACCACACGAGGACTATCTCTCTCCATATATAACACTAGCATTTGGCCCGTGCCTACGTCACTGAGAAATGAAAGAGATGAAGAGGAAGAAGAGAAATGTGGGTAGTCGGATTTGTAAGCGAGAGAGAGGGAGGAAGAAGCAGGGGTGGCTCAAGACAATTTGAGACCTAAAGCGATAATTTTAAATGAGGCCTTTTATATTTAGTATGTTTTTTTATTGATTTTTATGGTCAAATTAATTATTTTTTAAATCAATATATCTTATTATTATTTAATATATGTATAAAAATCCTATAAACATTATAAACTATATAAAATTTAGTACTAATCTCAATGTTTACTTTTTTGAAAATTTAAATATATATGTTTAATTGTTAATTTTAAAAATAGTTAATTTGATTACAAAAGTCAATAGATGATTTTTATTTTGAGACGGAGTAAATATTAAATTTTTTTATTTTAATGAGGCTTTTTTTTATAATGTTAATTTTTTTTAGGTATTTAATATTTGTATTGGACTATGGGCCCTAAGGATTGATTGAGTTTATATTTTTATAAGATTTTTTTTACATAAATTATTTATAGTATATAAAAATTTGAGACCTTCCTTTGAGATGGGGCCTAAAGCCCAGGCTTTTTTTCCCATACCATAGGGCCGGCCCTGGGAAGAAGGTTATTAAACAATTGACGGTGGGATTTGTCTCAAATTTTCGACGGCCAAGATCTTCTATTAGATTGAGGGGAAAATTCAAAAACAATTGTGTTTTATTATTATAGATTAACTCATTAACATAAATATTAGTGTAGATGGTAGATTTTTTTTAAAAAGACAAAAACTAGCCGGCCAAATCTGTTGCAATTGCCGGCCTAGGCAGTATTTGTTGAATGTGCCACATTACTTGCTAGATTTTCCTCATTTTGCAACACTACGGTGCCGACATTTGTTTTCATTTTTGTGGTACAATCATTTTTGTAGTACGCTAATAAGCAAGCGAACGATAGAACCTAACCATATATCCTCACAATGCACGATATATAGTACAACGCATCTTTCTTTTTCAGGCGATATCTCAATGATTCGTTTTAACTTTTAAGCTGCATTTGGGGGCTTTCTTCAGACTAATCAACATGATTTCAAATTCTTCCGTCGTGTTCCGAATGATGTCTAAAAACTACATTTTGCATTAAGAAAAATAAATTATTGATAAAAAAGGTTTAAAATTTATCCTTAACAATCCTACAAAATTACATTATATACTAATAGAACCCACTAAATGACATATTTGTTCTTACCTTTATATATTTATTATCGTTCTTTTGAAGACAGAAAGAATATTTTATATATATAAATTGATAAAAGAACTACGTAAATAAGAAAAGATAAACCCAAATTGAGGAAGAAGAATGCAATATCTTTTGGTTAGTATCCGGAATCCAGTTGATGAAGCAAATCATACAAGATAAAATATCAACCCAGCAAAATTGGGATATAACAAGAAAACATTAAAAAATAAAAATAAGAAATGGAGCAAGACAACATGCTCATTCGTCATTTCAAAAATATAATAATTTACAGGCCACACAGATTGGGGCACAACACTTGCAAGACAACGAGGACCAACACATTTGCATATATAATTCCAGATTTGCAATAGCCTTGCAACTAGAAAGAAAGGTTTCCATGTATATCGATCAAGCATAGTCAGAATGAGAGTCATAAAAATCGCTTGGGCAAGGTGACATGACCTCTTGCTCCAATAGCTGCAGCACCTGTTGCATCGACGGCCGATCATCAGGGTTTGCATCGGTGCACCTTGCAGCTATTTCTAGGATTGCTTCCACGGTCTCTACATCTGTATCCTTGCACCGTTTGTCTACTATGTCTTCCAATCGATTCTCTCCCACTAGCGTATTCATCTGTCAAAAACATATAAATATCATCACGCACACAAAAGGAACAAATAACTAGTCATGAATGGAAACTTTTTGTCTCGCGTATGCAAAAGCAGTAGAGCCTCATAGAAGTAAGATGTGGAGAAACATACCCAACCAACAACATTTAAGCCTCGTTTTACAAAGGTAGGATCAGTAGGCCGCTTTCCGGTTACAAGTTCTAACAAGAGAACTCCAAAGCTATATACGTCAGACTTCTCTGTGGCCATTCCACTTTGCAGATACTCTGTCCACAAGCAGTTCATACAAAAAAAAATTAGTGCTTCTGACATTGACGAGATATTTTGCATTTTGCCAGTAAAAACGCAAAAACAGTTTGCCATTTTGCATGACTAAGACGTATTTTATTGATGCCATAATTCGACGGTAGTATCACCATGGCCCCAAATAGGCTACGCAATTAGTACCCAAAGTATGATAAACACTAAGCAAATAGTAGTTATCCTGGTTTAGCAATCTTACGATAGAAGTGGAATATAAAACATTGGACATACCTGGGGCTAAATAACCAAAAGTGCCAGCAACCACTGTTGTCACATGAGCATCCTCATCTACCAAAAGCTTGGCAAGGCCAAAGTCAGAGACATGGGGCTCCAGGTTTTCATCAAGAAGTATGTTGCTTGATTTTATGTCGCGATGGATAATCCTTGGACAACAATCATGGTGCAAGTATGCCAAACCTCGAGCGGAACCAAGAGCTACTCTTAAACGAGCATTCCAATTCAAATATTGGTCATCCCCATGTTCTGATGAACACAAAAGTATACTTTCAATGAAATTATCATTGATAATAACCAAAACAGTATGACACTAATTTGTGTTAGCAACACTAACATGTTTACACTCTACAGCAAAACAATCATAACAAATAATATCATGATATCATTTTATAGAAGTTAAACTTTTTAAGGGACTACTGCATTTTGGAATTTCGGATTGAATAGTTTGATCAGTCATTAAGTTGACGATAATTTTTTGAAGCTACAGAAAAGGATCGGAGTGCCAAAGAAAGTTGGAATAAATTTTTCAAAACAGCAACTCTGCCTGGACTCATGATCCTCAAAATGAAATCAGAAAAGGGTACTTTCTCGTGCAATCTAATCTTTCCCTGCTTACTTGACTATTATTCAAAAGTCCTCCGTAAATCCTGAAGCAGATAATCATCTTTATCCAGCAATAATATGGATGGTTTTACAACTATCAAAGGAACTTCTTTTACATACCAAAAATAGAAATCAACATTCTGGTTCTTGAATGCATGATTGCACAATACAAAATACATATAAATCCATGGTGCTAACCCTTAGGTAAGGGTGCAAACGAGTCGAATTTATCCAAACAGAGAGTTACTAGAATTTGACTCGTTAGGTTAAATTCTTACTTGAATTCGACTAAGAATCAAATTATATTTGAAAACCTTTATTCAAATTCGACTCGAACATTACTCGAATTCTATCCTACCCAGATCGAATTATATTCAAACTACTCGCGAGCTTTGAATTCAAATCTCCACGTAGTAACTACCTTTATAATACATATAATTATTAATTGAACTTATTATTTTACTTTAAAATGTGAAAATATAATTACAATTACACTTTAAAAATATAAAATTATAATTAAATTTACAAACAAAATAAAAATAATAATAACTAATTATTCTAATTTTGTTTAATTGTCTATATATTATAAGAGAATCTATCGAGTATCTATTCAAATATGTATCAATTGAGTATGTATCAAATCATGATCAAGAATTCGAGTAGTTTGAATCCTAAACGAGTCAAGTATAATTTTACTCGTATTTTTATTCGAATTATTTTTTGTGCTCAAATTTAGATTATATTATTAACGAATTCGAGTTTCGCTCACATTTTTTCGAGTTGAGCCCAAATCGAGTTCGAACTGTTTTGTTCGATTTGCAGTCTTACCCCCCCTAAGGCTATGTTTGTTAGCAGGAGATTATTTGGGAGATTCGATTGCAATTATTTAATGAGCTCTTGTTGTGTTTGACGCAAAATTTTAACTCTCAAACCTGAACTGTCTACCCAAAAAATGGTACTTGTCAATACAACCTCCCCATTATAATAGGGCTATAATCCTAAGAAAAAATAGTCCAACAAATAAACATGGCCTTAAGGAAAACTGAAACACGAAAGATCCAAAGGATGAAACATACCGTGCAAGAAATCATCCAAGCTTCCCATGGCAAGGTAATCGTAGATAAGGAGCTTTGCAGCAGGTAGCCTGCAGTAACCTCTAAGATTAACTAGATTTATGTGCTTCACACTACCCAAGATTTCCAACTCCCTTTCAAATACCTGGTCACAACCTTCACGGCTCCGATCAATCCTTTTTACAGCAAATGTCCCACAATCGTTCATAACCATCCTATAAACTGTACCAAACCCTCCAGATCCTACAACATCTTCCTCTGTAAGGGTTTCAAGCTTTTCTATGATCTCGCATGAAGGGTATGGAAGGTCTCCATGAAAAGTTATAAGCTTGGTGCCTAGAGAAACATAAAAGCTCAGCATCACAAAAGGAAAATCGGAAAAGAGAATGAATCATTTGAAAGAAATTTAACCTGTTTCCTTAGGAGATTGTTTTTTGACTTCTGTATATCTCTTGGCAGCCCTCTCTTTCTTAGATAGCAACCAAACCCAGAGGAAGATAAAGAGCACAATGAGTGCAACACTCAGTGTCGACATTGCTCCAATCATGAGTGCTTTGACATAATGAGAGGATCTCTTAGTAGGAACTGCAAAGGCCCAATCAACAGAAAATACATCATTAGTAGTAGGAAAGAACTTTAATATAATAGGTAAAGCAATATATAAATGTAGATAATAAAACTAGAATTATTCCTCTTCAATTTGTAACTACGATAAATTTGATGCAATACTTGACCTGCAGCTTCATCACTTTCGGCATGTGGCAACACTGCAGGGAAGCCCAGTGAAGTTCGACAAGGCTTGTTTACTTGTCGCCCGCAAAGATCTAAATTACCAATAAACCTAGGCACAAGCAATTCATCCTTCAGAGTAAGCTCAAAGGAACGAAACGTGAGAAGTAATTCTTTATTAACCAGTTAAATGTGAGAAAAGGAATTGAGTAAGGTTGGTTAAAAAACTTATGAATCAAATGCATTTAAGTTGATCTTATCAATATTTAATTCCAAATTTGTAATAATGCATCATAGTCCAAGTGTTGTTTCTAATCGCAAAACTCCAAATCAAACAAGTTAAGACTTAGAATAAGGTTGATCAATCCCCTTAGTTTCTCAGTCAGTGACAATATACATCAGTAAAAGATTGGGAAGGAACGGAGTACTAAAAGGGGAACAAGAACTTGATATCACTGAAAGACAAAACAGGTAAATTCAAAATCAAACTCAAGACATAAAATTCTGAGGGTATTTTCAAATGATATAATTTAAAAGGCAAACAACAGGGGCAGCAATTGAAAGGTTACCGGTTATCACTTCCCATTGACAACATAAACTTCTAAGCTGGCAATGCTGCTTGGCTGTTGCATTTTAATAATTAACATTCATACTAAAACTGTCTTCAAGAGTTCAAAATTACAATGATATAGTAACCACCACAAACATTTAAGTGCATCATAAATCATATTTAGTATCCACAAGGAGGTGAAATTGAACTTCTTGATGGTCAAATTATTATAGTGGGACTTACGAGTTGTTTCTGAACTTGCTCAGAACTCCAACATCTGGAATTTCACCCGAAAAGAAGTTTGTTGATAAATTCCTGAAATTGATTGCATTAAGCTACACTAGTAAGGGATACAAGGTTCATTTACACTCATAAATGCTTAAAACTCTGAACACCCTATAAAAAAATTGCATGTGAACTCACATATTTTGAAGCCGCGTGAGACGACCAAGAGAGGAAGGTATAGCACCCTTAAGTGAATTGCTTGATAGATCTCTACATATAATTATTGCAATGAGATGCAAATTAGTAATAAGAATTAAGAATGAATGCATGAATAAAAGCAATAGCAAAATCAATTAAGTGACTATAAACATAAGAAATTTACTATGACGGATTCTGATCGAAACAGGAATCTTACAAAATGGTAAGGGATGTAAGGTTCCCAATATCTGATGGTATACCTCCCTGGAGATAATTACCTCTCAAGTACCTAATTATTGCAACAGTTCAAATGTTAGTTAATGTGTATCATTGTACATATATCGCAAAAAAAATGGGGGGAATTTTAGGGTCAAAAGGATTCATGGAAGAAAGAGAGCCACATGCTACTTACAGAGCTCTGAGTTCAGTACAACTCGCAATTTCCTTAGGAATAAGACCGTGTAGGCTGTTCTGGTGAAGTGCCCTGGTTAATTTGAACAAAATAAATACCACAAAAATATAAGCATTCATAGTTAATTTACTATTTAAGGAATTACAAACAGTGACATGGACTTACAGCCTCTGGAGTCTGCTTAGTTTACCAATGATTGGAGATATAAACCCTCCCAGTTGCATGTAAGGTAAGTTTCTGTAAAACCCAAAAAGATATCCTAGAGTTAGATTCAGTGTTTCGAACCACATAACCAAGAAAAGGTAAAAACTTTAAGAAGATGGAAAGAAATCTACATACAGTGAGCCAACTCTTTGGTCATCAGGATAGCAAGAAATACCAGTCCAGTTACATGGGGATTCATCAGTATCTTTCCAGTCGCTGAGGAAGTTCTTGCTGTCATTCAAAGTGCTTTTTAAATCCAATAATGTGATTCCTACAAGCAAAGATCAAACCTTTTAGCATAAAATCAAAAGATAAAGAGGCAAAACACTCTGAAAAATAACGATAACAAAAAATGCGAGAAAAATACCATCTTGATTGAGAGCAACAGAGCAAATGCTCAATAGGGTTGCTTCGAAAATTGCTGAGATTACCCAAATCAAAATACCCATTTTCATTTCTTGAAAGAAAAGGGCTTACTTTCTGACTGGTTAGGGTTCTATTTGATTTGGTCACCGTAGAGCCAGTAAAAAGAGAGAAAGAAAGAGTTGGACTGGCTATGATGATGAATGAAAAAAGCGAATAATTAAGTTCAAACACGAAGAGAGAGAAGTGGATTTTTATGAATTCTGTATTTATTTTAGTGGTGGGTTTGGCGTAAGGAGGACTCTTCGAAATTGAAGTGTGGTGAATTATAGAAAGTAGTGCAGAGGGAAACAAAGCAATAGCCGTTCCCAGTGGAATTCAAATAACCTGAGTTCGGAGCTGTAAACTTAACAAACTCTACTCTCTTGTATACGATAACTCTAGTACTCGCCCTTTGGTGTCTGACACGTATCACGATTAGTGACCTTTAAAGGCTCGTGCGTAAAACGGCAGGGCGTGCTCGTAATAAACAATTTGTCACGACTTTAAAATTCTGAATTTGGGTCGGAAAATCCAGAAGGCTGCACTGCCCGAGTATGGCCGGACCCCACTCAAATTTCTTAAATTCTGTATTATTATAATAATAATAATTATCCGTGCATAAAAATACGTAATAAAAAATTAAATTAAAAAATAAAAATTATAAATATTTTTATTATTGATATTATTATTATTATAGTTATTATTATTACTATTATCAGTATTATTATTATTATTATCGATATTATTTTTATTATTATTATTAGATTTATTACTGTTATTATTAGATTTATTATTATTATTAATATTATCCGTATTATTATTATTATTATTATTAATGAAAAATTAGATTAAAATTCAAAATATAAAAATATTATTATTATCTGTATTATTATTAAGAAAATTATAAAATATAAATGTTATAAATATTATTATTATCAGTATTATTATCGGTATTATTATTATTATTATAATAATTATTATTATTATTATTCCTATTACTATTATTATTAGTATTATTATTATTATTATTATTATTATTATAATTTTTATAATAATAAATTTATTATTACTATTACTATTACCATTATTATTATTATTATTATTATTATTATTATTATTATTATTATTACTATTATTATAATAATTATTATTATTAGTAGTAGTAGTATTTTAATTATAATAATTATTATTATTGATATTATTATATTAATTATTATTGTTAGTGTTATTATTATTAATATTATTACTATTAATATTTACTATGAGTTTTGGGGGAAAATTTAGTATGAGTTATGGGGGGGAAATTTAGTATGAGTTTTGGGAGAAAACTTGATAGGAAGGAATCAATCAAGGCCATTAAATTTGGGTAAATCAATTTGAGACGTTATTGTGCTTCGTTAAATTTGAGATTCAAAAATTGTTCTACTTTATTATATAGATAACATAAAGCATGAGTGATAACATTTCTAAAACTTTTTGGGGTCCAACTGGAATATTTTATAAGTTTTGAGATCTATTATAATATTTTTAATTCCTAAAATTTAAAAATTCTATATTTGTGTTTTATGTACCGTGATTTTCATATGCTTTCTGAAAAAGAAAAAAAAAAAAAGAATTTCTTGGGGGAATGGTGGGGTGATATCTAATGTAAATTTAACTTTTGAATTACTTGTGAGATTCTAGCGATCCGAATGAATCACCTTTGTAAAAAAGGTTGATCCAAGTCATATATTATACATATTTTTTTTAAAATAATTGATATAGGACAAATATATATACTCTAACAATTACTCTAGTGATCGAGAATCTAAACTATTTATAGATATTTAATAAAAATTATTGAATCCATATTTAAAATATATTAATAAGATATATACTCTAACAATATAAAAAACTTAGAAAGCACTTTGATAAATAATGGGTGTTCAGAAATTTAAATTTGACTTGCTCTTAAAATGTCGAAAATAAAAACTGAGTTGTATAACATCCATCAAGGTTAACAAAGAAAGCCTCTTAATATATCCAAGATATTGACTATATCTTGATTACATCATACTGTATCTTATTTCTAAATAAACCATGCAAAAAAACAGAAACTAATAATACTGCTTAAAGCTTGCTCAATTCAATCTCAACGCCATCTACAGGTTTTGGATGCGAAAGATAAGCCATTTCCGCCTTAGGATTCACCAATTCCCACCTGATCCATACACATCCAATTGCAACAAACATTAATCCTCAACGCATAAGTATTTAAGGTAAAATAAAATCAAAGTAACACAATTAAGTAGCAAGGCAGTTTCTTACTTGTATCCAGTGGACAAATAATGCAAAAAGATGGCAACTTGTAAGCGAGCAAGCATGTTTCCTGCACAAATTCTTGACCCTCCCCCAAATACTCGGTATGTTCCAGGCTTTGCTGGTTCCTACGAGTAATTTATATATAGGAATCATTAGTGTGTGTGTGTATATATATATATATATGAGCAAATTTTACTTCAGGATACAATAAAACTTTAAAGAAAGTTAACAAAAAATAAAAATAGAATTAAAGACTCAAAATATTATTACAATCTGTATAAAATTGCTTACATTCCATCTATCAGGATTAAAGTTCATTGGATCCTCAAAGTTTTCAGGATTAGTGTGAAGGTATCTAACCCAAAGCAAGACTTTCCAGCCTTTGGGTATGGTATAACCTGCAAGACCAAGCCTCAAACTAATTAAGAAAGACGGAAAATCATGAAATTATGGCTCTGCATAATTTATTATTCATCAATTGTAACTGTTAGTGGTTCCGTTACCTTTGTACTCAACATCTTGAGTAGCAGTTCGAAATACTACCGCTACTATATTTCCCATTCTTATTGTTTCTTCCACCACCTAAAATTCAATAGTACATCAATTTTCGAGAGAAAATGCAATTATATATATATATATATATATATATATATATATATATATATATATATATTATGACTGGACCAATCATACAGAAAAGTGTAAATTATGGATTAAATATTTAAGTTTTTATTAAATGCATTCGGTATATATATACCTTGTTTGTGTATTTTAGTTTAGCAATGTCGTCACTTGTAATGAGCTCCCCATTCTTGTTCTTGCTAAGGGACATGTTCTCCTCCTGCATTTAACATAAAATATGATTCATATTAATTACTATAACTAAACAAGGAGAAAAAGAAATTAAATGCAACACAATCTATAATCCTAAGAGCAAGAAATTATTTAATTAAATGTTGCACAATTTGTGATCATACCCGAAGCTTTTGGAGGACATTGGAATGTTTTGGAAGATAATACAAAGCCCACATAATTGCAAGAGAGGTGGATTCATAGCCTGCTACAACAAGGCTGACAATATTGTCAAGAACTTCAGTATCGCTCAATTGCTTTCCTTCATCATCTTTCAACTGCATCAACCCATCCATTAAATCATTTGTATTCATGCCCCCATCAAGATCATTCTTCCTCTTCTTTTCTAACTCCTTCCTGAAAATCTCTATGACTTTCTTCCGACACTGTCAAATCATCCGATCACAAAAAAATAGTTTCATTTGTCTAAAATAAATAAAAAATTCACAAAAAGAGTCCTCTTTTTTTATTTTATTTTTATTGATAGAATCTTCAATTTTTTCATTCTAATTTTAAATCATGCCACCATTAGAAGAGATAAGTATGGTATAAAAATACATCTTTAATATTTGTGCATTGTGTAAATTAAATTCTTTTTATGTAATGGAGAGAGTACTATACAATCCTAATATTGTTCATGTGTGTAAATATCCTGTCAAATGTAACTTGCTATCTCAATTGTAATTAATAACCTTAATAGCACGGTGATATGCAGTTCCAGGAAAGTTGAAAGGATATGATCTAACACCATTAAGAATCTTCATAAACAATTCGTCTAGCGTGTCTAGAACAGGTCCGGGCTCGAAGCTGGCAAATAAGTTGCCAATGTTCTCAAACGTAACCTGCAATAAGCAATCGAATAGTATAATTTGTAGATAATACATATTTAATAATGTATATGTAATATTTTCTCATTTAATGTGATAATATCATGCATGCATTTAATTTATATTTGAGAATTATGTAGCATGCAATGATAATGTGTTATTATATCATAAATATAATTTTATTAGTTGCATTCAGGATAGGTAAAAAAAATAAGTGAACGCGAATGGTAATAACTTAAAGTTACAAAAATATCCCATCAAAATAGTGCACGTTATCATTATAAGATTACATTCATATCTAATGTAATAATAGTAATATAGAAAGATAATTATTGTGTGTATGGATGCACGTACCTTCTTGGCTTCCTTGTGAGCTACAATTCTAGCCTTGAGGGACCAAGAGTCGAGGGCAGCAATGATACGGGGTTGGACCATAAGTGCGATGCGTCTAAGAGCTTCGGGCTGGTTGATGGCTCTCGTCACAAAGCTCCTGAGCCTGGTATGTGCTCCCCCTTGCACCGCAACTAAGGAAGTGCTCCCCACAAGTTCAACTGTGGGCCATTCAAGTATGAACTTTGACTCATTTTGCAATATAAATCTGTTCACCGTTGGGGTCCATGCTATGACTGCCGGTGATCCAAAAAGATGCGTTCTGTATAGCCCTACGCCATCACCGTACCTAATCAAATCAAATGCAAACATTAATTATACCACTATCTGCTAAAGTAAGGGAGTAATATTTCAAATAAAAAAATAGAAAAAAATCACTCAACTTCCTAATTCAAACATATTTAATCGAACGGTCCGAATAAATATACTTTATTACAATAAAGAATTAAATACATCTTTTTAACGGGCAGTTGTAAATGGAATAGTACTATTGTATAATAAAAGAAAATTGATATTTTTACAAGTAAAAGTGATAATTTTATAATATTTTTTTTATATGAATAATAAATGAGTCCCACACTTATATGAGAGATTTTGTAAAAATATCAATTTTTACTTGTAAAAATGACAATTCCTAAACAAAAATGTTATTTTTTCGGAGTCACCGTTGGGGAAAAAAATTATGTTAATTTTCTTAAATTAGATACTCCTTTTGTTCTAAAATTAAATTAAAGATATATTTTTCTTTTTTATTAGTTTTAAAATTAATGATACATTTTTAATTTTAAATTATATATAGAGTGACATAACCGACGTAAATAGCATATACTACTTATATTCTACCTATATTTTAGATTTTAAAAAATAATATTTTTTTTTCTTAAAAATCGTGATTTTAAAAAATACGTCTTTAATTTTAAAATAAAAAAAAAACAAAAAGATATATATACTAAAATCATTCTTTAAAAAGTGGAAGAAATCTTAAAAACATGCGTGACAGCTAGCAGAATTTCAAAACATCTTTCCTACCTCTGTCTTTTTGAGTTGATAAAGTCATCAGGGCCACCAGAAACCTTAAAATAGGAAAGAAATCTAAGCATTTCTCCGATGAAGGGAAAGCCCATATGGCCGGGAGGTAATTTGATTCCCCTACCAAAACCTCCCTTAATTTTAAGTCTGAGGCCATACCACCATAGATCATTCCACCACCACAACAACCACCCCATTAGCGGCAGTATACCTACCACCCATGTAACCCACATCAGCTCCATTGCTAATTAGGAGTATGTTTTGGAAGATGAGATGTATAAATTTGATGAGAGAAATTTGAGATAGGAATGCAAATGTTTTTTAATGGGAAGAGTCTCAATTTTGGCTTGTACATAAAAAAGACTAGATGATCACCCTTATTTATAATGTCCAAATTCATAGAATCTATTTTCACTATTTACAATTTCCACGTGTCAACTATTTTCTTCCAAATTAAGATATTTCTATATATATAATTAATGCTACAAACGATCCAATTCAATCCGAACATTATCTAACTCAAACATTTTTATAATAAATAGACGAATTTATATACTAATTTAATGCTCCATCTATTTCATAAAAATAGCCTTATTAAAGATTTTTTATAATAAAATTTTAAAATTCTAAATTTTAAAATAATGTGAATTTAGTTAATTTAGATTAATTCAATATCTAATAAACTAATATTGTTAAGTTGTTAACCTTGAAATGTATTATTATTAAATACTTCTTCCGTTCTCAACTGATAAAGTATGAATTTTTAATTCAAAAGGGATGTGATAATTAACTTTTAAATACAATAAATCTTGAGAATTATTTTATAAAAAAAGTTATAATTTTCATAATTATATTGTTTAAAACTAAATATTTTTTTTCTTCTAAAAACTAAAGTAATATATTAAATTTTACAATTTTGTAAATTAACTGCAATTCTAATATCAAATGTTCAAAACAATTTAGAGACTTTGTTTATTTGTTTCTTCTTATTTTTATACCTTTTTGCTTATTTTAATTTAAATTATTAACTCATTTTTATTTTATGCAGACAGCATTGTGACACAGTGCTGAATTGGATTATTAAATTTTAAACACTACTTTTTACACTAAATATGATTACTTAGTTGCATAAAACAAAATTAGTCAACCACTTTTTCATACTATCTCGCATATACGCTGTAAGTCTCAAATCTGCGATACTAAAAAAATCATAATTGTTGAAATCAAGTTTTCACTTTCAATTATATGGTTGATAGTTGATATAATATACAATAGTAATTTTACAATAACTATTACTGTAATGTCCTAAATTTTCACGTCTTTATTAATTAAATTATTAATTTAATTTTCAACGAGTTAGTTTTACGAGATTATTTAAATCTTTTTATGTGATTAAATAATTATGTAATTAATTACTAGAATTAATTAAAGGGGGTCACTAATATGTTATTAAATTAGTGAACAAACCCTAAAGTTTAAATATCAAAATAATTGATAAATTTCCTATTAATTAAATATTCAATTAAATTGAATATAATGAGTTAATTAATATGATTATTAATTAATGTAAATAATGTGAAATATTAATAATAATATTTATTAGTCCATTTAGTAATTTAATACTAATGAGTTAGAGTATTTAATTATTTATTCAATCTAATTATTTATTTAATTATGGATTGAATAATTAATGTGTAAATTATTAAATTAGCCCAACATGGGTCAATTAGTAACCCAAGTGGAGAATAATAAAATTTGACAAATTAGTAGCCCAAACAATTTAATAGAAGCCCAATTGGTATTTTAAATAAAGCTCAATAATTGGCCCACTTGAAAAATACTTAATTTAAACTATTATTTATTTAAAAAGTGAGCTTGTGACTATTATTTTGGGACATAAGTGAGCATGTTGCCGACAATAAAGAGAAAGAGAGAGTGTATTGTTTATTTATTTATTTATTTGATTTTTCATTTATTTAATAAAGGGTTGCTTGTTTTATTTTTTTTGTAGTACATGAAACCATGCCTCTTTTCACCAACTAAGTCATAGCTAGCTTTCTTGTGTAAGTATCCATATAGGTGCATGATGGTCTAGATTATTAGATACATTATGTGAATCTATTAATTTTTCAAGTATACTTGAAATGGTAGATACACTTCATTTTATTTTTCAAGCAAAAGAGAGCTAGAGAGAGTTGAGAAAAAGCTTTAAGTGAGAGCATAATATTTGAGAGATCAAGGAAGAAGAACAAATCTTAAGTTAGTTAATGTCATCCTCCTTCACAACATATTTTGGAAAGAAGAGAAGAATAGCTATCAAAACAAGGTAATTATTTTTTTAAACCCTAATCTTGTTTTTCTTTCAAGTTATGGTATACATATTAGTGTAATAATTTTTATGGTTAATATCATGCTATGTATGTTTATATAGTTGATCATGTGTTTAACTTATGTTTTATGAGTTTTAATGATGGAAAACATGTATGTGGTGGTGTGAAAATAAATCTCAAAATAATGATAAAAGATAATTTTTGATAATATTTAGATTTAATGTTATAATATTATAGAACATTAAATCATGAGAAAAACAAAGTTTGAATCACTTAAAATGGAGTTATACACAAAAAGTTATGATTTGTGATAGTTTATGTGATGTAAAATTTTTATAAAAAAAATATGATATTAAATCATGAAAAATTAATTTTTTCATGTTATAAATTAATATAAGCTGATTGATAATTTTTTTGGATTTTTATTGAGGAGTTAAAGATTTATTGAAGGTATAATTTTATTTAATGTATGCACTGTTCACATTCTGCTGGGGGAAGAAAAAAAAAACATTGGCCGCTCAATGCGCGCCTGCCACTGTTCCCTGAGGACACGAAGCCAAACGACGTCGTTTGGCGTCTGTAGAAATTTATTCCGCGCGTTACGCGTGGGAGCCGTATCCGGCTTTCCAAAAACGGCGTCGCTTTGGACCGTAAATTTTGTAACGCGCGCCATGCGCGGTAGGAAAATTTCGACGAAATTACCAGACTGCCCCTCCGTGTTTTTCTTGGCGAAATTACTTTTCTACCCTCGGATCAGTTTTCAACTTATTAACGGAAATGCCATTCGGGATAAATTTAATTAATTTAAATATTTAAAAATTAATTTAAAATTTTAACAAAAATAATAGTAATACAAAAATAATATTGGGGAGTATATTTTTCATTAAGTTTAATATTTAAATATTTTAAATATTAATCTAGTTAACTAAATCATGGTTAAGTTAAATAAATTTATTATTTTAAATGTTAATAATAAATAAATGTGATAAATTAGCAATTATTATTTAATTCCTATTAAATAATAATTAAAGAGAGATAAAATTTATAAATTAATTATTTATTATTTAAATATTATTAAATAATAAATAAGGATAATTAAGTAATTAATTATTATTTAATTAGCATTAAATAACGATTAATGAAAATTAAGTTATTAGATTAATAATTTATTATTTATTTAAATAATAGATAAGAATGATTTGATTATTATTTAACCTTAAATAATAATTAAATTAATTAAATAATTAATTATTATTTAATTGACATTAAATAATAATTAAAGATGATTAAAATTAGTAAACTATTATTTAATTTCCTTAAATTAAATAATAAGTAAGGTTAATTACTTAGTTAATTATTGGTTGATTAATATTAAATTAAAGAAGGTTAAAATTAAGTCAATAATTATTTATTATATAATTATTATTAAATAATAAGTAAGTACAATTAGTTATTATTTATTTTAAATAATAACTAGAGTTAATTAATTAATTTCTATTTAATCAAGATTAAATAGTAATTAAATAGAGATTGAGTTAATAAAATAAATTGAATTTAATTATGATTTAATTAAACAATTGTAATAAGTTGTTTAAAGGTTTAATATGTGTCTAACGCTTAAGAAAAATATTTTCTAACTTATTAAATTATTAACCTAAAATGATTAAGAGTCTATAAGGTTAATAATATTGTTTTAAGTAATATAAATTATGTGTTAGTACTTATGTGTGGTAAATAAGTTCATTAGTGAGCGTATAGTTATGCAAATACGCCGTACTAATTATTAGACCAACTTTATTAATGTTAGGTCTTTCAAAGCAAGTTAGTTAAAGCTAGACATTTATTGTAGCTGAGCAGACATGCAAGTTCTCTAACCCTACTCAATTATTATTGAACAAGTTTCTCTACTTGTATTTATTGTCAGAGCTTGAAGTGGTTTAATTATTTAAAATTATCTCACATCCTTATTGTTTATAAAATCGCACTTGGTGCATTTGAAGCTTATTAGTTCTTAATTCATGAACTGTATTAAAAATGTTTAAAGCTAATAGTTCAGCTAGACATTGCGTTTATAAATTCAATAACATGAATACTTTTAAAAACTTATCCAAATCATAGTTGGGTGCAGATTTCTTATATTAAGTCTGAGAATTGAACAACCCTAAATTAGGGAATTTTGTGTCGGGAAACCGACTTTGGCGCCAGTGACTAAATGTAATGCACATACAGCGGGTTGAATAGGCTGATCCCCTTGAAAACCAAACAACTCAAAGGATGAGAGGAAACTCTATTATACCCTCATTAGTTCAGGGTCCTTAGTGACCACTTAGCATTTTAAGATTCAAATTTTCTGTTTATTAAAAATTTGAATCCTGTTTCATTCACAATTGTTATATCTATTGTTGAATCATTGATGATATTTCCCATTCATTCATGATATATTAAATCTCTATGATTGTTCTAAACTTGCTGAGCAAACTAGTTGCTCATTCTTGCTATATCATGAACCATTTTTCAGATAAACCTGATTGCACAAAGAATGATAAGGTAAAAGGAAAAGCCAGAGATTAAGTTAGCTTATGCATGCTAATTAGCTATTTAAATGTATATTTACTATTGAAGAACCTTTTGTAATTCCTTATGATAGGAACTGTTTTTATGTTAATGTTGATAGACCCTGGTATTGTAACTTTTTGAAGGGAACCAATATGTATTATTCCGCGATATTTAAATGCAATGTATGTATTTAATTGTTGGTAATGTGTTGAATAGTGAGAACCAAACTCGAGGTTATGGAACCCAGATTTGGGATTGTCACAATTACTCTATTAGTGAAATCTTGATATATGATGACTTGATTTCTCTATTCTCTATTCTCTATCTCGATTTGATAATTTTAGTAACTCATGCAAATTTAAGCAATTGTATTGTATCATTCTTTAATTAATGTCAAATTGTCATTGCATGATGATTAATGACTATATTTATGTGATTTATGACATGAGTTATAATTTATTAAATTATCATTGATGTAAATTGTAATAATCTACCAATCATAGTTAAAAATTTTATGAAAATATGAATATTATTTTAATTAAATTAGAAGTGAAGAAGTACACATTATTATTTATTAATTATTTAATAAAAATGTTTACTTTAATCAATTATTAAAAAAAAGATATTTAAGTACTAAAAACGAAATTACTACAAATTTAACAATTATTGATAAGACAAATTTTAGAATTTAATATGAAATAACTAACTATTTGTAGTTAGAAGTTAGAAACATTAAATTATAAGAAATACAATTCGAACTCGAACAGTTAGCGATCAAAGTCGAACCCAACTTATAAATTCTATCCAAATTTATAATAATTAGATACAATCTAAATTTTTAACGTATATTACCCAACCCATTAATAGTCTGAAGAAGTGTGAAAGGATAAAAATTATATTACCCAAAAAAATATCATCTGTATAGACAGACGACATTAGATACCAACATAATAACAGATCTTTCCGGGACATAATTGAAAGAACATTTTTTTAAAACTAAAAATTTATAAGTTAATAAAAATAAAAAACAGAAGACGCCCCCAGTGCTATAGATAGAGACCTCAAACCAATCCAAATGGTTGTTTTAAGGTAACTACTAACAACCATGTATTGTGTCAATCAGGTAACATATTATCTTCTCAGACGGTGTAGGCCTGCTGAATTGTATCTATATCAAGTCCCTTCAATCTCACCACTGATTCAACATGACCTTTCAATGTGTGTAGTTCTCTCAACCTGCAACAAGTACAGAAACAAAGTGACTCACAAAAACTACCATGTACCCTGACCTAATCAAATACGCATCGCCCATCGTTCAAAACATGACATGTTTTACTGGTACAGTAATATCATGCTAGAAATGATACTAATGACAAATTCATTCATGAAGCTGAAACCACTAATTTAAATTTAACCACTTACCTGGCAATTTCAGCTCTTCTCTTGGCTTCCTCGGCCATTTGATTGAGCTCCGTAAAATTGGCTCGGTCATTAAACATTTTGGTGTCAGGTACTTGAAGCCCATGAAGGGTTCGTTGTGCATGTGCCCATTTAAGCTCACGTTGTTCCTTTCCAAAATCCTTCTGCCTAGTGAAAGCAATCTGCAAAGCAACCGTCACAGAGAAGACAAAGATGCCTAATTAACAAGAGAACACACAAATTATATTACTTCAGCAAATCTGAAAGCCATTCATACCCTTCGCTCTAGAACAAGATCCCAGGCCCTCCCACTTATAGCATATCGGATAAAGAACTTTATGATATCAAGAGGGATGTAGAAGATGATATTGTAAAGCCAAATTACGCCAGCCCAACCCCATCCAATTCCTTCAATTGCAGCAAAACTCCAATTTGCATAAACAGCAATCAAAGTAGCAATCTGCTTGTATTGAAAAATAAAAATTATGAACTTCACTCCAACACTCCAAAGGAGTACACAAAAATGGGAAAGGATAGTTGTCTCACCAATTGAGCAACCGCAAAAGCCACAACAAGCAACACACCAGGACGCTCAACAAAAGACCAACTTCGAGATCGTGTGACAAATATAAGGGCCTGACTAATAGTGCTCACTTGAAGATATACAGCTGAAGCAAGTTTTCTAATATCGTCACGAGTTGTTTTCTCAAGTGAAGCCACCCCAAATGTTTTCTGTCAGGTTATTGAAAGAGCAAATCATCAAAACAATAAAATTTATCACCATCACTAACTAAGATAGCATCTAAATGCATGCCAAATAGAGAGCGCAGAAATAAAATCAAGATAAATAACAAACAAAAAAATCACGAGACTAAGCGAAAATGCCATGTCAGCTCTAAGAATTCTAAACCCCAATCACACCAACAAGTGAGGTTATTCATGTGAACAAATATTTGAGACAGATTTCACAATCAGATAGTCACAATCAAACATTATAGCATAGAAAATAACACTTTGGAATCCTTAAAACTAAATCATTAACTGCATAAGAAGATATTGACAGAAGATGGTATGAATGATTTTTAATCATCTAGGTGCATCTTTATGGAAAGTCTTCTTGAAGGAAGGTTGGCTCACTGGAAAGAAGTCTGTTTTATATGCAGCCCAAAAGAATATAACCGTCATCATTGCTAGGTAACTACCAAGAACAATGCCGGTTGTAAAAATCTCAGCCAGCTTCCAGCTGTCCGGCAGAGGAGATGGTTTTACCCTGTCCTTTGATATTGTCATAATGGTACCTGGAACCAAACAACTGCTAGTTAGAGGCAAAGCAATTAGTGAGGTGTTCCTCTGAAGAGTTTTAACTTCATCAGGGTAGATTGAATATTAAACTATACAAGTGGTAAGGAAGGAGTGTATGAGATTGTCACACTGCCAGAATGTAAATATTTATAGAAACAAACGGCTTAATAATTAACATTTTCCCCTTTGATAATAATTATTGTTCAACTCTATCTAGTACTTAAAATGCACGAGATCAGACAGACATCTGACAACCAAAAATGTTTGTATATGAGAAGAGAGTGAAGAGGCATTTTTATGGGGGAAGAAAAAACTAACCATCATTGAGGATTGCAATGATGAGCACCATAAAAGGTGGAAAGTCAAATTTCCATATTAGAGCAAGCAACATAAAACCAAACTGTCACAAACACAACGAGGCAGTAAAGGGTATATTAGTATAATGCAGTTTAAAAATAACTTATAATAGAGGGTCCTAAATAATGGCTATGAGATGCCATTTATAAGACGACGTCTCCCAAATAACTTACCACTATACGAATTGTAATAGATACCGCATATATCTGCCAAAGATGAGAAAAATAAATGGGTTAAGTGTATGGCCTAAGAAAAACCTTCATACATCACATCAGTGTAGTGAACCCCGAAGTAATAATGCAGCAAGTGTAAACCACCCTGGAGTAGAAGTAACTACATTTTAATAATCTACACCATTATCAAAAACAAGGGTTACCGTATAATTTTTCATCCTCTGAAAGATTGCCCGACTGGTCAAAACGGCACTAATGATAACACTGAGGCCAGGTTCAGTGAGGACAATATCAGAAGCACTACGAGCTGCATCAGTTGCATCCGCCACAGCAATCCCAATGTCAGCCTTTTTAAGAGCAGGAGCATCATTAACTCCATCACCAGTCATTCCACAGATGTGTTTCCTAGCTTGCAAGCGCTTTACTATCTCATATTTATGCTCTGAAACAACGGCCATAATGGGTAAATCATACAACCAATCTGGGGAACCCAATAGTAAAACCTACACATGAATAGATCATTCCAACAAGTATAAACTGAAACACAAGGAAAAAAACATAATGCCATACCAGGGAAAACACCAGCAAAACCATCTGCTTTCTCTATGAGCTCATCAATTGGTAAAGCAGCAATTGACTCGTCCTTGTTCTGTCCCAACAAAGCAGAAGAAGGATACATGTTGGTTCCCATTCCCAAGCGGCGTCCAGTTTCTTTTCCTATTGCCAGCTGATCCCCTGTTACAAGTATTAAGTTCAGCAATAAATGGACGTAACTACTAAGAACTTTTGTTATCTGAAATAATATCAAGAAGCAGACCACAATTTAATATTGCTGATTTTATCCAGATATTTCAGGTTGCCACTTTATTCAGTGATAAACAGAGAGAAGTAATGGACAATTCGAGAAGCCTTTCCCAATCAAAGCCTTTTTAGTCTCCATAACTAATGTTTAAATATCTATCCAATCATAATAATTGGTAATGTATGAAAAGAAAATATGCCAGACTTGCATCAACTATTACCCATATGTTCTTTTATTTATATGTTTGACTTAGTTCTGTAAAACTGTAACCACAACGCAACGAATTAAAGGCCAGCTCTCTTAGCGTCCTTTTTGATACAATTTCAGAGAAGAAGAGGAATTCAATAAATGTGTGTTCTCTGAGTACATTAATATAGTCTCAACCACATAAGTAGTGTTATATAAGAAGAGAGTAAAGAGTTTACTACCAATGGGTAAAGGGACAGAAAGGTAACAACTCATAAACTTCATTGAAATTTTATATAGACTAAAGTTTCAGGGGCTGTAATGTCAATATCACGAGAATTAAACCTAAAACTAGAGCACCTAGCAAAGGATGTCTAGGGTATGTATAGGAGGGGCATGGCCCTGCCAGCACCCTTCCATCCACTTATGTTCACAACCTAGCTCCAGCAGTAAAGGCATCAACATACTATATTCAGCATGAAGCCAATAACTGTGCAGGAGTATACGATGACCATAAAATCTAACAAACACCAGAAAGCATGCACAGCTTAAAATTAAAAGATTATTAATAAATAAATTAAAAAGATAGGGGTGTGTGAGGGGGGGGGGGGGGGGGCAGAAGAAGAAGATCAATCAACATATGCATCAAAGCCACAGAAAACTGCTCGAATTTACACTAGATGTTGACACATACTTTTGGAGTGATATTTTACTAGTACATTATGATATAAAATATTAAATAGATAGTAAGTTGGAAATTTTCTTCTAATATTCAGGTTTTATAGTACGCCTCCCCACTAAACCCATGTTGGATGACAATCATTGACTAAAACCATAAAAAAGAATTCACCTGTGATCATTTTAACATTTACTCCAAGATTTAAAGCCCTCCTTATTGTCTCCGCACTGTCATGCCTGGGTGGATCAAAGAGAGGCATGAGACCTATAAACTGCCAAGGTCCCCCAGCACTCTCTTTCCTCCCCTCTGGAACTTCCTGCATGGTAAAGGACAAATGCCTAATTGTAACGTATATATCAAAATAGAAGATATTTCAGTTTACATCACCTACATAGGATCATAAAATAGAAAGAAAAACAATTTACTTGGTATGCTACAGCAAGTGACCGCAAACCTCGCTCTGCAAACTTATCAATTATAGCATGAACCCTACGCTCTATATCTGACTTATTGTGAGCAAGATTTAGAATCTAAAGCCATATCAAAAGAAAATATTAGGTTAATTGACTGGAAAAGACAAGATACGGTCACAAAAATAAGCATGCTCAGACTTATTTACACCTGCTCCGGAGCACCTTTGCCGACCCTATGCATTCTACCTTCACTGTCAAGATAAGTCAAAGCTGTACGCTTGTCAGTGGGATTGAAGGGAAGGAAGTGTACTTCCTGAACGCCAGCACGTGCCTGTCAATGTTGACAATTCCCAAAGCAAAGAAGCAACTTATAAGCATCAATTACTAAATCATATCTAACAAGTTTTGGTACTTGGTCACTCACCTCCTTCGGATCAGCCAGCATCCCAACTATAGCAGTATCTATTGCATCCTGGTTTTCAGTTCGAGAGGCTCGAGCTGCCATCAGAACAACAGCATCTGCGTCTACTCCTTTGGCAAACACCTGACAGATTATATCAGGCATGCAATTAAACAAGAGGTAATGTTTACTCATAATTTTTTTTTTCTTTAAAAAAAAATAGAAAGAAAAGTAGAAAAGGATGCGTAATCAGCATTGAATGGCATGCGAAATTTACCTCAATAAGATTCTTGTCAACAGTAAGCTTGTTCAGTGTCAAAGTTCCAGTCTTATCACTGCAAAGCACGTCCATGCCGGCCATCTCTTCTATTGCTGTCATTCTTTTTGTAATGGCCCCCTATAAATATTAAGGTATCCTTTTGCACACCAGAATTCAAAAACTAAATTAATCACAATAAGCAAAAACCTAGCAAACCTGCTGAGCCAAGCGATGAGAACCAATGGCCATGGTTACTGATAAAACCGTGGGCATGGCAATTGGAATTCCTCCAATAAGAAGCACAAGAAGATTGTCAATCCCAGGTCGATACTTCCGGTCTTGAATGGGGTACTGTACGATAATCTCTATAATCATCCCCACAGCAATAGAGCATATACAAAAATTTCCAATTGCAGTCAACACCTATTCAGTACAATGAAATTACATCAGAACTGATTTACTAAAGAACAAAACAAATCAAGAACAACTCCTCTATTTACTTGCCTTTTGAAAGTGCCCGACTTGGTTAGTGGAATCAACAAGGTGAGCAGCCTTCCCAAAGAAGCTGTGAACCCCAGTGGCAATGACCACAGCTTCAATCTCTCCCTGTTTGCAAGTAGAGCCAGAGTAAACACCATCCCCAGGACCTTTTGTTACAGGAAGAGACTCACCGGTCAAAGCAGACTGCAATGTGTGAAAAAGATGAATTCAGCAACAATGCTAAAACTTGACCAATTCAATAGAAAGATAGCCTATAGGGCAAACCTAACAGCACACTCACCTGGTCAATTTTCAATGGATCACCATCAAGAAGACGAGAATCAGCAGGAACTATATCTCCGAGTTTTATACTGATTATGTCCCCAGGCACCAAAATAGCAGCATCTTCCTCATTCCATCTTCCATCTCTAAGAACCTTTTTTGGCAATGACAATTAGTTAAAAGACCAACTAAACTGTATTAAATTAAAATACAACAACCATTAATATGCTCAAAACTATAGTTACAGTTACAACAAGAGCTTCTACTTTCTAACGATGATATCTTTAGAAACTTGGTACAATGTGCATTGAGGGTGTTGTGTAATAATAAAATATAAGCCAAGTAGAAGGGGACATTTTAAAGGACGGTGGTAAAGCCAGCAACGCTATATGGAGCCAAGTGTTGGGAGATAAAAAACAATGAGCATAGGATAGGAGTTGCTTAGGTGAGAATGTTAAGGTGGATGTGTGGCCATACAAAGATAATTTAATAATGATATTTGAAAGAAGATTGAATGGCATCTATTGAGGAGAAGATGACGGAATACGGGTTGAGATGGTTTGGTTATATCCAACGTCAATCAATAGACGCACTAGTAAAATGAGTCAATATTAGGAGGAAGGTATAAGAAGAAGATAGAGGGGTAAGCCAAAAATTACATTAGGAAGTTGTTCAAATAGACTTGAAGGAGCAGAATATAACTGCGGACATGGTATGTGACATGGCCGAGTGGAAAAATGTAATATAATGTATTTCAGTAATTAGGATACGAATATTTGATACGTATTATTAAAGACATTTTTTGTAAGTATCCTTATACATATTGATCTTTACTGATACTGTCCTCAAAAATACATTATACTTTACCATTTCGTAGAGACGTCAAGTGGAAGGGGTTGAGAGGTGGAAGTAAAAGGCAGAGGATATCAAATTCCTGTCCCTCTATGCTCACAAAAACTCTTCCCTCTCTATAGTGTGTATATTTGAGGAAATATATGATTACTCGTTTTGATTTTAGCAAATCATATGTTTCCAACATAAAAAATTCCAATAGACATAGATATATAATAATAAAATGGCACTGAAAGTAAAAACAAGTGACTCCCCCTACCTCTTTAACTTCTCCCATTCTTATAGTTCTACTGAACAAAGTACATAAAGGATGTACCTCTTCCCAGGGTAACTCTCCCCTGGAAAACCCAACCCCTCTCCTTCTCTTGTCCCTTCATGATATAAAATGAACAATTACAGTTTAATGTACAAAACGCACATAAAATGTCAATTCAAAATCTAATACCTTGGCTTTTGGAGCAAGGCGTGCCATGAGAGCAGCTGCAGCATTGCCTGCATTGTTCTCCTCAATAAAACTTATGGTTGAGTTAATCACAAGCAAAGTAATGATACCCACAAAATCTTGCCAATCAGGAGGCTTTCCCTGCAAGTGGTTAAGAATATATAGTTGATAAATATTTAAGAGCGAAATTCATTTACTAAGGAATTATATGAATCTCAAAAACAGTCTGACACTTCCACTTTTTATTTATATTTTTTTGCTAGTTCAAGGGAAATTTTAACAATCTTGCCTTTGCCTAGATTGGATCCCCAACCTCATGGATACCATGAAGTGAGTATTACCACTCAGGCACCATGAGGTGAGGTTGTCTTACCCCTCCATTTGCAAGGGCAATTGCCATGATTGCAGCAGCTTCCATAACCCATGACAGAGGGTTCCACATAAACCCCAAAAACTTCAAGAACTTGCTCTCCTATACACGCCCAAAAGGATAAAGGAACGTAAAGACACAAGCTATAATATTAATAAATAAATAAAAAAGTTTGAAAGAAGTGAAAAACTAAAACCCACAGTCAAAGGAATTTAACTCCCAAAGGAGTGCAAAGACAATGGTGCTAACATAAAGATTACGCTAATAATCCACAAATATTACATAACAGAATAAAGTTGAGAATAAGCATTTTAACACCAGAATAATTATTTTTAACACCTTTTTCTCCTCAAGCTTGTTGTGACCAAAAATTGTTAATCTCTCTTGAGCACCCGAACTGGTAAGACCATCTTTGCTACATCTCAGATTCTGAAAAACTTCCTCAATGGGTATGCTTTCCTGCATTCACAAAGAGCTCAAATCCATCAAAAACCCAAAAACAATTCATACATAACCATCCACAAAGAGCAACAAACAATTCTTAGATCCATTACCAAGTCCACAGTTTCTTTCAACACAGCTTCCAGAACTTCAGACTTGTCCTCCATCTATCTCTCCAACTCCTCTATATCTCCTCCTTTCACTATATAATCAATTCAAGATCAGAACCCCCAAGAACAGACCAAACAATTTCAACTTCTTTGATAGATTATTCGTTTTTTGAAGAAATTCAAGAACAATACCTGAATTTGAAAATTAAACAATGTGACGAAGGAATGAGGTTGACCCACCCACCCGCCAACTCCAAATCTACAAGGACAGGAACCGCCGAGAGTAGTAGTAACATTTACTGTCTTCAACTTCTTCCCATTCTCCTTTCTTCACCTAATATTTTATTTTTGTTGTTTTTGAATTGATTTCTTTACCTACTATTGAAACCTACGTAAAAAAACAAACAAAAGAAATAACTTTATTTTATCAAAAATAAAAAATAAAAATCAACTTTTCCTTTTGTTTACATTTTCAAGTTTTGTCCGTTTTCAGTATATTATGAATGGCCGTGAAGGGTTGGTTCGTTAGCCTGCCATGCAGTGCACATGCACATGCACATGCACGTGCACGTGGTCTTCCTTCCATAAAATTTTCCTTAGATTTTTTTATTAAATTAAGTAAATAATACTACTAGCTCGATAGCTCGTGCTTTATTTATTGTAATTTTATTTTTATTTTAAAGATAATCAATATGTGCCATTAGTATCAACATTAAAATTATTTATAATTGTACCTACTCTTTATGTTTCAATTTTGATATATAATTTATACTTTTAATACAAACAATTATAATTATTATAAACTGCTGAAAAATTATAATTGTTAGAACGCAACTAAAAATAATATTAATTGTTATTATTAAAACTTAAATGAATACATATTAATTTAAAATTTAGAATTTTACAAATCTTCTTCAAGAGTTTCTCTAATTTTAAAACAAATGTAACACTAAAATAAAATAATAAGTTTATATCAGCAAAATATTGTAAATTGATTTTACATAAGTTTCATTACAAATGGTGAGCATTCAGTAGACTAAATTTAGGCAGGTGAGTATTAACTGATGTGTTGGGTCCTTTCTAAAAGGACTCGATCTAGGGAGGAAATTGTAGTCTGGTTTTAATTTTAAAAATAAGTTCTATTTAAAAATTTATTTTAATTTAAAATTTAATAGGATTTAAAACACTTAAATAATAGTTTTTTCTTTAATACAATTTGGGCTTGTCATTAGCGTATTGGTTTCTTGTACGACTGCGAAAAGAACAACCAACTATTTGACGTATTACAACCAAAGAGGCAAAAATCTTACTATAAATCTTACAAAAAATAAAAATAAGAATATAGAATGTTCTTACAAATTATTACTAAAAAAATACTTCTCACTCGTACTTATTCAAAGTTATTTATAATCTTACAATATATCGAAAATTCATACAATGTAAAATCTCAAAAAATAAGAGAGTATATTATATTATACTCATATTGAAGAGCAAATTTATAATTTACACGATATTTTATTTTTTTCAGTTATTTAAAAATAAATAATCATTAATTAACTTACACGAATTTATAAGACACATAACACAATATTATTCAAATATCAAATCTTATAATATCAAATATTATACTAGATGCTGCATTATTGTTGTCAGATTTATGTATAGACAAATTCACGCAAGTATACGTGGCCAACAAGTAATATAATAGTAAGTAAAGTATCGATCCCACGAGGAAATAATAATAATAATATTCAAGTACTAATTTTATATCAACTCAATTTTATTTAAACAACCGATTCAAGTTTTATGGAATTAAATTAACTAATTAAAATAAGCAAATTATTAAGCAAATATGAATACCAGATTTGAAAGTTAAGACTACAACTTCCCCCAATGTTTCGCATAAATATTTTCACTCTCTTGACAACTATTTAATCAATACAATTCATTAAGCGGAAATTCATAAGTATTTATTAAATCTTTTCCAAGAGTTTGACAAAAATATCTATTCTAATTAATTTACTATATTCCTATGTAAAATAATTAAGAATAGATTCATTAAGTTTAAATTCCCAAAGCACTTACATGCAACATATAAATATATTCCTATTTTATACGTAATGCATGTTATCATATTTAGATCAAAATCTAGATTTCATCTTCCAATGCCATCTAGGAAATCAAATAATTGTATGGCCAAACAATTATAACATGTAAGCACAAAATATGATAAATGAATTATAAAGATTAATAATTGAAACAAGAGAGAATTAATTTATACTAAACATTGGGTTCCATTGTAATCTTAAAATAAAATTAGTTCATAACTAAATAAAAAGAATTCCACAAATTAAACAACATCGTAACAAAAATTAAAGAGAAAAGAATAAAGGATAAACTATTTTGTAGCACTTCTTCAATCTCCAAATCTTGAACTCTTGATGTTGCCTCCTTTGCTTCAATGCTTCAATGTAGCTCTAGGTTATTGTGTGTATGTGCTCTCCCCTTGGCATGTATTTATAGGCCTCAAATATATCCAAACCCTAATAGGATTTATTTTTCCAAACCCTAATAGGAATTAAAATCCAATTTGGAATAAAAAAATATGCAAAAATCGCGAATAATCTGAATTTGTAGAATTTCCGTGTTGCCAAACGCGGCGTTGACCAAGTCAACGCCCGCTCAAAACAGCCGCGCGCATTGCGCGGTATCTGTCCAGCACCGCTCAATAAAACGACGCCGTATCCGTGCCCTGCCTCCTTCCGCTGAACATCCGCGCATTGCGCGCACTGTTGCTGTAAGACCCCGAATTTATGAAATACAAAATTTAATTTTTCTTCATATATATTTTTCCTGAAACAGTAAATGGTTTAATTGACAAAATTGAAAGTTAAGAATGTTATGTGCAAATTTTATTTTGTCGGACAATATTCGCTTTGTCGGGGAATATTCGTTTTGTCGGGGAATATTCGAGCCGTACGACGGCGCCGAAATAACAAATTATTGGTGGACCCCACAACGGAATATTTGTCGGATATAGAAAATGACAGAAGTAATCTTTTTATATAAAAATAGTCAACGGTGTCAACTGTTAAAATACCGGTGATAAAAGAATAGTAGCATACGGTAATTTATAGTATTTTTCTGTAGCACACGGTATTGCACAGTGTCTCATATTATTGGTCTGATAATTGACACCGTAACTGTTGCGCATCATTTCATCAATAATTGTCACTGCATAATATTTTATATTATCAATTCAATTATTGTTGTTACACAGTATTTTGCATTATTGATTCAATAATTGTCATTACACTATATTTCATATCATTGACTCAATAATTGTTGCTGCACTGTTTTTAAAATTATTGAATCTAATAATTGTCACAGTAGCAAATATACTGTAATTTATATTATTAAATTAATAATAATCTGTAACGTGTTTATTACATTATTGTTGAATTATTGTTGTAGCATTATCTTATATGCAGGACCCACAAGAAGAATAAATAAATAAATAAAAAATAAATAAATTTTACTATTTGAAATAGTAACGTGAATAGTAACTTGTGGGCCCCTGTAGGACCCACCTGAGAAAATTTGCACAAAAATTGTGCCAGAAAAATTTTATGCAAAAGGCGTGGGCGGCTGAAAATTTTTCTGGCGTGCAGCACGCCAGTTCACCTACCACACGCATAGTAACTTATTTTCTCCTATAAATAGCTTGCTCAACTGAATAGAAAAATCACACCTAAAACATAAAATTTTTCTATAAGAATTTTATGAGTTTTCTCTGAGAATAGTAAGCTTATTTTGAGAGTTTGAAAGCCAAAAGGAGTGCAGGAATTTTTCAAGTAAGTCTTTTATTAAAGAGTAGTAAATTTATAAATTCCTATTTTTCACGGTATTCACAAATCTTCCTTTAGAAGACTCTTCTATTAGAAGATTCATTTTTAAAAGCTTTCTTTAGAAGATTTATTTTGAAATATTATTTTAAAAACTATTCTAAAGTTATTATATTATACTACAAAAATTATGTTAAATATATATAATTTTGATAGTTCATAATATACGAGTTATCATACACTTTGAAATTTATATATGGTAATTACTAATTTATATTATAAATATATAGGTTGATCAACCTCATTTAAATCAATATCCAGTCACGTGTTAAGGTAAGGAATATCAATATTTTCACACTCTTAAACTTACTACGGTAAGGGGTATCACTCTTTTCATCATCATAAATGGATATTATTTTCTTTCTTACTTGAAGGGATTATCATTCTTTGATTCTCGAAAATAATATCGTTTCTTTCTTGTGCCATTTATTTCCATGTATTAAATTGTGGGAATAACCTTACGGCGCGGTTTACCGCCTGTTGGTGAATAACCTTTTGTATTCATTCCTTATTAATCTTTGAGAATAACCTTACGGTGCGGATTATCGCCTGTTTGGTGAATAACTCTTCGTGTTCAAATTCTATTAAATTGTGGGAATAACCTTACGGTGCGGAATACGCCTGTTTGGTGAATAACTATTCGTATTCAAATTGATGGGAATAACCTTACGGTGCGGATTATCGCCTGTTGGTGAATAACCCTTTTTATTTGTCTCGTGTGGAAATAATTTGTCTACACGAATTATCACATGACACTTTTATTCCATATTCGTAAGTGATATCATTTTCCTTTATACTCATAAGGGATACCATCTTTTTCATCTTCCATTATTCAAACTTACTATGGTAAGGGACATTAATTTTCTTCACCTTCTGTTAATCAAACCTGCTACGGTAAGGGATATTATTTTCTTCCATGCACCTAAATCGAAACTTATTATGGAACTATTGCTTCTATAATTCCTGAAAATATTATACGTTCCATAATAGTTGAACTTCATTATTTCAACTGAACCTTCCTATTTTCTGAACCTTTCTGTTGAACTATAATCGTTATTCTGAACTGTGGATCTTGAATATCATTTTTAAATTTCACTCCACATCATGTTGGCAATTTGGACATTATTTGAATCTGCACAAAGTAAACTTCTGATACTTATTGTTTATCCTGTTCTTCTGTTCATCATTTGTATCACTGTTATTTGTATTAATCATCAAGAATCAAGCTGTTGTGAATATCTGTGGCCGGGGGCACAGATGTGATATAATTGTTGAACAGATGATAGGTTAAAGGCGATATACTAGGTTAAAGGCGATACATCTGTTCGGTGTCTTTTATGACACGTGGTGAATGTTCTCTTTGGCCCGTAGTGCAAAGATGAACTGTTGGTTGGTATGATTATGACCAAAGGCTGAATCTGGTATAATCATGACCGTTGGTGTTATATTGAATGTCTTTGGCCCGTAGTGCAAAGACGAACTGTTGATCTGCATGATTATGACCAGGAACTGTGAAGTTGTATTAACTTGACTAATGGTATTTCAGATGATAAAAGTTGATGATATTTTTACTAAAAAGAGAAGCGAGTGGACATTATAGTCTGCATTATTCTTCTAATAGATTGCTCATTCCGCTGCTATTATTGATCTGAACGTTGTTTAAGAATTTAACTGCAGTTTTTGATATAAACATTGTAGTCTATTGTATTCTATCAAGAACTCAACTGTTGAAGGCTAATGATAAATTATTCGTCATTATCTTAGTCATGATATTTCTTACTGGGCTATTTGAGCTCACCCTTTCTTTTCGTTCCATTGTTTTTCAACAGGAGATGAGAACGTAACGGGGTCTAGCCGGGGAATGGAGTGAGAGTGCGGGGATAGCTATCATAGTCTTCACGTGTTATAAAATAGTGTGGCAATAATAATGAAGACTTAGTTGTGTTGTATTATCCACTGTATTGTTGTACGTTGTATTTCATTGTAATAATTTTGTTGTAGTCTTTTGACGACTCAAGTTTGGGCTGTGTGGGCTCAGATTTGGGGGCGTCACAGTTGCTTCTGCCGCGTCCCCTAAAACGACGTCGTTCCACTTCCGGTTTTCGTCACCTGCATGCGCGCATGGCGCAGGAGTCCGGAGGAGTATTTACGAGATTGCCACCGCGCTGGATTTTTACAGTTAGCTCCCTCAGGTTTCTGCTTTATTACGATTTTGCCACCGCCTTCTTGCAGAATTACACTTTTGCCCTTCCTTCTTTATTTCCTACACAATAAAATATAAAATAAATAAATATAATATAAAAACGCTAAAAATAATAATAATGTATAATAATAAATAAAACACCTAAATTCCTAAAAATACTTAAAGACTCGCAATTAATTAAGTCTAAAAATATTAAATAAATAGATATAAAATCTAATTATCAATTATTATATAGACAAGTCTTAGGTGAGGGAGGAAGAGGTCAGTTTTATGGGGGGTGCTAATTGTAATTTGTGGTTCAATTATTTGGTATACCTAGTTTTAGACCTTATTTTCTTTGCCCATGATGTATTACGCAACGGTCCTGCTCAATCGTATTGTTATTTACTTAACGCGGCCGATTTTCAAGCCAACTACCATTCTGATTTATTACACCCATAACTCATGGAAGGTACGGGTTATAATATAATTTAAAAAATTTATATGTGATAGTTGATATTATAATTTAAATATAAATAATATAATATAATTAATAGTAATACATCGAACGTGAAATTGAAGAATTATATGATTAAAATTATTATATATATTTTTTGATCCATATATATATATATTTGAAATAATATAATAAAAAATATAAAATTTTAGTATAATTATGAATATGACATATATTGTATTAATAGAGATGATAAATTCAGTATTAATTCGTGATTAATTTAATATTAACTCGATGATCAATCAACATAAATCATTTTAATTTAAATAAAATCTCCAATTATCTTATTATATATAATAATAGATTTGTACACTACAAATAAATATTGTTATCCCGTTTGCGCGATATTATTTATTTACTTACGAGTCTTAAATGATTAATTTGAAATTAGTTTAGTTACCGAGTCGCTGCCCATTACTAGTGGTGGATATTACTTTGACCTTTTCACATGTATATTAAAATTGTTTCGTTACATACTATAAAAACAATTTTGATTTTTTAAAATTAATTTAAGATATTTTTAATTAAAATAATATAGATTTATATAATTATAAAAATTATAAATTATTTAAAAAGTATTATTAGTGATACATTTTTATTATTTTTAATAAAAATTATGAATTATTTTAAATTTAAATTTAAAAATATTTTTAATTAATTTTAATAAATTAAATTAAATTTTATATTTTAAAATAGAGGGAGTAGAATTCACTTGTCATAACATTCTTTGATATAATCAAGTTCCATGTGAAAGAGATAAGAGGGACATCAAACATGTGGCACATGTACCCAATTATGGAGCAGTCCACAAACAAATTTGGCTTCCATGTTTTCTGAACTTTATCCACATCCCCGAAATCCCTAAAAATAATAGCAAAAAAATAAGTACTATTTTTCTTTGTAAGTTTTGAAAGGTAATTTAAGATATTTTTAAATTTTAAATTAAAATAATTTGTTAAAAATTATAAAATATTATATCTTAAAATGAGTAGTATTTTTTTAAATAGTTTACAATAATTATCATTTTATTGATTAAAATAATAAACAAAATTGATATTGATTTTGAGTTTGAGTTTAAAAATATTTTAAAAAATTAATAATAATATTATGTTTTAGAACAAAAACAGTATTATTGGAACAAACAAGGTACTTCCGTCCGTAACACCTCTTTCTTATTATATTTCAACAATGTTTTATTGTATTATTGCTATATATCTAGAAAAAGGCCTTTAAAAATCTAAAAATTCAGGAGCCCGTACTGTTCTTATTAGACCTCGCACGTTAGAGCTTCTGATCAAATAATAAAATATCTGACCTTTGTATTTGCATGGAATCAAATAATACTAATTTTTTCTTCTTGGGTACGTATTATACAAGAAGACGACGAAGGAAAAAGAATACCGATTTCTAATATGGGACTTGATGACATTTAATTTAACCTACCTAATATATAATATAGACATAGACAGATAGGTAAAAAGAATTAAGTAACATTTAGAATAAAAGCAAACTCCTTTTTATATATAGGAGGATATTGGGAGTAAAAATGAGGGAATAGAAGAGCCCACATTCTCCAAGTGGCAGTGATCCAAATGTAGTCGTCATGCACCAACATTTTAAAAAGAAGATGAGACATGGTTGATGGGTCGGGAAGTCATTTCACTTGGGATAATTAATAATTTTTTGGACCAAAAATTAAATAAGCTGAATTATTTGGAATAACTTGTTGAACCAGCAGCTGAAAATATGTAGCAGTAGTTGTAGTAATTAGTTAAGAAGCAGGAGGCACCAGCTTCTGGGTGTGTATTTTTTTTCATTGGTAACTCATTGAGTTTACACCTTATTTTCCACTTCAATTTCGTTATCCCTAAACGGTTTAGCTATAAATTTCCAACTATCATTTAAGTTTTAATTTCAAGTAACATTTAAATTTTAGCTTAAAGTTTTTACCATCCACATACTCGTTCGTATAAATGAAGTCTCGATTATATCTGTTAGTGGGCTGGTAAAAGTTTGAACTCCTGCCAAAACCTTTTGGAAAAGGGAAAGAATAACCGATGAGTCCTTATATTTCAATTTATATGTGTTGGCGGGCTCTAATGTATAAAGTTGAAGTTACATATGTAAGAGAACTATGATAAATTCAGATTAATTTATTTATGACAAATAAAGTTTGATCTATTTACGTAAGTGAGTGAGCTCTGACAGATAAAAGTTTCATTTATTTATGGTTCTTAGACTGAAATTTATACTACTAGTATGTATGCTTTGAAAGAAGTACTCCACCTCTCTCTCTCTCTCTCTAGCCAGGCTCCACTCATGGTATTAGCACTATTTATTACTCCGTAGCTTTCTCAAACTTAAAGGGGTTCCCATAACACAAGGAGTATGATGAGCTTTAACATCTTTTTTCACGTCAAAAAGGTGTTTAAGCCCTAAAATGGAGACTCCTTTTTGGATAAGTTAACAAGAAGAGGAAGAAACCTCTTCTTAAATATTTCTTTTATTCCAAATAAAACTCATATGCCAATTTTTTAAAAGATGAGCCTTGTTTCTACACATTATAATATAAAATAACAAAATATTCTTAAATTTTTATTTCTATGTCGTTAATAATAAAAATAAACAAGACTATACATTCATACAATTTCTTTTAAAATCCAAGAGGTCAAAATTCTATACAATTACACCTCACTTTTCTAGAAAATTAAATACACGATATGACTAATAAAAAGTGTAACTGTGGATCCACCCCTTCTTCAATAGGTATTAGACATCATCCATCGTGTTGAAATGGCATGGATATTCAACCTCTTGTTACACACAAGAAATATGATATTCTAGTAAATAAATTTCCACTCAAATACAAAATTCTAAGCAACGGAGCAAACCTAAAAAGCTTGAATCAGTTAAACTACCTATATCCCCCACCCCAGCAAGTGTCTGTAGTCCATCCATGTTGTCAAAGAAAGATTGTATCTTCTTTAGCTAAGCATCCATCACACTGCAAGGATCACGCACACTCTCAGCACGCCTCCAGCAATTTAAAATTTCTTCTTAGCATTCACACCCTTCAATTGCATGAATGTGTACTGTATATACACCCATCATCAATTCCAAATACTATTGTGCTAATCTTGATCTGGTTTGAGTGAAAAATATCACAAACTTCCTCCCAAAACTCTCTTGAGGTCAGATTTCTGCTCTGCGGTGAGCCTTGATGGGTACTTGACGTCAAACTTGATCTTTAAATTCCCCTTCTTCCTAGGTTCCTTTGAAATTGGCATTCCTTCATTCGGAACAACAAGCTCATAGCCTGGCTTAATGATCTCTGTCAATGGGATCTGGATATTTCTTCCATCCAGAGTTGTCATCTCAAGGGTCTTGCCTGTCAGGGCCTCCAGCAGTAATATTTCCTGATTGACCACCAGATCATTACCATCCCTCATATAAACTGCATGAGGTTTCTCATCTATCACAAAAACAAGATCCGCTGCTATGACACCAGCCTCCTGGTTACCCTTCTCGGGGAAAGTTATTTTTGTGCCTTTTTTCCAACCAGGTTTTATCTCAATGGTCAAAATCTCCTCCACATTTCTAATAATGCTGCAAAAAAATATTGATCAATCAACACAAATAAAACTCGTAGCAAAGGAATCATTCAAAACAAACAACTAAACAAACTGGACCAATGCAAAATTAGCACAAAACGGTTGCCATATGATGCCAGTTTTATAAGAAGGTGCCCACTATTCCGGTTTTTTAATATGAGCCACATCAAATATAGTAGCGTTGACGATGTCCCTATAAAGCTCTAGGATGACTATGCTATTTCTAATATTTGTGAGAATGGCTAATAGGGTGAAGCAATTGGCACTAAGAAAACAATCATCACATCAAAAAAGATATACATACACGAGATGAAATGGAAAGTTCATAGCTGCTCTTGGAGACACGATATCATCGCAAAGAAAAGGTCTAGTTAGGTTGAACCAGAAGTGAAGCGCTGACCACCAATGCTCAAATTATTAGAGCTTCTATAGTAACATATTTCTGTGGCTACATACACCTCAATGAGAGCCAGGAACTAGAACTAGAAATTGAGAAGAAAGAATTCTACTTTTCACCCAAAATTACTGCCTGGCTACATAAATTCCTGGATTTAAAACTAAATCAAAACCAGGAAGGTGACCATCAAATAAGGATATAAATGCATTTAATCATCAAGGTTCAACAAAATGCTTGACTATACCATTTTCATATCAAGTTCTTAAAAAGGAAATGTGAAAGAAGTAGAAAGGATTTTATTTCTCAAAAAGCATAATGAGGATGGTTCAAATTTAAAATTAATAAACTATTAATGAAATTGCAACATAATTCAAATTTAAAATTATAGACAATCATAGGATGCATAAATAGACACAATTTATTAGGCGAGAGCAACCTAAATCTAACTCTCTTGCCAGTCTTCAAACATAATGCTAGAAACTACAACACATGAATAAGTTGCAAATTATTTTAGATATCCTAAAATGTAGATTAAGGTGCTAACTATCTCGCATGAATTAGAATAATTGTGTATATGTTAACTCTTCTGCCCACTGCCAATCTAGGCATTGTTTGCTTTGCTTTTATAGTTTGTACACTAATTAACTAATTACCAGATAAACTATTAGCAAATCATGTCCTTGTAATGTATATGTGATTTGAATTTCAATAACCAAAGTGTTTTTGTTAAAACTTTTTCTTCACTGTTTTTGTTGAAACTTTTTCTTCACTGGTTTTGTAGCTGCTAATGTCACATTTCCTTAATTTCTTATCAGATTTTACTAGTTGACTAAAATTGTGTAGTATTTTATTATGCATGGTAATAGCGATGAATTATCAAACTTATTTGTTTTTGGTCTCCTTTAACAACAGTTGGCCAGTTGCAATCACGTCACCTCTGTATTTTTATTATTATCTTGATTGATTAAATTTTGATAATTATTTGTTTTTGAAAATTTAAAAGTTCTTGTATCCGCATTTGTAATCACATCCGCATGTGCGGTGTGGTTTCTAAATATAGTATCCACGCATATGTGGATGCGAATGCGGATACTCCTTCTATCCACTGTCCACACCACTCTCCCCTACAATTTATACCAAAACAGAAAGAACGAAGCAACTGTACAAGTAACATTTGTGGATATATTAATGCATAACAGAATCATTGATTTTGTAATCACACTATGATAGAGATATAAATTAAAACCTCTACAAGTAAAAATTTACATCTCGACAAATTAATTCAGATGACAGAAGACACCAGGTGCACACTCAATGACCTATGATCCTTAGGGGTGGGCATTAATTCATAATACCTAGAACAGCCTAGGGGAAAGCATCATTCTACAAAATGTAGTGCACCATTTTGCAAATATTAGAGCTCACTTTATCACATCACAAGGACTAGGAAAGGCTAAACAGATCATATGGACCACCCAAGTAATCAAATTCCATAGCGGCATGATAGCAAAACATATAACACTCCATAGTAGCATAAAATTGTCATTCTTAAAATCCTCGGCTAATATATGAGAATAATGGAATTCTCAAAAGCACAATGCAAAAATGACAGAATAACAACCGATACATTTAAAAGACCTTGCAAATGTCATAAAGAAGTCTTAACAATTAAAGAATGGTGACCCACTATAGTCATAGGTAGGTACAAAACTTAATTGGTTTTTATTTCAAAGTAAACATCATAAAATGTGCAATAAACAAAACAAATATTGTATAACCATTACATTGAAAAGAACAACCCCACAATGGAACCAAAAACAACAACAAATGTTATAACAATGTTTTTGCGGAAAATAAACCAATGACATACCCGGAAGCATCAGCAATAGTCCTGGAAATCTTCATCTTCTTCTTAGCACCCTTATAAAGTTCCTCCAAACTACAGGACAACAAATTTTCCACAGCCGGAGCTTTCCTCGAAGCTCCCGCACCAGCAGAACTGCCAAACTGCGCCGCATTGGTAGCCCTAAAAAACCCATCTCTATAAACCCTACCCCTCCCTCCTCCAGCGCCAACGCCGTCGGTTCCGCCAAACAATTCGGCATAAATATCATCAGCATCCCTGGGATTGAAGCGAAAGGAAGGGTTAGGATGCTGGTGGGTGTGGCTGAAACCGCGGCCGGAGGAGGAGGGAGGGGGTGGTGGAACCTGGCCGGATTTGAGGGCCTCTTCGCCGTAGAGATCGTAGATCTGACGCTTCTGAGGATCGCTAAGAACATCGTATGCCTCGGAGATGTTTTTGAATTTAGCTTCGGCTTCGCGCTTGTTGGTAGGGTTTTTATCAGGGTGCCAAATCATGGCTAGCCTACGGTAGGCTTTCTTCAGGTCTTCATCGCTCGCATTCCGATTCACTTTCAGTATATTGTAATAATCCACCCCCATTTCTTTTTTTCTCCTCTTTTCTCTCTGTTTATTAAGTACTTACTTATTTAGTATTAATTGAATTCTTGGAAAGTTTTCTCTCTCTAGAAATGGGAGATGCGGAAGACGAAGAGCACAGGTGACGTGTAAAATGTCGACGTGTTGAGGTGTTAGAGAAATAGAGGGTGGGGGCTATCCATCCATATCCTCAGTATAACCGGTGTATCTTTTGGGGAAATAGATAAGCTATTAAAAAAATCAAACTATCAATTACTCGATCTTCTAAGAGATGTAGGGAGAGAAAATTTATTAAAATGTAAAATATGAAAACATAATTCTATTCTCCATTAAAATTATTTTATGAATATATCTTTAAGTAAAATTAAATTAAAAAATGATTTTGCTCTTATACAATTAGGAATATCATATAAAAGATGAGCATAATTTGAGTTAATAATGAAGAATACAAAATTATATGTCAAATATAAAAATAGATCTAATAATTATAACAAATCACTATCATACACATTATCTTATATATAATCTTTTATCACCAAAATATTATTAAAATTTTAAAAGAGCTAATCAATTTTGTTGCATCCGTATAAAAGAAATTTCAACAGGAGAAACAATGTAACTCCTGACGTCATATAACCCCACAATGCACTGCTCAATAAATTATTTTTTTTTGAAATTCACATTACCAATTAAAAACCCTCAATACCTACTTCACAATATTTTACAGAAATACAAAGAAAAAATTAAAAAACAAGCCACAAATACATGGGTATTTAATCATCAAACACAAATAATCTGATACTATACAAATAAGGTGATAATAATCCGGTGTGAAGAACTTTAAACTATGCCTCCAGAATCCTGCCAACGGAATTTTAGAAAATATAATGCCCTTCAATCGATAGTTTCTCAGCCATGATGCCTCAAAAATCGTAGTCATCCTCGAAACTGGCACTTTCTCTGAGTATTACTCGTACCAAAAAAATTCCAGGTAATAGATTGCGTTAACCATTAAGATTCAATTCATTCCACTTCAGGAAGTTGAGGAAAACCGGTGACCATAAATAAAACAATGATAAACCCTTTAGCTCAAACAGCATAGGTTTGACCAGTCACGGCATCCTGAAGATGCAGCGACCCATCCTTCATCAGCTTTACACTCAAGCTCTGGAACCTTTCTCTAGAATACTGCCGAGATGCCTTTCTCCAATCAGTTCCAGTTTTCATCATTGCAACAAACTCGTCGTAACTAATTTGCCCATCCTGAAACAATGAACAATCATTATAAAAATGAAAGAGTTATATGAAAGAGAGAGTGAGTGATTTTAATATACCTATATTGCAGTTCTAAAATGTCCCGGAACTTATCAATGGATTTTATCATTGGTACAATTATCTGATTAGTCAAGTACACACAACTAAAGAGAGCAGGCATGAATCTTGAGAGTTCTATAAATAAAAGATATGTAAAGCTTAATATCAGACCTTGTCTGTGTCAACCTCTCGCATAATTTCATGGAGAACATCATCATCAGTTTCACCCAATTCATCTGCCAAGGCTTCTCGTAGCTCATCAAGCTCAATATACCCATTGCCATCTTTGTCGAAAAACTTAAATGCGCTGCGTATATGCTCATCATTCTCCATCCTCTGCAGGTGGATTGTTACTGCCACAAACTCTCCATAGTTCAGTACTCCATTCCCATCGACGTCAGCCTAGTTAACATTAATGCAGTACTGTTTTATGAGCAATCGTAAAGATGAATCCAGCTATACAGATAACAATAATTATATCTAGTGACATTGTTCAAATATATGCTGTATTAGCAGCTCAATGTTTGTTAAGTCCCTTGATTCTGCTGATTAGCCTTAAAAGTATGAAACTTAAAAGTCTTATTTTCATTTACTGAAACCGCATTTCTCATTGCTAAAACCCTAATTTGTTGTAATTTTTTTCTGAAATTATACCAACATGTTTAAGAATTAATCCTGTTAAGGCTCTAATAGGTAATAAATTTGCTGCCTATCATCTTCTCACAGGTCAGATGTCAAAGAAGCCTTCAACCACATATTGGTGTAGCAGTAAAGTATAAGAGAGGGAAGCTGGTCATTTCTGGCAGCGATTAAGGACTTGCTGGCGTATGATTTGACACAAGGTTTGCTTAGGATCTAAACAAAGATTTAATATTGCTTAGCCAATAACAATAATTTTCCATTTTAACTAAATACCTTCCATATAATATATTAAGTTAGTAGAACTGCAATAGTTAACAGTCCACGATGATAATCATTCAAGAGAAAGAATGTGAGGGCCAAAAAAATATAAAGAAAATAAGACAGAGAAATAGTACAAGTTTAGAACACGGGAGGAAAGGATTGGCCATAGAATACTATATTTTAATCTTTCCATGGCAAGAGAAGATTTGAAGAACTCCATTTATCAACAAAAAGAAAAACAAACAAACAGACAGCAAGTTTGTGCAAGAGAATTGACATAAAAAGCCTACTGCAAGCATTCAGGAGCAAAATGAAGGAAATTATTATCAAGAATATCTAATCACTGCAATAACTGAAGTGTCCGTTTAGTGTAGTAGGCTGAAAGCAAACAGCAGCAAACTTACTTCAAATTAAACATTACCAAAATATGTTTTTTCCTCATAAATAATGATGTCGCAAAATTCATATGAAATGAGTAAAGTTCCACACTGAGCATTCAAATGAAAGCGACATTTACCACATCCATCAGTAACTTAATCTCCGGTTCAGCCAACTGTGAACCAACTTTCCGTAGCCCAGCCTTCAGTTCTTGGTATGTAACTTTTCCATCGTTGTCAGTGTCCATCAAAGCAAACATATCTCTGATTACTTCAACCTCTTCAATAGATAAGTGTTCTGCAATTACCTACATCATTTGATAAACCCAACTTTATGAACAAGTAGTAAATAAATGGCAGATCATTGCAGTAAGAACTACACAAGCTTACAGAAAGTACATTTGGCCCTATCACGGTATCACCTCATATTGTATTTTTTTAAATAGTGCAACCACATTTTGTTTTCATTGTAAAAGGGTCCGCGTCAGTCCATATGGGCCTCTGAACAAATGAGTCCAATAATAAAATTCCAGAGTAATAGCAAGACAGACTCACAATCACCAATCATTCCTAGAAGCTTACCCGCAAGGCTTTCTTCTTGAATCTGTTCATTAAAGAGAACTGCTTGAGCCTTGTTCTCACTATATCTCCCAATGGAACATTTGAAGCCTTCTTCGCATTTTGTATCCAGGGATTTTCTACCAATAAGAACAAAGCAAATACTGTTAATCTGCTTCACAAGGAATAAGTCATGTGACAGAAAATTCAGTTTACTAGGCCCTTGTAATATACATGCTTAATAAATGTAGTTTCCTGCTATCATGAGAACCAAGAAATGAAGTGACCCCAAATGGGGTAAAATATTTGGTATCTAGAAATTATCTATTATTGTAGTTTCTCATTTCCATAGAATATACTCAGTTAACTTACTGGAGAACCAATGTAAAACAGAATTATGGAATCAGTTCTTACTTCGTAGGATATAATGAATGGGGCCAGCCACATGCAGAGCAGCATCAGCAGGGCCACAAACCCACTCATGTCACAGACATTCACTATAAGATTCAGGAGTGTTTGCAACTTAAATTAGTGAGAATTACAAGATACCTTCTCAACCAAAAGAAATCAGCCCACTAACCACATGCTTCCAGAATCTAGTACCTTCCCCAAACAAGGACCTCAATTTTCCTTGAAACATTCCAAACATGGACCTTAACTGTCCTTCAAATCATAAATGATTGCTGGAAAGTTGATCTCCAGTTTACAACCCATAGATCACACCCTAAACCCCATTATCAATCTCTGTGAGCAAAACCTTTATATAAACTAACTGCTCATTCATATCAATCTCCAAGAGGTTGATTGAAATCATGAAATACTAAACCAAAGATTTTCTGAAAGTACTATAACTGGTCAATAAACTCTAGAATTCTTCCAATTGATGTATTAGTTGAGCCTCAAAAACGGATAGATGATGGAAAATAAGAAACTAATGGATAGAAGTAGATACATGAAACATGAAAGGGAAGCTGTGAACCCTTGCCAACTTATAAGAACTTAAGTTTGATATTGAACTGGATCTTTCAAAAATAATAAAAGGATTAAGTTACCAAATCCATAAAAAGAGATCTTGGCAAAAAAAATTCCTTTTTTTCTTAACAAAGGTAAGACACATTTGATGCAGAATTATATGACCACAAGTCATTTCTTGGATACTATTCGGCACTCTAGTGTATCATCTCCCTCCTTCAACATATGATCATCATAACTAAGACCAATTATCAAAATGCAAGTATTTTTATCAAAAAAATAAATGTGCAAATATTAACTAGATTACCGGACTCATGTACCATATACTTCATAAACACTTACCAAGCACCTGTTTGGCAGTCAAACGTTTTCTGGGATCTGGCTCCAACATCTGCCGAACAAGACTCTTGGCATTGTCAGAAATCAGAGGCCAGGGTTCCCTCTTAAAATCAATTACACCACGCAAAATTGCTAGAGCAACACCCTGTTCAGTTTCTGCAACCAAAAGAGATGAAGCATAACCATTATAAAAAAAAGAAAAAAGAATCCAGCATCAAAAAGCTGCATTAATTATAGGATTTTATAGCTATACCTGCCCAAAATGGAGGAACCCCACACAACAGAATGTAAAGAATCACTCCAGCACTCCATACATCAACCTCTGGACCGTAATTTCGCTTCAAAACCTCCGGGGCCATGTAATAAGGACTTCCCACAATCTCGGAAAACCTCTCACCTTAAAAAAAGAAATCAGTGAATCATCAAACAAACCAATAACCATTCAAACAGAACAATAATAAAAGCCACATTAGAAATACAAATTTAATCACCAAATTAACAACTTAAAAGTGGAAACTTGGAAAAATAGGGGTAAATAGTTTTAAACAAAAAAGTAACTTTCAAGTCTTATTTGTAAAAACGCAGCACTAAAAGTCTGCTGAAATCAATAATTTAAAAAAGAAAAATCAAAGCTACTTGTTTAAAATGATAAAATCTTAAAACCCGTGTGAACAAGTTTTATTTTGAAACCAAGCAATAGGTGCAAATTGGCTTAAAACTCAAAACCCATATCAAGAAGTAAGAAAAAATTAAAATTCAGCTTTCACCGAATCAATTACCGAAAATCTCATGAATAATCTCTACCACCATACTAAAAATAGACATTAAAATTCTTCTAGTTATACATATGAAAATAAAAATAAAAAAAGAGGAAAAAATATCCAGTCCACCCCACCCATTTTTCCAGTGAAAAAGATTTACTCAAATCAAGTAATCAACAGATCCCACTAACCTTGAAACCCAAATTAAAGAAAGAAAAATAAAAACTTGGCTTCAATCATAACAAACCATATCTTGTGAAAGTAGATTAATATTAGATAAATTACAATCCAAAGTCCAATCAAATATCAACCCAACCCAAGCTCAAAATTGGGGGGAACTCAAAAAATCATCAGGAAAAAAGAAAAGAAAAAAAGAAGAAAGAAGCAATAAAACACACATAAAACAGAAGCATTATTCAACACCATACCGTAAATAAAGAAATCATAAAAATCATACCAGGCTTGAAAAACACTGAAAGCCCAAAATCAATAGCCTTAAGAGGCGAATTCTCCTTTTTATTCGCAAACAAGAAATTCTCAGGCTTCAAGTCTCTATGAATAACACCACAGTCATGACACATCCTGACCACTTCCGCCACCGTCCTTGCTACCGCAGCTGCCGCTCTCTCGCTATAATGCCCCTTCGCCACGATACGATCAAACAATTCTCCTCCCTCGCACAACTCCATCACCAAATGCACCGCCTCGCTGTCCTCATAAGTTGCCCTAAGCTTCACAATGTTCGGATGCTCCGGCAAACTCGACATTATCGCCACTTCCCGGCGAACGTCCTCGACATCCACGGCGGTCCTCAGCTTCTTCTTCGAAATTGACTTGCAGGCTAGGTTTTCTCTGGTTTCCCTATCCGTGCAGAGGTAAGTGATGCCGAACTCTCCCCGACCCAGTTCCCGGCCCAGTACGTACTTGTCTTCGAGTCGGGTCCAGTGATGGCCGAGTGCAACGACATCTTTCAGGACCCGGATCGGGGCGGGTGTACTCGAATATGGATTGGGTCTCCGCTTTTTTTGGTTCTTGGCGGTGGTGTTGTTGTGGTGGTGGGTTTTGGTGTCCGGCGTTATACAGGTGACACAGTTCCCCATGATAAAGAAGATGAATTGGGTGTTTGTTCAGCCGTTAGCGGTGGTTCTAAGCAGCGTTGGAGGTGGGAGGAGCATGGTCGAGGGGAAATTGAGATGAGGAGCGAGAAAACGCGGGGTCAGTTGAGAAAAAGATTGGATTTTTGAAAAAAGACATTACCTACTAACACTAGTTAAATAAGTATTTAATGTGGTGTGGTGGTATATGTAATTAAATTGGAGGTGCCGTTTTTATTTATGGCTTAATTATGAGGATGGATAATGATGATTTCATTGTCGTTGGATTAATTAATTAAATGACCAGGGTTGATTGAGAATTTTGTTATGCTTTGTCAATTTACTAAAATGGGCTTCTGAGTTATCAATGTTTACCTCGGAGGGTTTGGGTAGTTAAATTTTACACTTTTAAATAAATATTCTCTTCGTCTACAAATGAATCAAAAAAATAAGAAAAGGTACAAAAAAATAATTAATATATTATTAATATAAGTGTTTCTTTATTGAAAAAAAAATACATAACGTAAAAAGTAAATATGTCATTCAGTAGAGTTTATTAGTATAAAAAAAATAAAAAGACTCATCAATTTATATAATTTTGTGGGATCATTAAAAATAAATTTAATTTTTTTTTATTCTCTTTTCTTCACTTTATTTTTTTTAATTTATGTAAAAAAATATATTTAACCATTATTTTAAGGACATAGAGTGTATTAATTAACATAAGCATACTAAAGTAATTATAGTGTATATTAATTGAAAAATAAAGATACTTAAAATTGTTATACTCTCTTCATTCTATAAAAATAGTATCCTATCTAATATGCAAATTTTTGACATGAATTTATTTTTAATTTTGAAATAATAATTCTATATTTAGTGCTTGGTAAGTAATTTACAGCATTAGCTATTATATTAATTAAAGTCAATCAATTTTGAAATTTAAATTTTCACAAACTGATAGGGAAAAAAAGTCGAGTAATAAAATAAATTTGTTAGACGGGGAAGTATGTAACCTTATAAATAAAAGGAGAAATGTATTTTATCATGCTCCTTTTGTTTCAATATTATATATACATTTTCAAAATGGTGACTTTTGATTTATTTTTAAATTTTTAAGCATATCTGTAACGTTTGCTAAAAATATATATAGTAATAATAACATGATAGTATTCGATCTATATATAATATAAAACCAACCAAAAGAATATATATATATATATCTTTAATTTTCAAATAGATATAATATCCACTTGCAAGAAGAAACTGCTATTTACCTTATATTTTAGACGACTGGTATATAACATTTTTTTATACATAAAACAATATAATATTTTACAAGGATTAATTCAGTTGTAAAATGAATGAGTGAGACATGTATTATTAGTTTTATACAGAATAGGAGTATATTATTAATTTCAATATATATTTAACTAATTAACTCAGTCCAACACCGGCAAAGTTAACTTTCATGATTAGTGGAGACAATTTCGTAATTATTAGAGTAAAGTAGGTAACTTGTAAAGAGGTCTTGCAGGTCGTCTAATGCATAATTATAATTATATGTACGGTATAATATAGAGAATCATCCGTAATAATCGATTGTTAAAAATATTATTTTAATAATTATATTTTTTGCCATATATCATAAAATCTAAAATCAAATGATATTTATTTTAAGAGTTCATTTAATGTGTGTCTTAAGAACACACATTAAGCACGAAAAATAAGAAATAAAATTCACTAAATATTTTTTTTTTATATATTTGTATTGAATTTAATACATGGAGTCTACTAATATATAATTTTTTTATGTATTAAATTTAATATAAATATATAAATAAATAATATTATATATTAAATTTCACATTTAAGATGTGCCTTAAAGACACATTCTAAAAAAATTCTTTTTTTAATCATATTTGACATGCATTTAGTTGTGTTAATTGCAATTAGACAGAAATGCGTTTTCACATCAATATTCTTTAACATGCTTTCCGCATTTTATTTTTCACTCATACTCTGACTGATTTGAGCCATTATTGACTTAATTGGTGCACTACTTTGAAATGACTTGATACGAGAAAAACTGTAATAATTATATAGCTGACCACATAAATGTTGATCGATATCGGTAACTAGGGCCTACTTTGGGAACCTAACAAACTAATTAAAACTACTCACTAATAAATCAAAACTAGTTAACCAACTAATTATACCGACTATATATATGGACACGATCTATAATATATATTTAATATAAATTTTTATAAAATATATATTATTTATATTATTAAAAATAAAAAAAACAATCAAAATTAAAATTTAAAAATCAACGTCCTTAATAGTAGACTTTTAAAAAAATTTAAAACATTCATTATTAATAATAACGAATGTTGATCAAAACTTTTTGATTGATGTCTGCTGTTATTAATAACAAGCGTTTTAAATTATTTTTAAACATTTATTATTAATAGTAACAGACTTAATTTAATTTTGACATTTACTTTTTATTTTTAATAATATAAATAATATTTATTTATTTTTAATTTATAATGTAGGAGTACTCCTTGAGCAGTCCTTCAAGTAAATTAAGACGAGAAGTATTATGTGTCGTCATTTTTGTTGACTTTTTAAGTGCGGAAAGTAACTTGTACGTATAAAATGTGTAGGTTGGGTGGTAGGTGATGTTATTAATGAATGAAATACGCTACTGAGTAGACTAACTACTTTATGACTTTGCTCCATCATGTTGCCGACCTACTTCACTCCCCCGTCTTAATTTAATTCGTCTTCCTTCTTATTTATTAGAACTAATTTAATTAACAACTCAATCAGATCTCTCTCTATATATATATAGATATATAAACTAAGTTTTCAATGGCGTACACACTCATAGGGAGAAAATAAATAAATAATTGGTGCCTTGATTAATTGATAATTGGTGCCTTGATTAATTGTTTTTATAAGATTCAGTCAGATATAGTTTAAGATAATTTAGAATTTAAAGTAATACTTCTAAATAAAGTCTTTTATATTTAATATATTTTTTATTGATTTTTATGGTCAAATTAGTCATTTTTTAAATTAATATATCTTATTATTATTTAATATATATGTAAAAAATCTATAAATATTATAAACTATATAAAATTTAGTACTAATCTCAGTGTTTACTTTTTTGAAAATTTAAATATATATGTTTAATTATTAATTTTAAAAATAGTCAATTTGACTATAAAAGTCAATTGAGAATTTTTATTTTGAGACGGATAGAGTATTAATATTTTTTATTTAAATGACATTTTTTTTATACTGTTAATTTTTTTTAAGTATCTATTATATATACTAAAATGCAGTACATAACACCGTTACTTGACAAGTGTCTTTCTCACAATGAAACACATGTCTTACGTATTTAATACCCTCAATTCTTACTTCGATTTTGGAAATTTACTCCACTTTTTATAATTTTCTAATATTATACATTTTATATAATTATACCATACATATAACTTACTTCCCAAATTACTAAATATAATTACCCTTTAAATCCGGCTTTTGGAATTTTAAAATATTATATAATTCTTACTACGATTTTGGAAATTTACTCCACTTTTTATAATTTTCTAATATTATACATTTTATATAATTATACCATACATATAACTTACTTCCCAAATTACTAACCATAATTACCCTTTAAATTCGGCTTTTGGAATTTTAAAATATTATATACCATTTATAATATTATATTTTACATTATATCATACATATTATTATTAAATAAATAATAACAAAATTGAGCTGAACCATTACTTATACTTTTCGTATTTTATAATATTATACTACACATTATACCTTAAACAAGTAAAAAAATACAATTTACTAACCATTATATACCATTTATAATATTATACCACACACAAATAATAACAAAATTATTTTTATAATGTATGGTATAATCTACACGATCACTACAAATTTAAATTTAATTATGTTCAAACATAATTATTATATCCTAAAAACAAAATCAGTACATACCTAAACTGTTTTGATAATCTCAAGTGCTCTGTTAATCTCAACTGCAAAAATGTTATCATTACCAATTTAATTATATTATAACGTAATATTATATCATTTATTTACACTTATATAACAACATTAATTATATTACAGCGTAATATTATACCATTTATCTCAATCCCACGTTAAATCTAAACTTATGCCACATCGCTCTACGATGAAACATTACTGGAAATGTCACTCGCAGATTGCACTTTCAGCGAAACCTTAATACACCCATTTTTTTTTAATTATTTCACATACACAGAATAATTCAACATATCTTAATTCGATATACATATCACATCTCACAATTGGATATTTTTATATTTTTTCGGCTTTCAAAAATCAGACCATACTCACCATAAAAATAATTATTTTTACATTCAGACTATTCTCAGACAATAAAATTATTTTAACTCATACAATTCGCGCCTATGTATTAAACTTTTAAAAATTAATTTTATCTCACAAAAAAAATAATATTAATTCCATAATTACACAATAAAATTGTAATATAACCAATAAATATGTTGCGATTACAAAATTGCATCAAATCCATGTTATGACTGCCATGCAAAAATTTGTATTTTTTTCTACATATAGTATTAATTATCTGATAATATTATTAGATCCCCAACTTCTTGCAACTCTCCCAACCAAAAATAAAACTTCTCTGTAAATATTGCATTAGGATTCGAAACTAAATCCATAATTACTTTATCCAATACATTCGGATTTGTACATATAATATTATTGTTTTTTACCTCCCAAAGTTGTTGCAAATAACTCTACCACAAAAAATATTGCATAATTTAAGCAATCTCAATTTGATCTTATCAAATTAATTCAGTTTAGAATATTATCCAATTAAAATTTCATTAATTTTAGCAATCTCAAATCCTCAAATCCCATTAATTTAATCTTAACAAATCAGACTACTATCATAAAAAATAGAATGTAACCCATAAATATGACTGTCATTCCATAATTCTAAATTGTTGCAAATAAATCTATCACCTAAAAATATTGCATAATTTAAGCAATCTCAATTTGATCTTATCAAATTAATTCAGTTTTGAATATTATCCAATTAAAATTCCATTAATTTAAGCAATCTCAAATTAAATATAACACAATCGAATATTATCCAATAAATTGAAAATTCAATATTATCCCATTAAAATATATAAGTATAGCACAAAAAATAATATTTTTTTTTGTCACAAATCATATAAAATTGCAAAATTAAAGAAATACCAAATAGATAATAATCCAATTTTATGTATGGTTGGTCTACACAATTTTTATAATAACCCTATAAATATATACCACCTATTTCATTCTAAATCACACCACATAACAGTTTTCTTCTTCATATATTTTGCTTCTATATGGTAAGCTTATTTTTCTTTTGTTATTGCTCTTTTTCTATTTCTATTACATTCTGTTTCTTTACCTCATCATGAATCTAACTTCAAATTTTCTTTCTACTTCTAGTTCATTCTGAACCTTTGTCTTACCACGAATCTGACTTCAACTTTTTTGTTGTTTGATTATTTAGCTGGCGCAACTACTAAATACAATTGTGTTGCTAATATCAGTCCTGTAAAGAGAAACGTGAAAAATTAAGGCACAAATAACTAAACTCTGGAATATGTCTTGCTTCTATAAAGGTGACTCCATAAACAGTATTAAGATAATATTGTTGAATAAGAAGATATATATACATACATAAACTTTACTTTTAGTATAACAACTTGACATCTACAAATTGTTTACCTTTATTATAACAACTTAACATCTACAAGTTATTCCTTCGTAGGATGACAGATTACAAGTCAATATCAAAATAACACTTTAAAATAAATTTCAACCATTGGTCAAGGAAAATAAAATTTTTATTATCACCAATTTTGTTGTTAGTCAGAATGATGGTTCTTTTAAAGCTACCAAACATTCATATAAGATTAATTTCGTATATTCCACCTCATTGCAAGAGTCAGATGATGCTTCAATTCATACATATGGACTCCAATTCAGTCCATTTGATCAAATACTAGCTAGCGCGATTGATGATTCCTATTTAGTTGGTATCTCTCACAATGATTTTGAAGCCATCTTTTTCATACAAATTTTATTATTTAATAGTATAATTGTAATATTTTATGTTTAGATGTTATTGTTCAACTAACTGCAATTGGAGATTTACAACTTAGCACAAATAATGGGAAACAAAGTAAGAGAGTTAATATTGAATTAACTGATAACACATAAACTATATATATTGCTCAAAACTACAATTATACAATAGATTCGTATGAATTTTTTGTTCTAATTTTGTATTCATATACAAGTCAAACTATATTGATTTGCTGCAATTTCAAATTGATATTATCAAATAATTTAATTTTTGAATTGTTTTATTATCACATTTTTTGCTAATAACTCTGACACATAAATATATGATATTATCTAATAATTTGAATTTTTAATTTTTTTAAAAATAATTCTCAAGCAAATAAATATGTAATATTATCCCATCATTGGGCTTTAGAACTTTATTTACAAAAAAAATTCATGCATAATTTTTAAAAAATTTAAATTCCTTAATCAGACAAAAAAAATTTAAAAATATATTATAAATACAAATCTAAACTGATATTATATCCCAAAATTGCATCAATTCTAAATTGATATTATATCCCATAATTTTATTTTTATATTATCTCAAATTGATTGGTGATTAATCTAAATATTTTTTTTTTTTTTAACAAAACGAATAATCCCGCCGCAACGCGCAGGGTTGTATCTAGTTTAATATTTAAATTAGACTATGAACCCTAAATGATTGATTAGGTTTATATTTTTATAAAATATTTTTTACAGTAATTATTTATAATATTTAAAATTTTGAAACTTTCTTTTAAAATAAATCTAAAACCTAATTTTATTTTATTTTTGTGCTGTAGGGCCGCACTAGATTCGGTGGTGTTAGTATGTACATAATAAGTTAAAAAATTAGTGACATTTATAATTTGAAGTGAAAAAAATACAAATGAATTAATTAACACGCCATTAGTATATCGAATGGATATATACATATATATATATACATATATATATATATATATAACATGACAATTAATTGGTTAATATCAAATGAAGATTTAATTTGGAAAATTGTTAATAGAAAAGAAAAAAGTACACAAAATTGATAGGTTGTACGCAAACTAGTACTATAATACGTACTCCTTCCCTTTCACAAAACGTACCTTATTTGTAAATTTTATAAACTTTAGGCATATTTTTTATTCAAGTTCACCATTGTAAGACCCCGAATTTTATGAAATACAAAATTTAATTTTTCTTCATATAGATATTTTTTTTAAACAGTAAGTGGTTAAATCGATAAAGTTAAAAGTTAAGGATGTTATGTGCAAATTTTATTTTGTCGGACAATATTCGCTTTGTCGGGGAATATTCGTTTGGTCGGGGAATATTCGTTTGGTCCGACGATGCCGAAATAACAAATTATTGGTGGACCCCATAATGGAATATTTGTCGGATATAGAAAACGACAGAAATAACCTTTTTAAATAAAAATAGTCAACGGAACTGTTAAAATACCGGTGATAAAAGAATAGTAGCATACGGTAGTTTATGGTATTTTCTGTAGCACACGGTACTCTACAGTAACACACGGTATTGCATAGTATCTCATATTATTGGTCTGATAATTGACACCGTAACTGTTACGCATCATTTCATCGATAATTGTCACTGCATAATATTTTATATTATCAATTCAATAATTGTTGTTACACAGTATTTTGCATTATTGATTTAATAATTGTCATTACACTGTATTTTATATCATTGAGTCAATAATTGTTGTTGCACTGTTTTTAAAATTATTGAACCTAATAATTGTCACAGTAACATATGCACAGTAATTCACATTATTGAATCAATAATTGTCATTACACAGTAACGTATGCTTTATTTTACATTATTGTTATCTCTATTATGATGTTATTTAAACAGTTGTATTTCATTAATTTATTGACTTAATATATAAGAGCTAACTATACTGTATTTATAACAATTAGTCATAATAATTGAATTGATAAAGTTATTTGTTTATAATATAAAGTTAGGTGATTATTAGGTGATATGAAATGAATGGTGTAGATTAAAGTGTGAATTATTGTTGAATAATTGAATTGATTTGTTTATAATATAAAGTTAGGTGATTATTAGGTGATATGAAATGAATGGTGTAGATTAAAGTGTGAATTATTGTTGAATAATTAAAGTGATTTGTTTATAATATAAAGTTAGGTGATTATTAGGTGATATGAAATGAATGGTGTAGATTAAAGATAATATAATATTTGAAATGGATGGTGTAGATTAAAAGGTGATCTTTAAATGAATGGTTTAGATTAAATGAATGATAAGATTTTTGGCTATAAATAGAAGCCTTAACTTAAGGATTTTTCATAAACTTCCTTACTTGTTCTTTCTTTCTCTCTCTAAATATTTTTTGTGTAAGTTCTCTCTAAGTGTTCTTAAGTCATTCCTAGTTTTGAAATCTTTTGCATTCTTCTTTGAATTCCCGAGTGGAATTTTCTTATGTACAGTAACTCTTTCGAAAAATCATAGTAAATTCATTATTTATCAAAATTTAATGAATTAAAAGCCTGTCTCTTCAGTTTTTCGTCCTCTACAACTTTGAAGAAGGAAGAAAAGTCATCTGAAATCATCTTCATGCCTTAAAATACTAAAAACCGTAACCTATTCTGATTTTCGTCACTATTTTCAGTCTTAGTTTTGAAAATTCATAACTCATTCATATTAACTCCGAATTGAGTGATTCTTGAGTCTATACCGTCTATCTTTCCGAGAGTAACATTATTTTAAAAACATAAAGAGATTTTAAAAAACTCTAGAAGACTCAAAAGTCAGATTCTTTACTGCTACATAGACAAACAAGGAAGGATTTGTTCGGCTATAAACTTGTTTCACAATATCAAGGTAAGGAATACCACTCATTTCAAACTCTTAAATTTACTGTGGTAAGGAATGTCATTTTGAACATCATCTTCTTTCATATTCTAACTTACTATGGTAAGGGATGTCATTTTCTTTCATACTCTTAAATTTACTACTCGTAAGGAATGTCATCTTCTTTCATCTTCTATTATTAAAACTTACTACGGTAAGGGATACCATCTTTTTCATCTTCCATTATTCAAACGTACTATGGTAAGGGATTATCATTATTTGATTCTCGAAAATAATATTGTTTCTTTCTTACTCATAAGATGTGCCTTTTATTTCCATGTATTAAATTGTGGGAATAACCTTACGGAGCGGATTGCCGCCTGTTGGTGAATAACCTTTCGTATTCATTCATTATTAATCTCTGAGAATAACCTTACGGAGCGGATTACCGCCTGTTTGGTGAATAACTCTTTGTACTTAAATTCTATTAAATTGTGGGAATAACCTTACGGAGCGGATTGCCGCATGTTGGTGAATAACCTTTCGTATTCATTCATTATTAATCTCTGAGAATAACCTTACGGAGCGGATTGCCGCCTATTTGGTGAATAACTCTTTGTACTCAAATTCTATTAAATTGTGGGAATAACCTTACGGAGCGGATTGCCGTCTGTTGGTGAATAACCTTTCGTATTCATTCATTATTAATCTCTGAGAATAACCTTACGGAGCGGATTGCCGCCTGTTTGGTGAATAACTCTTTGTACTCAAATTCTATTAAATTGTGGGAATAACCTTACGGAGCGGATTGCCGCCTGTTGGTGAATAACCCTTGTATTAATTTCCTTCACCTTTTGTTAATCAAACCTGCTACGGTAAGGGATATTATTTTCTTTCATACTCCTAAATCGAAATTTATTATGGAACTATTGCTTCTATAATTCCTGAAAATATTATATGTTCCATAATAGTTGAACTTCATTATTTCAACTGAACCTTCCTATTTACGTGAACCTTTCTATTGAATTGTAACCGTTATTCTGAACTGTGGATCTTGAATTTCACTCCACATCATGTTGACAATTTGGACATTATTTGAATCTGTACAAAGTAAACTTCCGATACTTATTGTTATCCTATTTCTTCTGTTCATCATTTATATCATTCTAATCATCCAAAAATCAAGCTGTTGTGAATATCTGTGGCCGGGGGCACAGATGTGATATATTTGTTGAACAGATGATAGGTTAAAGGCGATATAATAGGTTAAAGGCGATACATCTGTTCGATGTCTTTTATGGCACGTGGTGAATGTTCTCTTTGGCCCGTAGTGCAAAGATGAACTGTTGTTTGGTATGATTATGACCAAAGGCTGAATCTGGTATAATCATGACCGTTGGTGTTATATTGAATGTCTTTGGCCCGTAGTGCAAAGATGAACTGTTGATCTGCATGATTATGATCAGGAACTGTGAATTTGTATTATCTTGACTAATGATATTTCAGATGATAAAAGTTGATGATGTTTTTCCTAAAAAGAGAACCGAGTGGACATTATAGTCTGCATTATTCTTCTAATAGATTACTCATTCCGCTGCTATTATTGATCTGAACGTTGTTTAAGAATTTAACTGCAGTTTTTGATATAAACCTTGTAGTCTATTGTATTCTATCAAGAACTCAGCTGTTGAAGACTAATGATAATTTATTCGTCATTATCTTAGTCATGATATTCTTTACTGGGCTATTTGAGCTCACCCTTTCTTTTGTTCCATTGTTTTTCAACAGGAGATGAAAACATAACAGGGTCTAGCCGGGGAATGGAGTGAGGGTCCGAGGAATAGTTATCATAGTCTTCACGTTTTGTAAAATAGTGTGGCAATAATAGTGAAGACTTAGTTGTGTATTATTATACACTGTATTGTTGTACGTTGTGCTTTGTTGTAATAATTTTGTTGTAGTCTTTTGACGACTCAAGTTTGGGCTGTGTGGGCCCAGATTTGGGGGCGTCACAGTTGGTATCAGAGCCATATAACGAAGAGCCCCGAGCCTCTCGCTGGTGACTTCCTAGGGAAAAGGGATGCATCGAAGCCAGACTCTCCGTAGGGGACGCCTATAGTACAGGTGGCAAACTGATAGGTACCATTGTGAGGTGCTGTCCCTATGGTGGGATGAGAGTCACAGTTGGCATCAGAGCTTAGGGATATGGTCTTTAATGGAGATCTGGGGTTAGAACTAGGAGGGGAGAGACGAATAGAATCAGTCACTAGTGTGTCCTACCTAAAATAGATTTTATTATCTAATGAGTCGATTTGAATGTAGGAACATGAAGTGATGAGTCAGTTTATTTGAACTAACATTTATTTTGTGACCACAGTTAGGTATGGCATCTGAAAATCAAGAGGTTAACTATGAAATTACCGAAACAAATGTAGCTGCAAAACAAGAGGCGACGAATAATCTTCTTACAAACTCAGAGTTGAATCATTTGCCTAAGGCAAAAATTATGCGTGTTCTATCCAGTAAGGATGAAGGTGAAAGCTCTGCTACAGTCGTTCCAGATCCATTCTTAGAAGCAATTAAAGGAAGTAACGAACTTGCGGAAATTATTGCCTTTAATTTACTCACTAATTGGGAGAGTGATATCACCTGGTTATGCTCTATAACAAAGGATCAGAATATATGGACTTTTCATATTAGTCTTTGGGATTTATGGTGTTCCAGCTATGATTTTCAAGATTATTTAAAAATGATGTTTCTATACTTTTGGGCGTTACAATTTAGAGGAATTCAGGTTAAGTTAGTCACTATCGTGGAAACTGCAGTCTATCGAAAATACTATTTTAATGGAAATCATTGGTACCTTACTACTGATGAAGTTGATGAACCCGAGAAACAGTTTGCTAGAAAATTATTCAGTGGTATTCCCATGGTTGAAATACGTGAAGATCCGAATGAAGTATTCGGGATTCGATTTGACGATAACAGTCAAGAAACCGAATGAGGTGATAACCGGTAAGCTATTCATAAATTCTCGTGAAGTCTATGCCATATTAGATACTGACTCTATCCACTCTTTTATCTCACCTATATGTACTCAACGTTTAAATTTGACTATTGAAAACTTAAATCTTGTTTTATCAGTTGAAACCTCATTGGGAGAAATACCTATTACATTTACTATCTATAAATCTTGCCTAGTTCAAATCAACAACCTCACATTACCTGTTGACCTTATTTCTTTGGAGATGCGTGAATTTGATGTGATTTTAGGAATTGATTGGTTGACTACCCATCATGCTAAAATTGATTGTTTTCATAAGATTATTAGTTTTCATATTCCTAATCAACCTGTCATGCAAATTCAAGCAACTAAACCATTGAAATCTATAACTGTTATTTCTAGCCATAAAACCATTCGTTTATTGAAAAACGGATGTCAAGCCTTTTTAGCTCATGTCACTGATTTAAACAAAAACACGTCAAACTTGAATGATATTCCCATTGTTAATGAGTTTCCTGACGTTTTTTTTCTGAGGAACTTTCTGGCTTACCCCAAACCGTGAAATTGAATTCTGTATCGATCTTGAACCCGGCACTAAGCCCATTTTTAAAGTCCCATACCAACTGGCTCCCATAGAACACCAAGAGTTGAAAGTTTAATTACTAGATATCGGTATCATTCATTCTAGTACAAAACTTATATCGAGCGAGGAATGCGAGAAGAGTTTTCAAGAACTCAAGAGGAGACTTGTTTCAGCTCCTGTTCTGACCATACCATCAGGATCAGGAGAATTTGTTATCTACAGCGATGCTTCTGGCAAAAGTCTAGACTGTGTCCTTATGCAACATGGAAAGGTTATAGCCTATGCCTCTCGACAACTCAAAGATTATGAGAAAAATTATCCTACTCATGATCTAGAGTTGGCAGCAGTCGTTTTCGCGTTGAAGATCTGGAGACACTACTTGTACAGAGAAAAAGTGGATATCTATACGGATCATAAAAGTCTCAAGTATTTCTTCACTCAGAAGGAACTCAACATGCGACAACGACGTTGGCTTGAACTGTTAAAGGATTATGACCACACAATCCAGTATCACCCGGGAAAGGCGAACGTTGTAGCTGACGCTTTGAGCAGAAAATCTTATGCAAGTACAAGTGCACTGCTGACAACACAAAAGTGTATTTTGTACGACTTGCAAAAGATGGAGATAGAGCTAAAGACACCAGGGACCCGCTCGAAGATTGCTCACGTGCGAGTAGAACCAACTTTAATCGATAAAATTAAAGCTGCTCAAGCTACCGATCCGGAACTGATAAACATGATAAAGAAAGTACAAGAAGGTGCCATTCCCGAAGCAAGAATCGACGAGAAAGGAATACTTCGAGTCAACTCTCGACTCTGTGTTCCTAACGATCCTGAATTAAAGCATAAAATCATGATGGAGGCACACAACACGCCGTTTGCAATCCACCCAGGAGGTACCAAGATGTATCGAGATCTTCGACATACATTTTGGTGGAACAATATGAAAAGAGAGATTGCAGAGTTTATCTCAAGGTGCCTAACTTGTCAACATGTCAAGGCAGAGCATCAAGTTCCTAAAGGTCCATTACAATCACTTGAAGTTCCCGAATGGAAGTGGGAACACATCAATATGGACTTCGTGACGGGTCTTCCAAAAGTTTCTCAAGGCTTAGATGCAATTTGGGTGATCGTAGATAGATTGACCAAATCTGCTCATTTCTTGCCTATACGAGAAAACTTTTCACTTGAACGTCTTGCCGGTATGTACATAAATGAGATCGTGAGATTGCATGGCATGCCAGTTTCCATAGTTTCTGATCGAGATCCTAGATTCACTTCACGCTTTTGGATCAGTTTACAAAAAGCTATGGGCACTGAACTACGTTTTAGTTCTGCATACCATCCTCAAACGGACGGACAATCGGAAAGGACGATCCAGACCCTCGAAGATCTTTTGAGACTTTGTGTATTAGACTTCAAAGGAAGTTGGGATAAGTACTTGCCATTGGTGGAATTTTCTTACAACAACAGTTACCAAGCAAGCATAGGCATGGCTCCATTCGAGGCATTGTATGGAAGGAAGTGTCGCTCTCCAATATGTTGGAATGAGGTAGGAGAAGCAAAATTGTTGGGACCCGAGTTAGTACGCTTGACGACCGAAAAGATCCAAATGATCCGACAACGAATACAGACCGCACAAGAACGACAAAAGAGTTATGCTGATCTTCATCGGAGAGACGAAAGTTTCAACGTCGGAGATCATGTATTCTTACGTGTTTCTCCATGGAAAGGGGTTACGAGATTCGGAAAGAGAGGAAAGCTTAACCCTCGATTTATTGGCCCATTTGAAATCCTCGATCGAATAGGAACCGTAGCCTACAGACTAGCCCTACCACCAAGTATGTCTCGCATCCATAACGTTTTTCACATATCTATGTTACGTAAATATGTGAAGGACCCAAACCACGTCATTGAGTTAGAACCAGACGTTATAGCAGAGGATTTAACATACGAGGAGGTACCTGTTAAGATCCTGGATAAGAAGGAGCAGATCCTACGCTCAAAGGTTATACCTCAAGTTAAGGTTTTATGGAGGAACCAAGATACTGAGGAAATGACCTGGGAGCTAGAATCTGAGATGAAATCTAAGTATCCTTACCTCTTCGATATGTCAGGTACGTCAATTTCGGGGACGAAATTTCATAAGGAGGGGAGGTTGTAAGACCCCGAATTTTATGAAATACAAAATTTAATTTTTCTTCATATAGATATTTTTTTTAAACAGTAAGTGGTTAAATCGATAAAGTTAAAAGTTAAGGATGTTATGTGCAAATTTTATTTTGTCGGACAATATTCGCTTTGTCGGGGAATATTCGTTTGGTCGGGGAATATTCGTTTGGTCCGACGGCGCCGAAATAACAAATTATTGGTGGACCCCATAATGGAATATTTGTCGGATATAGAAAACGACAGAAATAACCTTTTTAAATAAAAATAGTCAACGGAACTGTTAAAATACCGGTGATAAAAGAATAGTAGCATACGGTAGTTTATGGTATTTTCTGTAGCACACGGTACTCTACAGTAACACACGGTATTGCATAGTGTCTCATATTATTGGTCTGATAATTGACACCGTAACTGTTACGCATCATTTCATCGATAATTGTCACTGCATAATATTTTATATTATCAATTCAATAATTGTTGTTACACAGTATTTTGCATTATTGATTTAATAATTGTCATTACACTGTATTTTATATCATTGAGTCAATAATTGTTGTTGCACTGTTTTTAAAATTATTGAACCTAATAATTGTCACAGTAACATATGCACAGTAATTCACATTATTGAATCAATAATTGTCATTACACAGTAACGTATGCTTTATTTTACATTATTGTTATCTCTATTATGATGTTATTTAAACAGTTGTATTTCATTAATTTATTGACTTAATATATAAGAGCTAACTATACTGTATTTATAACAATTAGTCATAATAATTGAATTGATAAAGTTATTTGTTTATAATATAAAGTTAGGTGATTATTAGGTGATATGAAATGAATGGTGTAGATTAAAGTGTGAATTATTGTTGAATAATTGAATTGATTTGTTTATAATATAAAGTTAGGTGATTATTAGGTGATATGAAATGAATGGTGTAGATTAAAGTGTGAATTATTGTTGAATAATTAAAGTGATTTGTTTATAATATAAAGTTAGGTGATTATTAGGTGATATGAAATGAATGGTGTAGATTAAAGATAATATAATATTTGAAATGGATGGTGTAGATTAAAAGGTGATCTTTAAATGAATGGTTTAGATTAAATGAATGATAAGATTTTTGGCTATAAATAGAAGCCTTAACTTAAGGATTTTTCATAAACTTCCTTACTTGTTCTTTCTTTCTCTCTCTAAATACTTTTTGTGTAAGTTCTCTCTAAGTGTTCTTAAGTCATTCCTAGTTTTGAAATCTTTTGCATTCTTCTTTGAATTCCCGAGTGGAATTTTCTTATGTACAGTAACTCTTTCGAAAAATCATAGTAAATTCATTATTTATCAAAATTTAATGAATTAAAAGCCTGTCTCTTCAGTTTTTCGTCCTCTACAACTTTGAAGAAGGAAGAAAAGTCATCTGAAATCATCTTCATGCCTTAAAATACTAAAAACCGTAACCTATTCTGATTTTCGTCACTATTTTCAGTCTTAGTTTTGAAAATTCATAACTCATTCATATTAACTCCGAATTGAGTGATTCTTGAGTCTATACCGTCTATCTTTCCGAGAGTAACATTATTTTAAAAACATAAAGAGATTTTAAAAAACTCTAGAAGACTCAAAAGTCAGATTCTTTACTGCTACATAGACAAACAAGGAAGAATTTGTTCGGCTATAAACTTGTTTCACAATATCAAGGTAAGGAATACCATTCATTTCAAACTCTTAAATTTACTGTGGTAAGGAATGTCATTTTGAACATCATCTTCTTTCATATTCTAACTTACTATGGTAAGGGATGTCATTTTCTTTCATACTCTTAAATTTACTACTCGTAAGGAATGTCATCTTCTTTCATCTTCTATTATTAAAACTTACTACGGTAAGGGATACCATCTTTTTCATCTTCCATTATTCAAACGTACTATGGTAAGGGATTATCATTATTTGATTCTCGAAAATAATATTGTTTCTTTCTTACTCATAAGATGTGCCTTTTATTTCCATGTATTAAATTGTGGGAATAACCTTACGGAGCGGATTGCCGCCTGTTGGTGAATAACCTTTCGTATTCATTCATTATTAATCTCTGAGAATAACCTTACGGAGCGGATTACCGCCTGTTTGGTGAATAACTCTTTGTACTTAAATTCTATTAAATTGTGGGAATAACCTTACGGAGCGGATTGCCGCATGTTGGTGAATAACCTTTCGTATTCATTCATTATTAATCTCTGAGAATAACCTTACGGAGCGGATTGCCGCCTATTTGGTGAATAACTCTTTGTACTCAAATTCTATTAAATTGTGGGAATAACCTTACGGAGCGGATTGCCGCCTGTTGGTGAATAACCTTTCGTATTCATTCATTATTAATCTCTGAGAATAACCTTACGGAGCGGATTGCCGCCTGTTTGGTGAATAACTCTTTGTACTCAAATTCTATTAAATTGTGGGAATAACCTTACGGAGCGGATTGCCGCCTGTTGGTGAATAACCCTTGTATTAATTTCCTTCACCTTTTGTTAATCAAACCTGCTACGGTAAGGGATATTATTTTCTTTCATACTCCTAAATCGAAATTTATTATGGAACTATTGCTTCTATAATTCCTGAAAATATTATATGTTCCATAATAGTTGAACTTCATTATTTCAACTGAACCTTCCTATTTACGTGAACCTTTCTATTGAATTGTAACCGTTATTCTGAACTGTGGATCTTGAATTTCACTCCACATCATGTTGACAATTTGGACATTATTTGAATCTGTACAAAGTAAACTTCCGATACTTATTGTTATCCTATTTCTTCTGTTCATCATTTATATCATTCTAATCATCCAAAAATCAAGCTGTTGTGAATATCTGTGGCCGGGGGCACAGATGTGATATATTTGTTGAACAGATGATAGGTTAAAGGCGATATAATAGGTTAAAGGCGATACATCTGTTCGGTGTCTTTTATGGCATGTGGTGAATGTTCTCTTTGGCCCGTAGTGCAAAGATGAACTGTTGTTTGGTATGATTATGACCAAAGGCTGAATCTGGTATAATCATGACCGTTGGTGTTATATTGAATGTCTTTGGCCCGTAGTGCAAAGATGAACTGTTGATCTGCATGATTATGATCAGGAACTGTGAATTTGTATTATCTTGACTAATGATATTTCAGATGATAAAAGTTGATGATGTTTTTCCTAAAAAGAGAACCGAGTGGACATTATAGTCTGCATTATTCTTCTAATAGATTACTCATTCCGCTGCTATTATTGATCTGAACGTTGTTTAAGAATTTAACTGCAGTTTTTGATATAAACCTTGTAGTCTATTGTATTCTATCAAGAACTCAGCTGTTGAAGACTAATGATAATTTATTCGTCATTATCTTAGTCATGATATTCTTTACTGGGCTATTTGAGCTCACCCTTTCTTTTGTTCCATTGTTTTTCAACAGGAGATGAAAACATAACAGGGTCTAGCCGGGGAATGGAGTGAGGGTCCGAGGAATAGTTATCATAGTCTTCACGTTTTGTAAAATAGTGTGGCAATAATAGTGAAGACTTAGTTGTGTATTATTATACACTGTATTGTTGTACGTTGTGCTTTGTTGTAATAATTTTGTTGTAGTCTTTTGACGACTCAAGTTTGGGCTGTGTGGGCCCAGATTTGGGGGCGTCACAACCATTTAATTTATTTAGTATTAAATTTAATAGTAATAACATATAATGAAATTGAAATAATAAATATAAAGAGTGTTATTTTATATTATTATTTAAAAATAAAACCATTTAAAATATATATATTTGACTAATGAAACTTTTTTGTGAGTTGAAAAAGTGTTAAACTAATAAATAGGCTATTAGGGTGTGTAGCCCATGCAAGAGCCAAAAGATGAGTTGAATTGAGGAGCCAAAAGATGAGTTGGCTTCAACACAATGATGGGAATCCCCCCTTCACCCAGGCAGCTTTATATACACCCTGGCATGGCTAAGTAACTAAGTACTCCATTACACTAAACATAAAAGTGAAGACTGAGATTCAGAGAGACGATATATATATATATATATATAGATATCATGATGTTTGATGATGGGTCGACATACAGCTAGAAAAGCAAAAGAAAAATTCAACTTTTGGTATTTATACTAGAATTCGACTTACATATTAATATTTAAATTGAAAAAAATTATAATAAGATGTTTGTATTAAAAAAAATTATAAATCATTAATTATTAAGGTTTTTTTAAAATTTTTAACACATCAACGAGAAAATAATGATATGAGGATGACTAAACAAGTTACGTGGATAAAAAAAATCAACTTTTGATACCTAACTAGAACCTGTCTTACAAATTAGTACCCAAACTGATAATTGATATGTATTTTTATTTTCAATCGATTTTATAATTGTAAATATATTTTTATTATAAGATTATAAAGTGATATGATATTTTTAATTTATTATTATTTTTTACCACCACTAATAATTTTTTATCTAATATTAAATGTATAATTGGAAATTAAGATTATTCTTAAAAAAAAATCGTATTATAAATATATTTCTAAATTTGGAATTCACGGAGTATATAATCATGTAAACAAATTTTATAATGATGGAAGAATATGTATAAACTACTTTTTAAATTTTTTTAGTAGCACACATATATGTGTGTGTATATATATATCTTCACAATTTATTTCTTTCGGGAGAAATTAAAAATATATAGTTACATATCTTATTCTTATTAGGGGTATATCCAACTTTTGTAACTATATATTTTTAATTTTTCTCGAGTGAAAGAAATCGTAAAGATAGATATATATGATGCTATTTAAAATATTAAAAAAATAGTTTATACATACTCTTTCATCGTCATAAAATTTGATTATATGAATATATATATATATATATATATATATATATATATATATATATATATATATATATATATATATATATATATATATATATATATACTATGTGAATTTCAAAATTATAAATATATTTATAATACAATTTTTTTTAAGAATAATTTTAAATTTTAAATATACATTTAATATTAACTAAAAAATTTGTAGTGGTGGTACAAATTAAAAATATCATGTCACTTTATGATCTTATAATAAAAATGTATTTACAATTATAAAATCGATTGAAAATAAAAATACATATCAACCACCAATTTGAGTATTAACTTATAAATTGAGTCCCAGTATAGGCACCAAAAGTTGATAACATTTATCCACGTAGGATCTGTTAACCACCTCAGACCTTTTCATCATATCCGTTAGTTAAATTTAACGATTTTATATAAATATTCAAGTACAATCAACAAATTATAATTTTTTTTCTAATACAAACACCAATTTATAACTTTTTCAATTTGAATACCAACTTATAAATTGAATCCCAATACAGACAGCAAAAGTTAAATTTTCCCGAAAAGCAAATGTTGCTACTAGCAAGCTACTTCACAGCTCATTCACTTCTCACGCTTACTGAATTACATTGATGGATCATAAACTTTTTCAAACCTTTTTTCTTAATATATTTGAAACTTGAAAAGCGTCAATGACCTTTATCCGTTAGAATACATGTTAAAATCTCTCATTAAAAGAAATAGGAAAAGAGAATAATTAAGTATTGGTTTGACGGAACGATGAGGCGGTGTGCTGTTATATAAAATAATATTAAACTAATTTTTAAATATTGTTACGAAACAACCGTTATTTTTTTACTGTTTCCAGAAGCGTTTTTTAGATAAAAATTCATATCATTGGAAGCACTTTAAAGGGTCATAAAATTCTAAAATATTTATTTGTAAAATTTAAAATTAATTTTCTTTTATTGTAACAATCCGCAAAACAAACTTTGATATATATATATATATATATGTCAAAAATCTAATAATGTAGTAAGTTATTGGAGCCAGATGAATTTCAAACATGTACTTGAGTTGTATGAGGGCAAGTGATGCCCGACTTTCTCGGTTGGCGCCTATGGCTGGACTGGTATTACAGTTACGAAATGGGCCTCCTTAGATATTCTAACCGAACAGTAAAGAAACTTGATGAAGGGTGTTCAACAATTGAAATGAACACCAGTCAGCGTAGCCTTTAAATGGGTCCAACCCCAACGCAAAGACGATATATTCATTGAAGAATGAAGGGGAAATTTGTTCAGGTGACTAATGATTAATTTCTTTAGAAAAAAAGGTTTCAAAATTAAATATGTATTTTTTTTACTTTAAAATTTAATAAATGTATTTAATTTTAAATTATAAAGTAAAATAATACTCTAATATGTCACTATTTCTTTTAGAAATTGATTCCATCACTATTAACATTTCTAATAAATATTAAAAAATTATTTTAAAAAGTAATATTTTTTGATAACTTTAAAACTCTCTCTTTCCATAACTAGTTTACCTCATTTGAGGTAGCATTTCGAGTACGAATTTGCTTATTGCAGACTAATTGCAGTCTGATTGGTATCAGCAGTTTTTTGCTGAATAATTTGTGATTGTCTGCAGTGTCTTTAGATCCGGACCGGTCATCAAACAGAAAAAAGTTCCGGATAAATGAGTTACTGGTCCAACCATTGGTCGGACAGTTATTGAACCGGCGACGTCATTAATATGTAATAAATAATAAATAATTAAATATATTAATTATTATTATATATTATATATAATATTTAGTAAATATATAAAATTAATCAATTTATCTACACACAGAAAAAAAAAAACCTATTTCTACAATGTTTACTTTATACAATTCAAATAAATACTAAATTTATATATAAAAAAAGATATTAAATCATGATCATAACTCAAAATTCAAGACTCAAGAGTGATAAAATCAAATACAAATGAATATAAACATCTCTAGGATACATTCAATCAAATTCTGTAAAAATAAATATATCTATTTGTACAATGTTTATTTTATACAATTCAAATAAATATTAAATCTATATGAAAAAAAAAAGATATTAAATAACGACCATAACTCAAAACTCAATCAATGATACATTTAATCAAGTTCAAATGTTTAAATTAAAAAAAAGATAGGTAGAGAACCGGTGACCGGGTCATTGGGTCGACCAGTTTTGGGCCAAAATTGATTTTTTAAATTAAATTAAATTGAAGAGCCGACTGGTTCTAATTTTTTTCAGTTGAACCGTCGGTGTGGTCCGGATTTGATTACCTTGATTGTCTGTTTCAGGGCTTTAGGTTTGTGATTTAAAATGTGTGTATATATTTATTTATTTACTTGGTCGCGGTAAAGTTTTGTTCCTTATAATGAAATAGCTTGTCAAAATGTTGAAAGACTATATTTTTAATGATTTATATACACGGAAAAATATTGGGTTCATTTGATAGTTTAATGGGCTAATGAAATTGAGGTTTATGTGTATACTTTTATGTATTAACTTCTTGTTGTTATGAGAAATGAGTTATTGATCCGGTTTTGAAAGTGAAACTTGCTTAATTAGGTATTGGTTTTTTAAAGCAATAGATGAAGTGATATTTTTATGAGATTTTTAATATTTTTACATATAAATTATCGCTATAAATTTATAGCGACAGTCAAAACTATTGTTATAGATGCCATGAACAGGGCTTTACCATTGTTTTAGAGTTCTTCATTTTCATGGGAAAGATGCTTAGTGGAAAACTCCTACCTAGCTGCTTCTTAGTTTTCTCTAGTAATGGTGAGGACGTGATATGTGGACAGCTTGAGGAATAATAAGCCAAGGTGTTCTGAGTGTCGGTACTTATATGTTATCTTTTCTGAATTGTAAGATTGATTTATTATGGTGGTATTTACTTCCTCATGACCTTTGAAACCCATCTAATGGAAGGAGGAGTGTAAATAATGGATTTTATTTTTTTTAATTGCAAACTATATATGTCACGAACTAAGCAATTAGGTACCTGTGACGACCCCAAATCCGGGTTCCTTGAACCTCGGATCCGGTTCAACACGAGTACAACATTTTTCTTATTGTTCATGAATTACAACAATATTATAATTGATAAATAACCTTTTATTTACAATTTTACAACATCTTTTTCTATTCCAGAATTGCAATCTTTATACATTTCTAGTATGTCTTAATATCATACATGATACGATATTCTATTACAATCAATTTGAGTATCTAAGACTCATAATACATACCAACCAATTCTTATACTACACAATCATTTTACCTGTCCAATTCGGACTGATATCTACAATGGTCGTACTAGACCTTCAGTGAATGTAATATGCATTCCTGTTTCTTGATCCTTATCAAGACTTCAAATACTTGTACTATCTGAAAATGTTGGTTTAAGCAAGAGTGAGCACGACGGCTCAGCAAGTTTAACAGTTACACATAACACATTGCATGCTTCACATATACTCTTCAATTTATACTTACATCATGCTTTTTATGCATTTCAGTTTATGTCATACTGCTCATGCATCACATATAACATCTAGCATTTCATGCTTCATATTTTACATTTAATCATACCTCATGCATATCACAATTATCATCAATATCTTTCTATTAACAATTTAATATCACATCATAGCATGTTAAGGCACATAGGAGCAAGTTCTGAAAAACTTGCCTGGTAGCTTCTACCATTTACGCCTATTTGCGTCATTTGCTCAACCTACAATTTATATAACAAATTGACATAATCATTAGCTATCAGGACTTTTAATTAGTCTTAACTTAAGACCTTAACTTCAAATTATTAACTCTTTAGTTGTCCGATAAACGAACCCTTAAGTTCCGGACAAAAATTCTAGCCCAACAAACCTAGTTGGACATGTCGGTAAACTTAACCAACTTATTAATATTATTAATTATTTAATAATATTTTAATTCCTTATTAATATTATTAACCATTTAATAATATTTTAATCACTTATTAATATTATTAACCATTTAATAATATTTTACTTACTTATTAATATTATTAATCATTTAATAATATTTTAATCACTTATTAATATTATTAATCATTTAATAATATTTTAATCACATATTAATATTATTAACCATTTAATAATATTTTAATCACTCATTAATATTATTAACCATTTAATAATATTTTAATCACTCATTAATATTATTAACCATTTAATAATATTTTACTCACTTATTAATATTATTAACTATTTAATAATATTTTAATCACTTAGTAATATTATTAATCATTTAATAATATTTTAATCACATATTAATATTATTAACCATTTAATAATATTTTAATCACTCATTAATATTATTAACCATTTATTAATATTTTAATCACTCATTAATATTATTAACCATTTAATAATATTTTACTCACTCATTAATATTATTAACCATTTAATAATATTTTAATCACTCATTAATATTACTAATCATTTAATAATATTTTAATCACATATTAATATTATTAACCATTTAATAATATTTTAATCATTTACAAATGTTATTCATCGTTCAATAACTTTTTAATCATATACTAATATTATTGATCATTTAATAATATTTTAATAATCTTCAAATAATACCAATAGTTAACTTTTTAATTGTGTTAACTTTAGTCTTTATTTTAAACATTTAGTTACCAATTAATGATTAATGGATTTCATATATATTGGTTTAATAACCAAAACATTCATTTTACACTTATTTCAACTTAAATTTTCATAAAAAACTCGACCCGGACCGACTCGACCTGGACCGACCCGACCCGACCCGACCCGGAGCTGGAAAAATCTGCTTAGCAGATTGTTCTGACGCAGCTGCGTCAGTCCTGACGCGGCTGCGTCAGCCATTTTGTCCGAAAGTCAATTTTTTTGACTGCTCGACCCTCCGACGCTCCGACAGCCATAACTTCTTCATTTTAAAACATTTTGGGGTGATTCTTGAGTCCATTCTCATCAGAATTTCCCCCTCTACAACTTCGCTTTATATCACAAATCCAAATTCCGAACGGAACTGGACTAAAAACGGCTCACAAGGACAAAGTGAAAACAAAAATCACAAATCCTTGATTTTAAAGGTTCAAACTTGAATAAAATAAACTCTACACATTCAAATAACACCAACTTGGTGTTGTTGTCTTCCTAACTTCTTCTTTTACAATATTTCATGGTTCAATCACATTTTTAAAAACGTTTGACACGAAATTTAAAGATCGAACCACCTAGGGTTTTACCGGTAATCACAATATGGAATTTTCTTCCATTTATTTGTATACCACTCATACCAATACATGATTTAAACCTATCAAACCATGAATCTACCTATATATCATAGATTTAGACTTCTAGAGCATCAAAATAACTTTTGATCGGTTAAAAATATATTTTAACCGTTTAAAACTTATATAAATTATAAAAATGAACTAAGGAAGAGATAGAACACTTTTGAACCTCTTGGACATGGATGCTCTTCTTCTTCTTGATATGATCTTGCTAAGGACTCCTCCTTGACTATTCTCTAGCACTTTTTCTTGGTAGATCTTCAATCTCACTAAGTTTACTTCATTTTCTCTCAAAGAACTCTCTATTTTCTCTCTAGCATTTCTAGACAAATGGCTAACCAACACAAACCATTGGTGCACCACTCTATATATAGCACTCCCTTAATCCTCATCAACATCCCCTAATCAACTAACATAGGTGAATTATAGGGTTAATCCATGCTTACTATTTTAGTGAATGACTACTTGATGGACTTGGTGATTGACCAAGTGATTGACCACCATGAATGACAAGTTTGATTGACTAGGGTGGTTGGGTAGTTGGTGAACAATTCACCCAACACTTAACCCACATGTGGTTAACTCTCATAAGACCTATGGTTAAAGTACTACACTTAACCTTGGTCACTTAAAACTCAACCTTAGTTAGGGCTCATCTTATTTATGTATCTCACAACAACTAACCACAATGTGGTTAATTCTCTACATTAAAATGACCTAGGTTGGTTCACTCACCCAACCATGGCCTAAACTCATCAATTAAACATACACACATCTTCCACCAAATAACCCAAGTAGGTTTAATTCTCTACAATTAATTATACATATATATTCAATATATTTATATAATTACTAACACTTAACTCTAGCATTGGTTAAGGTTTTATTTTTATTACCACTTAGGGTTAACAAGTAACCCAACAATGGTTAGTTCTCTACAACATAAATTCATAAGAATTGATCATCTACATTGACTAGGGTTAGTGAATCACCCCTTGGTTAATTCATTTAACCAACATTGGTTAACTCTCTACCAATTCATATACTTACAACATATATATCTCTACATATTCACCAATAACATTTTATTTAAATTACATCATAGCTTGAATTGACCAATTTAAATTGAATACAAGCAACATGCATCTTTACTCAATCTCCAAGTGGGACACCATGTTTGGTCAACACTCCACCATTTTTCCTTTATATATATATATATATATATATATATATATTACGTGCAATTTCTACTAACCATTAATCAATGTATGGTTAATTCTCTACAACATGTAACCCATGGTTACCTACCAATTCTACCTTGGTGAATTATATACATACATAATTGTATCTATAATATTCTTCCTACAACTAACCCATGCATAGTTAAATCTTTAATTTATTTACTACCTAGGGTTACTCAATTAACTCATCCATAGTTAATTCTCATTATCACATTCATTCACCTAGCAATTAACCAATGTTTGGTTAATACTCTCTCTTATCTACCAACTAGGGTTATTCAATTAACCCTACATTAGTTAATTCTCTACACTTAACAATACTTGAATTTATTCTCCCAACATATTGACCAACATTTGACTTTTAAATTTGGACTCAATATTTGGGCTACTAGTTTATTTTGCACTGGGCTCCCTTATTTAATTATTTGGGCTACCCAACACAACTCATACATCTTTATAACTTGGGCTAGGTAATTAATGTAATTGGACTACCACCACATTATATACAATACTTGTCAACATAATTTAATTGGAGTTATATTAATTACCTCTTGGATTATAATTAACATAACATTTGGGCTTATTATTTAATTACCCACCTTCAAGCAAATATTCTCATATTGGGCTTGTTTCAAATCCATTAATGGACTCTATACAACAACTTAATAATTAAGTTAATTACTTAATTAATTAACTTCATAATATTGTCATTGTAGACAATCATTCTAATTTTTCTATAACTTTAACTCTTAACTAATATAATTAACCTAGTTAATTATATTTCATGACTTTCCTTCTTACACCATATTTAAACTAATTAATTTATTAGCTTAATTGAGTATTAACTTACTCATCCTCTTATTTGGCTAACAAGCACACTTTAGGTATATACGTATTAATATAATTACCTTCACTTTTTAATTGAATTTATTTCCTTAATAAATTCTTTACATGCATCATTAAAATATTCCCACATTTAATTTTTAACAAATAATTTATGTTAAAAAAAAAAATCACCCATTTTCTACACATCTTACTTCTAAAATTCTAGGTTTTAAACCTTAACCTTTAATAAAATCAATTAAGATATTATTTAAAATCTTGAAAATATCTGGGATATTACATTCACCCCTTCTTATAAGAATTTCGTCCCCGAAATTATCTCATACTCATTTTTAATAAATTTTCATCTCTGAATATATATCTTCACTCATCATATTCTATGACCACCCTTTTCTAGGAAGTTCATACTTTTCACAATTCCAGAACAATGGAATATCTTGCAGAAGAATAAATTGAAAATCAATATCTTATAAAAGAATAAATTGAAAATCAAAATATTCATTAAAACTTTCATACTATTCTGAGGAGTCATAAAGACTGTGAACATACTGCGAGAATGTTTATCAATCACAAAAACTGAAAACATACCACAATGGTTTCGTACGCTAGGTGATCAGCCTATCGTACTCTAGCGCTGTGCACAACGACTTCTCTCGGGGTCGAACTCTTTGGATTTACCAACCCATATCAGCATGCCACCACTGTTGGGCGCCCCCTCGCGGGTTCTTTATTCATGGCTCTGACATATCCCCCATTATGGGGTTGTTCACCTCAGACTTACTACAAAATTCCGCTCCAGCATAAGTTAGATTGGAAAATAAAACTTGAGTCATTTCTGACCTAAAAGTGTCCAGTCAAAATAAATGACATAGACTCACATCATTGAATTGTTCGTATATTACGATTCAAAAATCATTTCAGATTAGTTAAAGTAACTAAAATTCATTTATAGGACTTCATGATACCGCACCGTTGCAACAGTGCGTTGAGGATTCCGTCTTTTTCATCTCTGCACCATGGCTTTAATGGCGTGTGATGATTTTATAAATACATTTTGATATTTTCAAAATTAATTTGTCTAGCCGAAACAATTAGCATAGACACTTCTTTAAGCGTTTCAAAATACTGAAAATCATTTTATGACTTTGTCATATTACATCATACCATAGTGGGCTTAAAAATACATCCAACACTAGGTTACTCTGCATTGATGACTCCATCGTTTATCATATCATCACAAGTAACGATGGACTTCTCCACACCTCGTGTTACTGTGACTTAATAATAAAACAAGAAAATTCATTTGTCTTTTCAAAAGCACAACAGTGCGAATTTAGCACGATTTTAAGAATTTCAAAGTCTAGCATAACTAGAAGATTTGGAATATCCTAAAACCTCAAAACACCTCAAATTTTTTCTCCACCTTCTTTTCCAGCTTAATAACTATATCTAGTATAGTTTTAATCTTGCTACTTAACTCTACCCATATTCACTGTTCATCGAACTTACCACGTATTTGGGCTCAGGAACTTAGCACAATCATATGGTTTGAGGAGCTTGTCCTAGTCAGGCCAAAGTAGCCCATTCGCTGAGGGACTCCACCACATGACTATGAGTCACGAACTTACCATACGTGTCAGTTCTCAAAACACGATCTTATCTTAACATTCTCTACCTATCTGTTATACATATGAGAAAAGAATCACCTTCTCAGCATACATATAGCGAATAGCGCGACACCAGGTTTTAATCGATTATCACTATAGAAAACTAAGTGGTCGTCAAACCAAACACAATCTCCTACCCATACAAGAAATTGGTCAACTCGGCCACTAATCAATATAAGAAGTCAAGCGGTCGTTAAACCAAGAACAAATACATCAGTTTCCCAACTGTTCAACACTGTAAAGAAACACATGCCACCATTGCATATCTTTCTTCTTTGATACACACTGATCGTGCAAGTTTCGCAGCAGCATCTCCCAAATTGGTTCGCTGACATATCATAGCCCCCGCCCATACAAGGGTTCGTTCAACTCAACCACTATATTAATATAGGAAGCTAAGCGGTTCTAAAATCAAGCACAGATTCCTTGCCCATACAAGGAATCGTACAACTCAACCACTAATATGAGTTCTCAATTAAAAACCCACAAACCTCTAATTTTTCTTATCTGAATACGAATTCTCTTCATTCATATTTTAGCATATCTGCCTCATTACGAGTTCATTTCTCTAAATCATTGCATGACCTTATTAGCATTTCCTTTATGCTTCTCAAAATCTTATGATAAGATATCTTATATCATTTATTCAAATTAGGTACAACATGACCCTTTTCAATTCTCTTATATCTTCTCAAATCCATAATTGGATAATCTTCTATATATGAATTTTCCAAATTCATCTTTTATTACTTAAACTCTTCCGGAGTTTATTCATTTATCATTTTACTTATTTTCTACTACGGTTATAGCCTAAGGTACTCTTACCTAAGGTTTATAACCTATCAGCTCTGATACCAACTTGTGACGACCCCAAATCCGGGTTACTTTAACCTCGGATCCGGTTCAACACGAGTACTACTTTTTCCTTATTGTTCATGAATTACAACAATATTATAATTGCTAAATAATCATTTATTTACAATTTTACGACTTCTCTTTCTATTCCAGAATCGCAATCTTTATACATTCCTAGTATGTCTCAATATCATACATGATACGACATTCTATTACAATCAAATTGAGTATTTAACACTCATATAATATACCAACTAAGTATTACACTACACAATCATTTACCTGTCCAATTCGGACTGATATCTACAATAGACATTTATATCTTTAGTGAAAGTATAATGCTTTCCTGTTCCTTGATCTTTATCGAGAACTTCAACTAATTTGCACTATCTGAAAATATTGGTTTAGGCAAGAGTGAGTACGACGGCTCAACAAGTTTAACAGTTACACATAACACATTACATGCTTCACATATACTCTGCAATTTATACTTACATCATGCTTTTCATGCATTTCAGTTTATGTCATACTGCTCATGCATCACATATAACATCTTGCAATTCATGCTTCATATTTATACATAATCTACATGTAATCATACCTCATGCATATCACAATTATCATCAATATCTTTCTATTAACAATTTAATATCACATAATAGCATGTTAAAGCACATAGGAGCAAGTTCTGGAAAACTTGCCTGGTAGCTTCTACCATTTACGCCTATTTGCGTCATTTGCTCAACCTACAATTTATATAACAAATTGACATAATCATTAGCTATCAGGACTTTTAATTAGTCTTAACTTAAGACCTTAACTTCAAATTATTAACTCTTTAGTTGTCCGATAAACGAACCCTTAAGTTCCGGACAAAAATTCTAGCCCAACAAACCTAGTTGGACATGTCGGTAAACTTAACCAACTTATTAATATTATTAATTATTTAATAATATTTTAATTCCTTATTAATATTATTAACCATTTAATAATATTTTAATCACTTATTAATATTATTAACCATTTAATAATATTTTACTTACTTATTAATATTATTAATCATTTAATAATATTTTAATCACTTATTAATATTATTAATCATTTAATAATATTTTAATCACATATTAATATTATTAACCATTTAATAATATTTTAATCACTCATTAATATTATTAACCATTTAATAATATTTTAATCACTCATTAATATTATTAACCATTTAATAATATTTTACTCACTTATTAATATTATTAACTATTTAATAATATTTTAATCACTTAGTAATATTATTAATCATTTAATAATATTTTAATCACATATTAATATTATTAACCATTTAATAATATTTTAATCACTCATTAATATTATTAACCATTTATTAATATTTTAATCACTCATTAATATTATTAACCATTTAATAATATTTTACTCACTCATTAATATTATTAACCATTTAATAATATTTTAATCACTCATTAATATTACTAATCATTTAATAATATTTTAATCACATATTAATATTATTAACCATTTAATAATATTTTAATCATTTACAAATGTTATTCATCGTTCAATAACTTTTTAATCATATACTAATATTATTGATCATTTAATAATATTTTAATAATCTTCAAATAATACCAATAGTTAACTTTTTAATTGTGTTAACTTTAGTCTTTATTTTAAACATTTAGTTACCAATTAATGATTAATGGATTTCATATATATTGGTTTAATAACCAAAACATTCATTTTACACTTATTTCAACTTAAATTTTCATAAAAAACTCGACCCGGACCGACCCGACTCGACCTGGACCGACCCGACCCGACCCGGAGCTGGAAAAATCTGCTTAGCAGATTGTTCTGACGCAGCTGCGTCAGTCCTGACGCGGCTGCGTCAGCCATTTTGTCCGAAAGTCAATTTTTTTGACTGCTCGACCCTCCGACGCTCCGACAGCCATAACTTCTTCATTTTAAAACATTTTGGGGTGATTCTTGAGTCCATTCTCATCAGAATTTCCCCCTCTACAACTTCGCTTTATATCACAAATCCAAATTCCGAACGGAACTGGACTAAAAACGGCTCACAAGGACAAAGTGAAAACAAAAATCACAAATCCTTGATTTTAAAGGTTCAAACTTGAATAAAATAAACTCTACACATTCAAATAACACCAACTTGGTGTTGTTGTCTTCCTAACTTCTTCTTTTACAATATTTCATGGTTCAATCACATTTTTAAAAACGTTTGACACGAAATTTAAAGATTGAACCACCTAGGGTTTTACCGGTAATCACAATATGGAATTTTCTTCCATTTATTTGTATACCACTCATACCAATACATGATTTAAACCTATCAAACCATGAATCTACCTATATATCATAGATTTAGACTTCTAGAGCATCAAAATAACTTTTGATCGGTTAAAAATATATTTTAACCGTTTAAAACTTATATAAATTATAAAAATGAACTAAGGAAGAGATAGAACACTTTTGAACCTCTTGGACATGGATGCTCTTCTTCTTCTTGATATGATCTTGCTAAGGACTCCTCCTTGACTATTCTCTAGCACTTTTTCTTGGTAGATCTTCAATCTCACTAAGTTTACTTCATTTTCTCTCAAAGAACTCTCTATTTTCTCTCTAGCATTTCTAGACAAATGGCTAACCAACACAAACCATTGGTGCACCACTCTATATATAGCACTCCCTTAATCCTCATCAACATCCCCTAATCAACTAACATAGGTGAATTATAGGGTTAATCCATGCTTACTATTTTAGTGAATGACTACTTGATGGACTTGGTGATTGACCAAGTGATTGACCACCATGAATGACAAGTTTGATTGACTAGGGTGGTTGGGTAGTTGGTGAACAATTCACCCAACACTTAACCCACATGTGGTTAACTCTCATAAGACCTATGGTTAAAGTACTACACTTAACCTTGGTCACTTAAAACTCAACCTTAGTTAGAGCTCATCTTATTTATGTATCTCACAACAACTAACCACAATGTGGTTAATTCTCTACATTAAAATGACCTAGGTTGGTTCACTCACCCAACCATGGTCTAAACTCATCAATTAAACATACACACATCTTCCACCAAATAACCCAAGTAGGTTTAATTCTCTACAATTAATTATACATATATATTCAATATATTTATATAATTACTAACACTTAACTCTAGCATTGGTTAAGGTTTTATTTTTATTACCACTTAGGGTTAACAAGTAACCCAACAATGGTTAGTTCTCTACAACATAAATTCATAAGAATTGATCATCTACATTGACTAGGGTTAGTGAATCACCCCTTGGTTAATTCATTTAACCAACATTGGTTAACTCTCTACCAATTCATATACTTACAACATATATATCTCTACATATTCACCAATAACATTTTATTTAAATTACATCATAGCTTGAATTGACCAATTTAAATTGAATACAAGCAACATGCATCTTTACTCAATCTCCAAGTGGGACACCATGTTTGGTCAACACTCCACCATTTTTCCTTTATATATATATATATATATATATATATATATATATATATATATATATATATTACGTGCAATTTCTACTAACCATTAATCAATGTATGGTTAATTCTCTACAACATGTAACCCATGGTTACCTACCAATTCTACCTTGGTGAATTATATACATACATAATTGTATCTATAATATTCTTCCTACAACTAACCCATGCATAGTTAAATCTTTAATTTATTTACTACCTAGGGTTACTCAATTAACTCATCCATAGTTAATTCTCATTATCACATTCATTCACCTAGCAATTAACCAATGTTTGGTTAATACTCTCTCTTATCTACCAACTAGGGTTATTCAATTAACCCTACATTAGTTAATTCTCTACACTTAACAATACTTGAATTTATTCTCCCAACATATTGACCAACATTTGACTTTTAAATTTGGACTCAATATTTGGGCTACTAGTTTATTTTGCACTGGGCTCCCTTATTTAATTATTTGGGTTACCCAACACAACTCATACATCTTTATAACTTGGGCTAGGTAATTAATGTAATTGGACTACCACCACATTATATACAATACTTGTCAACATAATTTAATTGGAGTTATATTAATTACCTCTTGGATTATAATTAACATAACATTTGGGCTTATTATTTAATTACCCACCTTCAAGCAAATATTCTCATATTGGGCTTGTTTCAAATCCATTAATGGACTCTATACAACAACTTAATAATTAAGTTAATTACTTAATTAATTAACTTCATAATATTGTCATTGTAGACAATCATTCTAATTTTTCTATAACTTTAACTCTTAACTAATATAATTAACCTAGTTAATTATATTTCATGACTTTCCTTCTTACACCATATTTAAACTAATTAATTTATTAGCTTAATTGAGTATTAACTTACTCATCCTCTTATTTGGCTAACAAGCACACTTTAGGTATATACGTATTAATATAATTACCTTCACTTTTTAATTGAATTTATTTCCTTAATAAATTCTTTACATGCATCATTAAAATATTCCCACATTTAATTTTTAACAAATAATTTATGTTAAAAAAAAAAATCACCCATTTTCTACACATCTTACTTCTAAAATTCTAGGTTTTAAACCTTAACCTTTAATAAAATTAATTAAGATATTATTTAAAATCTTGAAAATATCTGGGATATTACAGTACCAATATACATATTTTATATATTGGACTTTATTTCATATTTAATTTACATTTATTTGGCATAATATCATACATTAGGTCATTACTCATGTTACATTTAATTATTGTAACATTACAGCATTATCATAATTAACTAAATAAATTTATTTATTTAAATAATTAAAATAAATATATTAATCCGCTATTTTTTTTAATAAATGAATTAATCACGTGCATGAAATTTAAGTCATATATATCATTTATATGTAATATCACACGTTAAGCCATTACATATATTATATTTATAAGTAATATATGAAACATAATGAGTTTAGTTAACTCACTCATTATTATCAAAATACAATATTAATTCACTATTGTAAATAAGCGAATTAATTACATTATTTATGAAATTTTAAATTCATAATTCACTCATCATAAATTCATTGCCATACGCCCATACAAGACTTAATATTCAAATTATATTAATTCATAATATAATTTTAACTTAATCTCAATTAATTAATATTAATTAATCTTCTTGATTTCCTTATTACTTGAAACCAATCACTTTAATAGTTGAATTAACTATTAAATCCTCATTTTCAAACATATATATATACACACCCACACATTTCCAATTATCCTCGTAATTATTATGTATATCATCACTTATAAATATATACACATATATATTTATCCGTTCAAATCCCTTACACCTAGTAATAAGATTATTTCTTTTATGAAATTTTTATTCAAAATAACTTCTGAAAATTCGTGTTATCACAACTGCATTAATATTGGGTTGATGGATTGTGAGAGTATATATCTTTGCAACTTTGAAAGCATGTGAAAGAAAAATCCCAAACAAATTACACTATTAAGTTGAAGTGGTATATTTACTTATTTATAAGCACTTGTTAGCAAAATACATCTGTATATATGTGAGGTCTAGGTTTCTTAAGTTTAGGCTTTTGCTTTTATGTATGAAGTTTAATGGTTGTGCTTTAAATCTTGTGAATTGGTGGATTTTTCTTCACCTTAAACATGAATAGCGAAACAATACTAATCGCCTATTTGGTTTAAAAGTTATAGTAAATTCAAGAAAAGATAGGAGGTGTGTGAAGGCGTCTTGACGGGTAAAGAATATTCCTTTCTGTCTCCTTGTCTTGCTGGTGTAGGAGGAGTATGGTAAGGATTTGTGTTTTATACAAATTAGAAAAATTAAATGGAATTGTAAGATGATGGATTTGTGGAAATAATATCTTTACTTAAAAGCTACTGTTTTCATTAATAAAAAGAGATGCAAGGACTTCCTATTATTAATTGATCATTTTCAAAGCAATTTTTAAGATTGCTGATGTTGGATGCAAAGACCCAAGTGATATAAGAGAGAAAAGGCTGCTTTACAATTGCCACTGATTAGCTAGTTCATGAAACAAAAGTAATCCAACTGCTCTGTAGTTCATTATATATATATATATAGTCTGGAGACTATGACTTATTAAAGTAGTATATACTAGACTACAAGATACTAGAAGGCCTAGATATAAACTTAGGAATAACTCTAACTCATGGGCTAACTTATCTTGACAACTCAAGATAAAGTAGTAAGAATGAAAATAACATAAAATTACCTATAATACTTTGTTATATGTAAGAAATTTATTTCCAACCCTTCAAATGTGTTCTTTGACAAAGTGACAAAATTTACACGTGTGACCTAAATTATCCAGGCAGCCTCCGCCCCTTCTGATGCTTAGACAAACTTGCGATAAAAGCTCATATCAATAAAGACAACTCACTCTAAGCCTGACCAACCATTAGTTAGCACCAAATTGATTAACTAATCAACACTAACTAAGAACATTGATCTTGGTAAATATTTTTGAGCTTAATATCAAAGTTTGAGTTGCACTTTCACTATACTTTCATTTTCTATAAGAAGCCACAGGGAGGGATAAAATGCACTGGTAACATGTAACTTTTCTTCTAAACTCCCAACTCAGTCTGTTAAAAGCTCATGGTTAGCATTCTATATTATTAGTATGATGTAGCACCATATTTGTAACACCCTAGTCCCACATCAGTTAATGTGAGATATTTGGATGTGTTTATAAGGACCCAAGTTGCTATCATTAATACCTTCAGTCATGACCTTTTGGGTGAGCCAGTGGTGGGCTAAGATGACCCAAGAAGATATTATTGAGACAGCTCATTGAGCCTTATTCTGCTATGATTTGATTCAGACTCGGGAATTGACCCGGGTCGTTACGATATTTATGCAGGCTGTTATAGACATTGTCAGCTAAGTAATGAAATTCACTATTACCTGTCAAAAAAAATAAAAAAAATAAAAATGTTCAGAATAGCAAGTAGTGTGACACATGGACCTGTAAGTATTAAGCCAATGTCAGTTAACTTTAGTATCTGAACAGGTTTAGGGTTAAATTAATTGGCTTTCAAGTGGCATTGTGCTTCATTTGTATTCTAAATTTTGGGAAAATAGGTTAGTAACTTGAGATTGAGTCCATCAAACATTTCCTGCGATGCCACTGTGTAGGTGCACTACTAACAGACCAAATAAGAATCTATCTTATAAGCGTGTATCTTTGTTGATATATTACAAGTTTCTTAACTTCGATTTTCAGACGCATTCCATGCTCACAAGCCACAGAAGATGTTTTCAGGAGTTGACAATCTGGGAGTTTCATCTGATGAAATTACAATTGAAAATTTAAATGAAGCTGATGTATAAGGCACGGGGCTGAAGAATGAAGTTGGTGAATATAATTGTTTTCTAAATGTTATAATACAGGTTATTTTAGCGTTCAGTTTACCCTCTTTTAAGGATTCAAAACTGAACTGTCGTGCCTCCTTTATGTTCTGATAGCTGTATTTCTTGTAACATTTCAGTCCTTATGGAACATACTATGTTTTCGAGAAGAATTTTTGAGGAGATAAACGTCAGGGCATGTTCGTGTTGGTGATCCTTGTGTTATATGTGCTTTATTCGATATTTTCAATGCTCTGAGCATAGCATCTACGGACTTGAGGAGAGAGGCTGTTGCCCCTACTTCTCTGAGAATTGCTCTAAGCAACCTGTATCCTGACAGTAACTTCTTTCGGGAGGTAAATTTACATAATCTTCCTCGCGGGTCTAATCTTTTGTGTCCTTCAGTACAGCATATATTTTGACATTTTTGTCTAACCATATATATGTTAATGCACTTCCTTACTTTTGGTGGGGAGGGTGAGTTGGTGGGTTGTCTGGGGTGTGGTTTTGAACTTCTCACCTGTTTTCATTTCTTAAAGTACTGTGCACATGGTCCATGATGTCATACAGGAAGGTCGTTAATGTATAAATTTGTAACTAACATGGTGCTATCTGACAGGCTCAGATGAATGATGCTTCTGAAGTACTAGGAGTGATATTTGATTGCCTTCATTGGTCATTCACTTCTGGTTTTGGTGTTTCCGATACGGAATCTGTTGAAAGCAAGGGCATGGGCTCTTGGGACTGCAAATAATGCTTGCGTGGCACATCCTCTTTTCGGAATGGACATTTTTGAAAGACTGAACTGCTATAATTGTGGTTTGGAGTTGAGACGAATGAAATACACGTCTTTCTTCCATAATATTAATGCCAGCGCCCTCCACACTATGAAGGTATGTATTTAGGGTAAAAGAACAGTCATTTTAGAAATTCTTAGTTAGTTAGTTTTCTAATTGCGTAGTAACTTTTTTGAAGTTATAATTTGTGGTGGGTGAGGTGGTAATTTTCTTCAGTTATCCTCTCCACGTCGAGAATGATCTTTACTTTGCAGGTTATGTGTCCAGAAAGCTCCTTTGATGAGCTTCTAAACCTTGTTGAGAGGAATGACCAGCTCACTTGTGATCCAGAGGCTCGAGGCTGTGGAGATTGTTAGAGTTTATGCCATATAGGCTAATTATTTGATGTAATTGCTTAACATTTTTTGATATTATATTTGATTGAATAAATGGATTATTTTATTATGACTTCATTTACTGCGTTATTTAAATGTTAACATAATAAAAGCCCTTAGAATAATGATACGAATTATATAGTTTTAAATATGTGACTTGAACATGAGATTATATAATTATAATTAGTATCATTGCTCTTAAATGTCCCTAGTCGAGTATCATTGCTAATGAGACAACAATGATGCATTGAGACTAGTATGTGGATTGACTGATGGCCAAATCTCATTGGTCATAAATATATGAGATATTTGAGTCAATGCATAGGTACATGTTAGAGAACAATGTACTGGACTGACCCACCATGAGAATTCTACATGGAGCATTATGCAAAGTGTCATAAAAAATTCTTATAGTGACAATGATGTAATGATCCTCCGACCTGAAGTCACTATATTATTACACGAGAATTTGTGTACTTTGATATCATCAAATGTCACCTTTAATAGGGTGGACAATAAAGGTGATTATTGGGTACATCATGAATCGTGTGAGGAATATGAGTGATCTAGATGAAATTTAACACTCCTATATATTATGGGTGATATCCATAGGCCTTTTGATTGAGTATGACTATGAAATGCATGGTCATGCTCAAATATTGATTTGTTTCATATAGTCTACTCATTGATCAAGAAAACTCAGATTAAATTATGAATAGTATGACACATTCCATGCCTCGAGTTTAATCTAGGATATAAGGTTAAAAGGATTAAATTACATTGAAACATTGGTCACGAAAAGGTTGTATCAAATCACCGATCTTATTATTATTTGGGTAGCAGTGATGCATTACTAGATGCCGCTCACTGTTTATAATTTTATAATATGATTTTAAAATTATTGCTAACATAATAATAACCTATAGGGTCACACACTTAGAACGTAATTAAAAGGGAATTAATTTAAATTATAAGTATTTTAAATATGTCAATATGATTGATAGTATTTAAAAAAATTACGAATTTAAATTAATAGGATAATTTGTATATATGTATATTAATTAAGTAAGACTTAATTAAAATATATATAAATTCGGATTTTATTTTTCTATTTATTTTAGGTTTTAGTTAATTTCTATTAACTACTATATATATGATATATCAGTAGTCTAAAAGTCACGTAAGGAAAAACTAAAATCCTAGCCGCTTTCAGAAAGAGACTAGAGAGAAAAATAGGTTAGAAATCCTGATCTTGGTGGCTAGTACCGCAGATCCCTTTTGCTGCAGATCGTGTGACGGTTCGCGGAGCGTTCGTGTGGATACTGTAGAGACGCAGTTGCTGGATTGCGTTGAAGATTCGAAACCATTTCAGAATTCTATCGTCTCCTGTCCATCTCGAATAATCGGTAAATAATCTAAACTTCTGAATTAATATGGTTTTGCATGGATCCTCGCTTAGGGTTTCGGAAAATTTTTTAAATTCCGCTGCTTTCTCTGTGTCGAAACCCTAACAGAAAGTTTAACTATAAACATCATATTCTTTCAACTCCACCGCATGTTTTCCCAACAGGTGACTCCACTCTTGTTCGGAGAATAATCTTTTAGCTGCCTTGTGAACATCTGTGATATCCTTTTTAATAACTGTTTTTCATTTTGCAGTCCTGGGTTGGCAGAATACATGTGAAAGTGTCGACGACATAAGAGCAACTTTGGCGGCATTAGCTACTGAGATAGATATTGGTGTTCTTTATCGTGGTCTTGATCCAAAAAACAGACATTGCTTGATTTCAGTGGTATTACTTAAATGTTAAATTTTGTACTGCTTGATTCTTTCATGATTCAGATTCACATGATTATTTTTTGTTCTCTCAAGTTTTACTACAACTATGATAAATTCTTCTGATAGTAACCAGAGAATAATGCTTCTACTGCCGCTTGGGATTGGATATATTCTAAACATAGGTTTCAAGAGTGTGTAAAGCTAAGAAAATGTCTCCAGTAGCAGTAGACTGTAGATATTTAAGCACAATTTCAGTTGAGAAGAACGAAAATATGCTCGATATTCACATCCATAAACGTTGTGATTGATTCTACCCCTGTTTTCACTACTTTCCATTTATAATGGTTGAAATTGGAAAAGAACAAAAGCGTAAATTTGAATGAATAGAAATTATAAGAGAAGAATAAAGGATGTCTCATAGTTCACTCAAGAGTTGAATGTGTAGCTGTGATACATGAATATCTTTTGGGAAGAGAGGCTTGTCTTAAATAGGAAAACCTCATTCCATTGTTTATTTTATGTGCAGTCTTGACTCCATTGCCTAAATGTGTTTCTTTTTTGTTTTTCCTCTTTTGCAAAGACAGACAAGTATTCGTTTAATGTCTTCATCTAGTCATATTTTTGTTATGTTCAAACCTTTGTTGTTCCATTTGGTGCATTTCATGGTCTAAGATGTAAATGAGCAAAACTTGTTACTTTTCTAGTCTTTTTAATCTTTCCTTGTATTCTTTTCTGCAGATACTTAATTTGGGTTCTCTTAACAATTATGCTGCTGCTTCATAAAAATTATGATTCTTCATCATAATAATATAATCATCTTATAAGAAAGTCATTTCTTGACATTCAGGATGTGTTTCAATGCATAGGGGACTCTGGTAGATTGCTTTATATGACCTAGTTGAATGTGTCAGACAAATCTTCTAGGAAATGTACTTCTCTAGACTTCCAGCTCAGATATTATATAAAAAAATATGTAAATTCTTGCAAGTTACTTCTAATTCTTAGCCTACTGCCTTGCCCAAGAGTAACACTATTTTTTGCACGTACCTACCTATGCCAAAGGTCGAAAATGATACTTGAAAATTTTCAAATATAAGTTACTTATACAAACTCACACACACACACACACACACATTGTATCTTTTCTTCTATTATCTCTGGAAGTGTGATGTAATACCTTATTGTCCAACACAGGTCTGTTCAACATAGAATAAACCTGTCCGCGAACTATGAAGTTTCAATTTTTTGTGGTGAAAATTGATTCTACAGCTTTATGCTCTCTTTTTCCACTACTGCATACTCTGCGGTCTGGAAGACGATAGAGATTTGATTTATTTTTGTGAGACAGAGATCTTTTTAATAGTTGAACTGTTTTCATCTTTTGTTAATACTAGGTTTGCTATTATGGGCAACATTATCTTTGTTTTGCATACAGTCATGATCATGAACAGTGGGTTATGTATGATGACAAAACTGTTGAGGTAAAATTCTTACATTTTGGTGATGAATTATCTTGTTTTTCGTTTTGTAGTGTCACAGTCCATTCATTTTCTTTTTGGTCTAGGTAATTGGAGGTTGGGATGATGTTATTACCATGTGTGAAAGAGGGCATTTGAAACCCCAGGTTCTGTTCTTTGAAGCTGTAAACTAGTTCCACATGGAACTGATTACACATTTGATGCACTGGAGACTTCGAGGTCTATATGGATTGGCATCCTATCTTTGAATAGAACGATGCAACGTTGCATGAGCCTATGCAATTTTCTGGGGAAGCTTGCAACATTTCAATTCAGAAATTATAGAAGTTGATATTAACTCCATAATTGGGATATATAGTCGGAACTTTTGTTATGACCAAGAAATTTTGTAGGAGTGTTAACCCTCAAATGGAGGAAAATTTTGTTGTGAAAAATGAAGAAATCAGATGGTTAAGTGCTACACATGAAGATACTGAATCAGCATAATTGAGGTTCATCTTCGTGGATTTCCAGTTTCCCCATTATCTTGGGTTGTTCCAATAGAAATGTGGCTTGGGTGAAGAAGGAAACATTAATCTCTATCCTTCCTGGCCATGATTATACAAGCATCACATCTAATGCTGATTTCTAAGTAACTGATATGCCTTACCAGGAGTATACAACAGTTGTACACGGAATACTACTAGCTAGCTAATCTATTAGATCTAAAATTGGGGTTCTGTATAGATCAAAATTGGGGTACTACCTCCTTCGTCTATTGTTTCATACTGATTCGATCCGAGATCTTAGTCCGTTATTATTTAAGAATCGAGAGAACTATTTTTATGCCATGGCGACCCTGGTAAAAAAAATGAAAGTTCCTTGCTCTTTTGTTCATCTCGACAAGCTTTGAGATTTATTTGAAAGTTACATAATATATATATTTCGTCATTCGTCCATTTCCTTTGGCCTTTCTTTGCTTTCTAATTTGGCATCAATTCTGTTGCTGATGTATGCATATATGAGATGTGTATATTGTTATATGTATAATATGGATATTTATATATTATATGTGAAACAGTACTATGAGATAATTTGTATGCATAATAAATTAAGGATTTTGCAATGAATCAAAAGGTGACTTGAATTGTAATGCACCACAAGTTAGAACTCCACTTGGTAATGTATCTAGATTCAGAGCAATTCAGCGTAAGTTAGCTCTGATCCTCTGACCAAAAGAATATGTAATACGGATCTCATTTATTACGTAACTAGACAACTAATTCAGAATTAGACTTAAAAACCACGTATAATTTTTTTAAAAAAAATACTATTCTCTCAGACTAAACTTTGACCAGGTGGCCCAAAAAATTAGGACTCTCCTAAGCTTACCAATATATTGTCCCCAACGGTCATGGACTTTAAACAAACTTTCCCCACAATAATCGCTCCTCTCTCATGTCTGTTTTTTACTCGGTCTCTCTTCCTCATCCCCAAATCCTCCATATCAGATCAATCCTGCCCTTTCTACTGTTTGTTTTCTCTCTCCCACTCTCATTTCTTCTTACTACCAAATCAATTCCCATATTCTTCACATTGCCATCCTTTGGATTCATTAGTATTTTTCATTAAGATTTTTAGAGCTGGCTTTTTTGTGCAAGACATGACCCTCAAGGGTGGCACCAGCCAAGCCTGCGCTGCGTGCAAATATCAGAGGAGGAAGTGCACTTCAGAATGTGCACTTGCTCCATATTTTCCTGCTGATCAACCCAAAATGTTCCAAAATGCACATAGACTATTTGGGGTACGTAACATTTCTAAAATACTTGAGGAGCTAGACCCGAGTCAGAAAATGGAAGCCATGCGGTCCATCATTTACCAAGCTAATATACGTGATAGATTTCCTGTCCATGGATGCTTGGGACTAATAGTGCAATACCAATACCAAATTCGTCAATTGGAGGAGGAACTTCATGCTCTTCATGCACAACTAGCACTTTGTCGCCAACATGACATGTCATTAGCACCCAATGATACATCACAATTACAATTACAATTGGGCATGTCACCCTCTGCTCCTCAGCATTATAATCCTATCGGATCATTGCCAATTGCATCGTATCCGTCTTACTCTTATAACAATGCCCCTGCAGATTATATTGATTCTAAGGATAATAATTTAGCCAATTCTTTTTGGATTCAACAATCATGTATTACTGGCAACGACAGTAACAATCAAATGGATGCACAAACTCAGTTGATTGACACACAGCCACTGAATATACAACAAGAAGTTATTCAAGACTACGAGTTCTTGGATACCATTAATGACAGACAATCATACATTGATTCCAAGGAAACATCAAGGTATAATAGCCTCTCCCTTTTAGACCTATGTGGTTTTAAATTAAGAAACAATTCCCATATATAGTTGAGTGAACTAATTATTATTTTCCAACTTTTCAATAATATATATTTGGGTTGTGGTTTTAAATTAAGAAACAATTTCCATATATAGTTGAGCGAACTACTACTTATTTTCCAACTTTTCAATAATATATATTTGGGTTGATGATGTAAATTCATTTGCAGCTCGGAGTCATCGTTGAAAGATACTACACATTCTCTTGAGCACGTTGCTGAGAATGAATTGAAGAGTGCTGCAGCATGCTTCAGCCTTACCAGTGTCAATTGATCATATAATCATGATAGAGTTCAGAGAAGAAAAGGAAAGTGGCTTGATTAGACTGCTTGTCCATTCTATATTTTGCCTTCTCCTAGGGTACTTTCCACAATTTTGAGTGTCTTTTCCATTTACGCTTATCAATTCTTTTGTTCTTTTGTTGTTGGATATTTGAAAAAATAATTATTGTTGATTTTTGTATACTTCAAATTTTGCCTCGGCTTGACTCTACATGTATGATGACAAAGCTGTGAAGGTAAGATTCTTGCTTTTAGTGATTATCTTGAATTTTATTTTTTCGTGTCACAATCCATCCCTTTTTCGGCTAGGTAATTGTTGGTTTGGATGATGTTATCTTGTGTGATAGAGAGCATTAGCAACCTCAAGGTCTATGTGGCTTGGCACCCAATCCTGGAACAAAATAATGCAACGTTGCACGAGGCTATGGTTAAACATGCAACATTCACAGAAGTTGATATAAAATCCACAATTGGGATATTAAGTCAGAACTTCTGTTATAACCAAGAAAGACTGTAGGAGTATGAGTTCTCTAATAGAGAAAAGTTTTGTATTGAAAAAATAAGAATTTAGATGGTCAAGAGCTACACATGCATTGCAGAATTGAGCTACTTGTCAATGGAAGAGTTCTCCCGTCATCTTGGGTTGTTCCAATAAAAAGGTGGTTGCATGAGCATTAGTCTCTGTACGAAAGCTGTGTTCCCATTCATTCAGTTGCAGATCTATAAACGTGTGAAATTTATTTAAATATTGTGAGATAATTTGTATATAAAACATGTAAAATGCACTAAAGCTGTAGGTGGCCTGAAAATGTTATGCGACACAAGCGACATTTCTGCAAAAGTACAAGCCTTGCTTCACTACACTCCAAGGCTGATACATTCATATTCAACCACCGAGGAGAGAAAAAATGCATTTTTATTCCAAATACAGAGCAGCAGCAAGGGTGATCCACCCAATTGTAATGATTTGAAACTGCACAAAAAACTTGTACAAATTATCTGTACAAAGTTGCTAGAGAGATCTAACTAGCCAAACTCACATTGGATCTGAGTCATAGAAGCCTGGTATTGTATGAACCACAATGAGGGCACTTGTGATACAGCCAATGGAAGGAAGCATTTCCTCTCTTTTGACAATCATTGCATAATATGACCTGCAAATACTTCAGACTGTCAAAATATGCATCTTTTAACACTGCATAAGATAGAAGACACTAGAGTATACAAAAGAAAAAACAATGGCAATAGTCTAACCTGAGTCTGGCCAGCATGCTCCAAAGGAAGTTTTTCTTCAGCCAACAATGCGTCCAACATCCCAATATACATCTAAATCATACAATTTTAAATTTTAAAATCTAAATATCTATGGAAGAATAAGCTACATAATGTTCAACTTGCTTACAATAACCAGATTTGATTAGCAAGAAAATTAGGAGCCATTTATCATGAATACAATCTATTCAGCAACGATTAAAGATTTGGCATTTGGCCATCTATGTTTTTCTGTTATCGTGTTCTAGATGGAATTTCTGTCTCAATTAGATGGAATACAATATTTAGAAACGATTGAAGTTTTTTCTGTTTCTGTTTTGTTTACTAGTACAAAGTAGTGCTTGAAATCTAATTTGTCCTGGGAAGCCTTTAACATTATGAAACTCCTAGCTAACAGAAGCTAAACAAATATATAAACTCTCTCAGCTTGAAATAAATTTATTTTAGCCAATCCTAAGTTCTGCAAATCAAGTACAGCAATTTAACATCGTATTAGTAGGCTCATATGAAGGAGCAAATATTGTAGTGTTGAATAATGTTTTTATCACATAAGCTGTAAGCCTTCTTCTCCTGAAACGCAGTGGAGTTGAAAGAAGAAAACTGGCAAGAGTATGATGCCAAACCTGCATGTCCCCAAGTGACTTGCTGCAAATTGGGCAGGTATAGTGGGAACAAGTGTAGGCCTAATAACATCATTAGAGGCAATAAGTAGTCTGAATGTGTATTGACAAAGGAAATATAGGAACTTCATATTAGATAAATACCTGGAAACATGCCGAGTGCATTAAATGACCACATGGAAGGGCCTTGACTGGAGAGCTTGATGTAAATATAAACTCGTGGCATATAGGGCAAAAATCCTCAAAGCATTTCTCTCTGCATATATGTACTGAAAGAGACCGTGACATGCAAGCATTGCAATTCATACAATGGAAATAGTCAATTCCCAACCCCTTCCCAACTCGGCACAGGTTACAGTACGGGCAGTGATATATTTCCCTGTTAAAAACCCTCCATCAGTAAACTCCATGAAATGACAACTCCAGATTAGTGATGGGAAGGTAGCCTAAAAAATGCTTAGAATTCCACATTGTGTGTGTTTCTGAATGAGAGTGAGAGACTGAGACAAAGAGAAAGACAATTATAAAACCAAAATGAAACTAGGTTAGAAAATTTAAAGGAATTATTATGGTGGTAAAAAATGGGCTTGCCTTGTACCTGGGTTAGCAATCCTACCATAACTAATTCAAGTGTTAGAATCATACACAAGGTTACATGATTGACTAATGCTAAAACAGCTTCCTGCAGCATTTTCCAGTAAAAAATTTACTTTGTTCTACCAAATTATTTTCAGAATCAAATACAGGAGAGATGTGTTGTGTTTCTTCAATATATCAAGAGAACAAAAAAACTTTCTTTAAAAATTAATTGAAAAAAAGAGATACTCAGACGGCCAATTGAATCTGTCTATAGAATCAAGTCTGAACATGCTATTCATTTTTACACAAGTCAAAACAATGCCAAACAGTTCATATCTTTCCTTAGTAGCAAACTCTGCAAGTCACATGAATATTAACTTGTCTTCACGAGGATAAATGTGCATGCTTTAATATTAAGGACAAACATTTAATCATGCAAGACAGACACATGCACTTCTTGGAACCTGTGAGTTTCCATACTCAGTTTAAGAAACATGGTATTACCTCCATAATGCATCCGTTCATTATACAATAGATTGCGAAAAATATGGTGTTGGTTTTCAATTCAAACGCCCATTAGCATAGTGTCTATGTAGAAGAATGATATTTTATGAAATATTTTATAGTATAAACAAATAATCAGTTTAAGGAAATGAACTTGTGATTCTCAAAAAAGCTAAGAAAATAGTTGCTAAATTTGGACTACTTCACCTCTCGTCATCAAAAAGTTTGCAGATCCTGCAGTAGTATCTGGCCATGGATAGCTTATGGCAAGAAGGTGTTGAGCAGGTGGAACCAACAGATTGAATTATTAAACATTTCATGCACATCATCTTTGTAGTGGCTTTTCTGCATAAAAATATACGAAAAGGAAGAAATGTAATAAATTTTGTTTTGACAAGTAATGTAAAAAAGAGAAACTTATAATCCCAAAGTTAGAGAAAGGGTAGAAGGAAAATTAATGCATGTGTGGTACCTATCCATAGAATGATCAGCCACATCGTCATGGCAAAGTCTGCATGTGTATAGTGTATTGCAACAGGCAGAAACAAGCTTGCAGTTCCTCTTGTAATGTTTGCAACCAAAAATAAGTTTAAGAGAATCCCGATAAGATGGACACTGTCCTGGAACATTTTCCTCATTACCTGCTTCTGTAATCTCAGAATTCAATTTCTTCTGTGCAACAGTCCAACGGCTGAAAAGTCATGGAAGCTTAGCTTAAATTCAACAAAAGCATGTGGAATACATATACACGTTGCTTAAACAGTGACCGGTACCAGCCTACTAGCTCCTGTGATGTGCAGAAAAAAGATATAAGGCTATATGACGAGGACTTTGAAAATTGACTAGTACAGGGACTCGAGGGAATCAATCAGACAATTGAATAAGATAATGTTACCTTCTTCCTTTTTTTCACAGTTGCTTAATTGAGAATTCCTATTTCCTGTTACAGCACAATTTATCTAAATAGAATTCTAATTTATACCATTTACTGGAATTAAAAACCAAGTTTAACTCATTGCAATGATCATATCCATCCAAGCACATCTTCTTAAGCTGTATGAAGTGAGTAGGCTAAAAAGATGGAGTAATTAGGTTTGATAACAATATTTTGCTACATGCCTTTTTCTGGTTAACTGGTATTACTAGGGCTTGAAGTGACAACAAGAATCAAGACAGAGAACCCACTTCTTGCAGGTGAGACCAGCACAAGATACTGGACTTTCAACATATGGAGGTACCTAGGTGATCATGCTAATAAAATTGAATGCTTACCAGTTATACAGTCAAGGAGCAAATGTAGTTTTTTTTATGGGGCCCTAATAACTAAACAAAGGAAGAAATAAAAAATAGGAGTTTATATCAACCTTGTAAGCAAGTTTTGGATTAGGAATGATTTCGATTGAAGATCCAAGTCAGAATCACCGGAAATTCGTCTTATTGCGGCCATCAGTTCCTCTTGACTCAGTACAGGGAGGTATTTCTCATGCCTGAACTTCTGACTAACTTGTACAAGTTTTCCTGTTTCATCAGCCTGATCAGATTCATCTGTTCTTTCACTGCCTTTCTTAATGTCAACTTCACAAGATATTTTAGCACACTCAGAAGATTGGTGATTATGTTGGTCTTCTTTGAAAATGTGTTCCTTATCAGTCGCATTAGGAGTTCCAGAGGGATCACTTTTATGGCCACTAATATCACTTAGTGAAATGTTGACGCTTCCGTCACATAGAATTCCTTCTTTGTCATCAATACCTTCTTTAACCAAATATTTTAAGACAACCTCCAGGGGATCTACAGTACATGATGGAAGAGCATTTGACTTCTCTTCAACCTTATCTATATTAAACTTCTTCTCACCTTCCCACCATTCTCCCAACCATTCATCAAACTTAGTATTTTTAGTAGCATTTCTCCATAAAGACATCATGGCGTGCTGTTCCTCTGGTGTTAAAGATGCCATTAGCCAGGGTATCGTTTCTTGTAGGACCTCTGCTCCTATTCTCCCAAGCATTCGTCCTGTGATCTTTTCTTGATCCTCAACAGAGAAATGTTCTCTAAATAAAGGCAGCAGCTCAATTTCTTCATGATGGATGTGGTCGCAGAGTACTTTATGCATTGCTATGCACGTATCATGGAGCTTCACACACAGCTGCCCATACTTTGGCTCTCTTTGATCCAGTGCATGAACATCCCTACTAGAAACTGAAGCAATTAAGTTTGAAATTTCACCAAGAATAATGGAAACTTTGAGGAATTGTTCACCTTCCAATTTATGGTCAATGGTGTAGGAGTGGCTAATATTATGGAAGTTCCCCTTTGCCTCAAGAGCTGGGAAGGCAATGTCATCCTCTGAATCACTATGCATCTGATAAAAAAATCGCAGAAGATGGAAGCGATTATGGAAGTCATTAAGAAACCCTACATTCTCAGCCAGCTTAGCTGAAACAAAGACAAGGTATTCCAGATCCTTCTTGAGCGCTTTGTGGAAGAAAATGATGTGGTCCATTGGTTTTGATTCAAAGCTGGAAAAGGAACTAGGACCACTACTCGATGCAGAAAGCTGAGAAAGGTGATAAGGGATCTTCAATGTTTGAGGGAAGAATAAATGAAAGTTCATCCCACTAGTGTATGACGTGTCATAGTTCTTACTGCTTTTGGAGATGGAAGATGAAGTAAGCAGATTGTTCTTGGTGACTGAGTTTTTTTCCAGTTGCCAAGAGTTAGATCTATTGCAATGTTGCATATCCAATTGGAAGTTGGAAATTCCAGTATCCTCCTTGATTTGTTCATACAGAAAAGAACACCTAATATTGAACATTTCTTGCAAGTCTTTTCTGAACTTTTCAATAGAGGATTTACCTGAATAACTAATACGTACCCAATGACACAAGAGAGATGTCAAAGACTTACTGGCTAAAGGACCTCTCAGATTTATGTTAAGAATGGATTTGGATTCATCCTCGGTTAAATGAGCCGAGAACCAAGTAATCATGCATTTTAGCAACCCAAGTGGCATCATTTTAAGACTTGTGTACAATAGCCACTGTTGAATCTCATAACTGCATTTCATGCTGATGAATGGAAAAACCTGATTGAAACTTAACAAGTGAGAAAGTAATCGATAGAACTTAACTGCATTAAATGTACTGAATTACTCCCTTCATCTCACAGAAAGAGTCCCATTAGCACAATTTCAAAATTGGATACATTTTTCTTCCATATTTAACCCTAAATATAATGAGTGTATAGTTTAGTAGTGGTGGAATGGTAGTGAGATTGTGTTGTCAAAGTTGAGGACATTATGTCATTTTATAACATCATCAATGAAAAGAGGACTCTTTTTGTGGAACTAGTTATTTTTTGTAAGTGGGACTCTTTTTGTGGACCAAATGGAGTATTACATTGTAGATTTTTGTCAATCTTAACATGAACTAGAGTTGGCATATTTTTGTGCCTCCTGTTGCAGTAATAAATTGAAAAACTAGTGTACCTCTGTTTCAAGTAAAGTAAGGTGTTTATTAATCCAGCTCACAAATGACTCCAGTTCCCCGCAAAGCTTCTCCACATAGCTCCTCAATGGTATTGCACATTGAGAATTATAATACAGCAACTTCTGTAGACCTTCAATTTTCCTCTCATCCAAGAATAGCTCATAGCAGGGCGAGGTGAAATCCTTGGCAAGTTCATTCCATAAGGGGTAAAAGATTTTGTCCAATGCCTTGCTGCAAATTCAAAGCATTCACTGAGAATAACAACTACTGAACAGATCAATAAGGCATTCAGACATCCTTAAAGCCATTTGATTTTCTTTTATAACAGCTCATATCCATCAGATAATATATGAGATTCATTACATACTATAGCATTTGATTATTTATAGAGCTCCTACACTGGACGATAATTCAAAAGTTTAAAATGTCAACGGGGTCATTCAAGCGGAGATGTCATAAAGTTCAATAAGAAACTTCGTGCACACCTTAATTATGCAATTACAGTGATTACCTGTAAAAGATGAGGGAATCTGTAAAAAAATTTAGCTGTACAAGTAGTGAAGCTAAATCTGAAATATTGTTTGATATTCTTATTTGATACAACTCCACCAAAATTTCTTGCATATCTTTCTTGATTGCATCATGCCAAATATGAATACCATCAATTGGATTGTGTCTATCAGTTGTTTGGACTAAAGAAGCTGCCTTCAGTTGCTGGTTTTCTCTGAAATTCCCCTCGGATGTGTACACTTTGAATTTGTTTTGGTACTTGCCAAGTCCATTAAGAAATTGAGCTTCACTCAGATGTCCTCCTAGAAGTTGTTTCTTGTTATCAATCCAAGAAATTACCACCTTTCAAGATAGCAACCAACTTATTAGACCAGGAAGTTAATTGCATTGATTGATAGTTCAGTTAAGGATCTACCTCTTGCAGTAGTTTTTCTTTCGGTACAACTTCTTTCATACAGTGCATAATTTCTACTTGTTCATCTGAAGAAAGGAAAGAATTCATCCATGGCAAAAAATCCTCTAACAGTGTCACCGGAACACTACACATGAATTGCCAAATGAGCAATGCTTGTTCTCTTGAAGAGAATTGCTGCATCAGCAAAGGAAAAACCTGCAACTCAAATGTTTAATAATAAGGTTAGCATTTTATTATGCATGATAGGAAAGGAAAAAAATCATTCTGTTTTAACTTTCGATTTTAGTTGGAGTCGCCTTCCAGAGTATTTAACTAAACAAGCCTACTAACCTGCAAAGTATAAATTTAAGATATCAATGCTCCATATCTAAGTGGGAGCTTTGTAGAAACTAAAATCCAAGGAAGCTTATTTTAAGACATGGAAGATTAAGAACAAAGAAATCAAAAATCTATTGCCACAAATGAGTGTAAATAAGCTTTTCAAAACTAATCTAAGCTTGAAGAACATGACAGCAATGTTATGTGAAAAGAATATGCAACTAATAGATATAGGTGTACCTGCTCTTCTTCTTTAAGCATATGTTGGCAAATGGTAGCATGGATTGTACCAATACAGAACACAAGTTCTTGAAATGGCTTGGAAATGTCTCTGTCTTCCTTATTCAAAACATTCAAGCAGTGGAAAATAGAGTCAAAGAGGTCATTTATGCTTTTATGTTCCAGCGAGTATGTATTCACCACATTTTTTACAAGGACATCTAGAGCAAGAAAAATAACCTGCAATGTTAAGATCATATTAAGGTACCTAAACATAAAGATTTGAAATCGAACTAAAAGGAAAACTTGTGTGTGTGTTTTCCCCTTTTCTCAGGAGAGCATTTCATGCAACTTATAACAAGGGGATACCTATGTAGGCGAGTGGTGAGTTCCCAACCCCCCAGTTCCCCACGGCTCGCATAATCAAGGAAATTACTTAGTGGTGGAGAAAATGAGTAACTAACATAAGTTTTTTCCATTTATAAAAGGCTACTAATTCTAATCAAAACATCATTTTTCACAAAAATATAAGCTTCCAGCAAATGGAAAGGAATTTAACCTTCATCGATTGCAAAAGAAACTCTATTAATTACTCCATTAGCTCATAATTATACAAAATAATCAAATTCCCTAATTTCATCTTGGTAGCCGAGAATCAATAGTCAACTTATAAATTCAAAACCACCATATAAACAACATAAATTGAACGAAAAATAAATAAGCATATTCGAAATAAGAATAAAGCGATTAAAAAGAAAAGAAAAATTCACCTCATCTTCTGCAGCAGAGTGATACTTGTAGAAAAGTTCCAAAAATTCAAACCGCTCCCGGAGGTCAATAATAAGGTCCTCGCCGTAGCAGCCACTCTCAGAGGCCTCCACCGCAATACGGCGGAGCTCGGCGAACTCCACCCTTAGAGCTTTGTGAAAATAAACAAGAAGTAGAATTGGAGCATCAATTAGTTCAATTCTAGGTCCAGCAGCTAGAGGCCGTTCTTCCTTCTCCCCCACCACTTCCGTCGCGCAATTCGGTTGGTCTCCGCCCATTTCCGTTGCCAGCAACCACCGGTATCGAGAAGGTGGTGCATATAGTATAACGACCCTGTGACTGTGAATGTCCGCCTCTTCACCCTTCGGAACTCATTATTTTAATTCTTGCGTTTTATTTTAAATTTAATTTCTTGTTTTATAGCCACGTTGGCTGATTGGGACGTTGTACCTAACCGCCAACTGGCCTAGCTTTTTAATTGATTGCGTGGGCCAATAGTATAATGCCATGTCATTCGAACCAGTGATCTGACTAAAGTAGAAAAGTATAAGTCTACTCACCTGACAATCAAATATTATATCAAATATTATATTTATTTATATTATTAAAAAATAAGTCATAATACAAATTTTAATATTATAATTTATTTTTTAATAATATAAATAAATATGATATTTAATTATTGTGTATGTTATATTTATTCTGCAAAAAAATTAAATAAATTTATATATATAATATTTAAATATAAAATTAAATATTATTTCTATTTTAATAATTTAAAAACAAAATATAATATAAATTTTAATATTATATTTTATTTTTTAATAATTAAAATAAATATAATATTTAAGTATTATGTAGTTATACTTATTTAGGAAAGTCAGTGATATATTACGTGACGCTATAACATGTTAGAAGTAGACCTGGCAAAATAGGTCCGGGCTGGTCCAAAAAAATTGGGCTATGGGCTCCCATTTTTTAGCTCAAAAAAAATTGGGCGTTTTTGGCACGGCCTGTGGCCCAATTTTTTTTTTTTTCTTCTTATTTTTATTATTTGATATTGATGAGAAAAAAAAAATATTAACTTAAAAAATGAATCAAATAGAAAATTATGAAGAATATAAGAGTAAATCTTAACATGTGATATTGAATAATAATACAAAAAAAAATTATGAATATTATATATATATATATATATATATATATATTACTTTTAGTCTTTCTTTTACTATCTTGTCTTTAATATTAATATTATATACATTTATCAATTAATTAATCACAAGATTAGTTATATTTTAATATATATGACTATAAAATTATTGATTATTTTATTTACTAATACTATTAAATGATTATGTATAAATTATGTATTATAATTGTAAATAATTAGAGTTAATATTTATTTTAAATTATGTATTATAGTTGTAAATATATATATATATATATATATATATATATATATATATATATATATATATATATATATTTTAAAAAATTATTATTTTTTAAATATATAAAAAATATAAATAAATAAATAAAAACTTCAAAAGCCCGCGGGCCACATAATTTTAACCCGGCAAAATCTGAGCCTTTTTAGCCCGGCCCAAAAATAGCCCGACCCATTTGGACCGGCCCGACCCATTTGCCAAGTCTAATTAGAAACATAGCCTATGTGCATGTCACGCGACTCTCATCGCGTGATTATGATCTTTATGAATGGTCTTAATAGTGGAGGTCAATGATTAATTGATTGTGATCCCTTATGTGTTCGGTCATCATAATTTATAAGATTCATTCATTATTTTGTAGCTTTTAATGAGATTGATTAATTTTAAATTTAAATACATTGTAAATAGACTTTGCAAAAATTAGAACCAATTTTATGTAATTTAAGTTAGTTATAACAGTATTTAAAATATATATATATATGTTTGCCATTATGAATGATAATATATTAAGGGGATGTTTGAATCGAGTCAAATTAATGTAAGAACTTTTTAATAAAACAGGCTATTGTATTAATGTGACATTTATTATGTTTAGTTTATCTATTACATGTATTAACTTATTATGGACGTAATGCTATTACATTATTTTTTAAAAAATTTCATTATGTCCTCCAATTGATCTATTAACTCATTATGTCCGTAATATAATAAGTCATAAAAAAATAAAATAGTACACCTTCCGTCTCAGGATAAAATTTCTCTATTGATTTTTATAGTCAAGTTGACTATTTTTTAAATCAATATATTTTATTATTATTTTATATATATGTAAAAAACTTATAAATATTATAAACTATATACAATTTAGTACTAATTTCAATGTTTAATTTTTAAAAAATTTAAATATATATGTTTAATAGTTAATTTTAAAAATAATCAATTTGACCACAAAAGTTAAAGGAGGACTTCTACCTTGGGACGAAAGGAACAATGATTATAGTTAATTTCATATTTTGACTTACAATTTAGTTTATTCATTATATATAATTATATAATTTAATAAATCAAATATAATTTTAAATATAATATAATAATATTATAATTATTACATAAATATTAAAAATTAATCAAATAAATATATTATAATAATATATTATTATTATTATATTATAATTTTATTATATTACGTAAATTATTACATAAAATTTTTATTTGACAAATCAAATCCCAGCTAGGGACATAAACATACCATATAATTTCATATGCAAATTATAAAGTTAATTTAAAAACCAGCATACTACTTTATGAATACTTTACGAAGTTAGCTTTTAAGTGTTTTTGGACATAAATGTTCAGACTTGAGGGAACATCACTAACCATAGCTAGTGGAAAATTGGAAATGCAGCAATAATTGTCCTTTACTATTTGGGGTAGTTAGGTCCAATCACGGATCGACGTTGGGGCAATGGGTCAAATCCCTGCTTGATTTTGTTATTTTTTATTAATGTATGAGTAGTAAAGTAAAATGATCCTTAAAAAAAAGATTAATAATTTAAAAAAAATTTAAGAATTATTTGTCTCATTTTGTCAATTTCTTTGTTCTACACACAGAATTTTTTTTGTTGATATTAGTTTAAAATAATATAATCACACAATATTCTTAAATTTATCGTCATAATTTTATTACATGTCACTATTATTAAATTAATAATTTATTATATTTAATGACAAATATAAAATAAAAATACATTAAATTTTGCACGTATTATAAATATGTTTTTTTTGGTATAACAAAGAGAGTAATTTTATGATTTTTATTTAATTATAAAAGTGTCTCCTCTGTATAAGTCTTATTATATTTGAACAACTTGCCTTGTAGCTAAGAATAATGATACATCTAACGATAAAAATATTGCGAGTTTGACGCAAAAATATTCATAAATAAATAATTAATGTATTTGTCTTTGTTTATATAGTGTGTCATTGTATTATATCAGGTCGAAATAAAAATAAAAATTTATTCTCTTTTCTTTAGATTTTATTTTTTAATATGTATGAAATATATATTATTTATTTTTCTAATACTTATAAAAAATATAATTTATTTATTTATTTTTTAGATGGAGGTGGTATTGTTTTAGAAATATATCTTTTGAACTTTGGGAGAAAATAATTAGTTTGGCCTTAAGTTGGAGGCTTCGTTCATGGCGGCCATAATTTTGTCGAAAGGGTCCTTTCTTGTCGTAATACGTGCGTGTGTGTAGCTTTTGAACACCACCTGTGAACGTCAAGCTAACACGCTCTCCCACCCCTCCCTTGACTTAATATTTTTGGACTAAAATACTGTTTGTATCATAAAATTTATAGAATTATTGAGCCCACTATTTAAAATATATTTAAGTGTCTTTTATTTATTTTTTATTTAAAAAAATACAGTTTATACTCGAAAATGATAGTGTATTTTATTTAATAAAAAGAATTTTAAAATGCATTTTAAACTGTTAAAAGTCTTAAAGAGTGTATTTTATTTAAAGAAAAAAAAAATTAAAATACACTAAATACGTTTTAAATTAATATTAAGTTGTAAACCTCAATAAATCTATAAATTTTAGAGTTTCAAATTATATTTTAGTCATATTTATGCTACATGATATCATTGCAAAGGAACTAGTAGAATTTCTTGTTCAGTGGAGTAACATATCTCTATGTTCGACTACAAATTTTGTTTTATTTAAAATTTTTGTACTCTTTTCAAACAGAAAGGGATAAGCAGAATTCTATTAGGTATTATTTGGAAAATAACAATTAGTTATCAACCTCAATTTTCTTTAAATGTGTTTTACACACACACAAAACAACTCAAGTTGCGTAGAGAGTAATTATGTTATTTGTTTCGTTCTAAAATTAGAGGCATATTTATAAAAAAAATTACTGTTTTTAAGAATTATTTATTTTTTAAATATCTTTTTTGACGTTAGCCAAGAATATAATCCTAGTGTATAACTTTGGAACGGACAGAGGAAAAATGCATTTTAATTATGGAACAAAATGAGTATTTTTTTAATTTGTTGTTGTAATAATTAATTACGTTGATGATGGGTTTTATTATTAAGCATGCTTAGTTGGTCAAGCTTTTGATATTTGATTAGCGCCATAGATTATTGACTCTTGATACTGAATAACTAACAAATGGAATATTTTATATATATTATAATTAAATATTATTTTAAATATTATATATATTTTAACTATTAAAAAATGAGATCAGATACAGATTTTCGTGCTAGATCCTATCTTTCAATAGTTAAGATCAAAATATAATGTTCTAAATTATACAGATACACTTATCTATAACGAATATAATATGAGTCGGGAAAAAACAATCCACAAAAGGAAATATACCGATTTGGAATTAATAAATTTTACCCGGTGTCTTTATTTGACTTTTTAGATTTTTTTTATTTTTAAATTTCTTTATTTCAAAATATAAATTTCATAAGGAGAGGAGGTTGTAAGACCCCGAATTTTATGAAATATAAAATTTATTTTTTTTCTTCATATATATTTTCATGAAATAGTAAGTAGTTAAATTGATAAAGTTAAAAGTTAATTTTATTAACAATAATTATTATAAGAGGTAGGAGGCATGCCGTTATACTATATTATTAATTATATATATATAATTTTAACTTTAAGAGTAAAATAAGGATATTATCAAATATAGTGAGTAAAATATTAATAATTCTAAATACTTTTATTTTTTGTCAATTTAACAATATTTTGCCACATGAGACCGTATAGATAATAATGTTTAAAATAATTCATTTTATTTTTTCTAAATTTTACTTCAATTGTCACATAAAACACTCCACTAACTGCAAAACTAACCCTCATGTTTGTACCTCTTTTATAAAACTCATCATCTAATTTTTATTTTTACAAAACTCTCTCTAAGTTATATTAATTGTGCAAAACTCATCCTTTTATATTTTGTTGTTGTTAAAAACCTCATATATGAAGATTTTTCACTTCAATCTATCATTTAAAAATCTCACCTTTAGAATACTTCTTTTATTTCACTTTTAATTAATAAAAAAAATTCTCACAACACCAATAGATATATTTAAAATCTTCAATCGTCTAATTCATGCATCTTACTTTTTACTTTTGTTATATATCAATTAATTATTATTTTATTTTGTGTTAGTCGCCTCTAAAGTATTTTCGTAAGTGTTAGTAATGAGATAAATTGATTAGCATGTCATTCAATTAATTTATTTATGGTGTTTAACGAAATATTTAATAATAATAGTACACATTAAAAATCGAGAATTAGATAGACATTAAATGGTTTTGCAAAAATAAACATGCACATATTACGAACGACGATCCCCCGCTATACGTCCACATATTCCTCACTCTTAATAATTAAAGCTTGCATATGATAACAAACAACGTGATAAAAGTAAGAGCAGGATTTATTCTTTTGTAAGAGCAGAGGCCTTACTGTTCTAATCTCATATTTAGGGCCAAAATTGTCCATATAAAAAAAATTATCTTGGCCAAAATTTCATTGTCAAATGGTGTAAGTTAGTTACCGGCTACTAAACTAAAATTATATTCAAAAGATTTGAAACGGGTAGAAAATAATAATTATCGTAACCTTTTACTATAATGCTTTTACTAGTAAAGGGAATGGAAAAGTATTGTTCATTGAGAATTCAAACGATGTTTGACATACAATTTTAAAAGAATTTTAACAAAATAATTTAACCTTATGTAGTATAATACAATTGCATATAAGTTTAAGCACAAAAGCATTTGCTATTGCCCAGTGCACTTTTGCAGCAACACTAGACACCCTTAAAAGAAAGCTATCGAAAGGAAAATGCTTAATTTAAGCCCACAGTAGTCTTGCTTTGAACCTTATCTTGGCAAGGGTATGTATGCCTGCAACTACTTTTCCAGTTTCCTTCGCTCTCCTATTAATAAGTGCATCAAAACTAATTACTCTTTAAAAAAAACTTGCCAAAGAAAATGCTTTAGGCACAGAGTAGTGTTGCTCCAAACAGGAATTTACAAGGGTATGTATTCTACGACTACTTTGCAGCTTCTTTCTTTTTCCTACTTTAAGTTATCTCTTGCCAATGCTTTTGTTTTCTTTTTGTTCATTAGAAAAAGGAAAATTTTCCATTATTTCTGAGTTTTGAAAAGTGTTCCCTTGTCATCTTCTTCCTTGGCCAGGGTTTTCTTGGACTGAGTGGAGCAGTAATCATTCAAGTGTATCAGACATTACTCGAGGGCAATCCAAGCACTTTTTTATTGATGCTTGCATTGTTGCCGTCTCTTCTCTCCCTCTTGCTCATGTTTTTAGTAAGACCTTACGAGACAAATACTGGAGATGACAAGAAACATTTAAATCGTTTCTCATTGATTGCTCTGATCCTTGCTACCTGCATTATGATCTTAATAATATTGGAAAACATCTTCACCTTGCAATTATGGGCCCGCTCCCTTATATTTGCAGTCCTTCTGCTTTTGCTCTCTTCACCTCTTACAATTGCAGTCAACGCCCGAAGAGAAGAATCATGGAGAGTATCACCATCAACTTCCATATCAAGAACCCCATTAATTCATAATGCTGATTCAATAGAGCCTGAGATTTTTTTTGCAGCAGGGGATCATGTAGAGTATCATGATGCAAGTCTAGAGAAGGCCAGCTCAAAGAATGACACAAAGCAGATTGGAGAAGAAGTAAATCTTCTACAAGCCATGTGTACCATAAATTTCTGGTTGTTATTCATTGCCATGGTATGTGGAATGGGCTCAGGAGCGGCCACAATTAATAACATCAGCCAAGTAGGAGAATCTCTCAATTATACTTCTGTTGAGAGGAACACAGTAATTTCTTTGTGGAGTATATGGAATTTTCTCGGGCGTTTCGGAGCTGGATATGTATCAGATATTTTCCTTCACAAAAGAGGTTGGCCAAGGCCTTTGTTCATGATTCTTACACTAGCAACCATGGCTTCTGGTTATGTAGTTATTGCTTCTGGGTTTCCCGGGAATTTGTATTTGGGGTCTATTATAGTCGGTGTTTGTTATGGTTCTCAGTGGTCGTTAACGCCCACCATTACCTCTGAAATTTTTGGTGTGCTGCATTTGGTCACCATTTTTAACACCATTGCTGCTGCTAGCCCCATTGGATCTTATATATTATCCGTTAGAGTGGCTGGCTATATTTATGACAAAGAAGCATCGAAAAATTATTGGATGCTCTCGGAGCAAATGAATAGTTTGCTGCAAGTTCTCGATCCACACGGAACCCACCACTTGTGGAGCCCATGGTGTTGTGAGAAGTTGGAGCAAACTGTTCATTTGCTCTCAGAGCAGCCAATAATCTCTCAAAAGTATCAGGCAAAGGGAGTCAAGGGACTACATGCAATGGCACTAACTGCTTTATGCTATCATTTTTCATCTTCCCTGTTGTTAGTCTTGTTGGTTCTTTAGTTGCCCTGAAGTTGTTTTTCCGGACTAGGAGGTTCTGTACTCGTGTTCTTCTCCGAAGGTTACGGCATTCGTCAGGAAGGTGAATCGAGGATTAGCGAAGTCTGTACTTTTTTACTCACGGTGTGTGATTACTATTTTTTCATCATAATTTTCTCCCTTCATTTGTTTGTAGAAACTGCTTCTCCGTATGCCGTCTTCCTTGTAACTTTTTTCCACAAGAAGTGAAATATAAAATTTTCAGTTCGTTTGTTCCCCAATATATATATATATATATGTGTGTGTGTGTGTGTGTGTGTACCATTGGCAACAAAAAATTATATACTGTCAAATGGACATTTATTTGCTATTAAAATTGGGGGAGAATATACAGAACTTGGTTTGAAATTAAAGCTTTGAAGTACCAAAGTAATAAAAGCATAAAAAGAGCTCTTCTGTAAGCAATTGCAATTTGAGTGAGTATGCGTCATTGCGTCCTATTTTACAAGCCTAAAAAATGGCCCAACTGCTACCGTCTGCTACTTTAAAGACATTGTATTCAAGAAAAGGAAAAAAGAAAAGAAAAAGAACACTAAAAGTTGAATTTTCGCCGGATTAGTCTGAAATGGGGGAGCTCGATATTGCGCCAATATATAAACTAAAGTATCTTCTCCTATATTATTATGATCAAGGAAATGATATAATTCCATATTATTAAATAAGATTATATATTCTTCTCAATTTAAAATGAGAGTTTTATTTGTAACTTTTCTAAAAATTACAATTTGTTAGGGTTCAACATCAATTAAAAACAATGAATTATATGTCAATTAATTTTACGATAAATTTAAATTGAATAAGTTAAAGTAATAATGCGCGGGAATTTTTTTTTATTTTTTTTATTGTTTAGACATAATTTAAATATTATATGGTACCACTAGGTCAAAAGTTTTGATAGTGTGAGTTTTTTTTTTATTCTCTTATATTTTATATATTTATATAAATTAATATTTAATATCAACATAAAAATTTATTGTGTAGCAATTATTTAAAAAAAATAATTATATTTAAACTTTGTCAATGATGATAAACCTTGAGCAAATAAGCGAGGACTACCCCACAAAAGTTTGTAGGTGACATTTGTCCACAATGGTCACACTTGGGACATCGTAAGTATACTATTGCTCTTTATCTGAATGATTGAAACTAGATTTTGAATTTGTTTAGTTTGATAATTTATAAGCAGGTACTCAGGGAAATACAGAATTCTGGAGAGAAATGGAGAGTAATAAATTGACCAACAGCAAATGGATAGCAACAGCGGCGAGTATATGGATACAGTGCACCACCGGCTCCCTCTACACCTTTGGCATCTATTCCTCCGCCCTCAAATCCTCCCAATCTTACTCTCAATCCACTCTCGATACCCTCTCCGTTTTCAAGGATTTCGGCGCCAATACCGGCCTTCTCTCCGGCTTCCTTTATTCCTCCGTCGCATCACCACCTCCTTCAAGTTCCACCTCCGCCCAAGTTGGCTGTGGTTCTTGGCTCAGTGGGCCATGGGTGGTGCTTGCTGCGGGTGCTATTCAGTCCTTCGCGGGGTACTTTCTTATCTGGCTATCGGTTGCCGGAGTGATTCCCCGGCCGCCCGTTCTGGTCATGTGCCTATTCATGCTTCTAGCGGCTCATGCTCAGACTTTTCCCAATACTGCTAATGTGGTCACAGCTGTTAATAATTTTCCCAATTACAGTGGCACTATTGTTGGCATCATGAAGGTCTTTCTTTGCCCCTCTCTTGATTTTGTTTGTATTTTTGCGTTATACTGTTTCTTAGCTTTGCAATAACTTGTTCTATGCGTTATGATCATATTCCTGTTTATACTGAATATAAAAAAAACAAATATGCAAGTATAGACCCTGTTTATTTGGATTGAAAATAAAACAATAATTTATATCAATGAATGATGTTGGAATAAAATTTTATATAGTCCTGAACCTGCACAAAACGATTAATTTCAATGTTAGAACTAAATGCAAGAGGTATGGAGATTTTTCCCCCCTTTCAAATCATTGTCCTTTACTTCTATTTACCAACATGGGTGTCGGGCATTTTTCATTTTTGGTTCTACGTTTTATGCTTCAGCTTGCAATTAAATACTTTCATTATGCTTTAATCCTTGAGTTCTAGATCTATTTTACTTGTTTTTTCCCCCTAAAGTTCCTCCGCTTCTGGGTAGGGCTTTCTTGGCTTGAGTGGAGCAATACTAATTCAAGTATATCAGACAATATTCAACGATAGACCTACTTCATATCTTTTGATGTTAGCACTGTTGCCCACTTTGAACACTATGATATTCATGTGTTCTGTAAGAATTTTCAACATGAATGACGTGGATGAGAAGAAGCATCTGAATAGGTTTTCAGTTGTTGCTCTGCTAATCGCTGCTTATCTCATGACTATAATAATCATAGAGAACAAACTAACTTTGACATTGGCGGGACGCATTGTCATACTTGTTGTACTTATTTTTTTGTTAGCAACACCTATTTGCATTGCAATTAAAGCCCAACGGGAGGAATCCTTTACAATTTCAAGAACTTCCTTCATTGAGGAGAATCAACTGATGGGTGATCCAAACAAGTTGGATGAAAGAAGAGTATACATTAGACAAGATCCCAGTGGCTACCATCAGGTGCCTGGTGGTGCTGATCACCAGACTACTACTTCTGACTACAGAATGCAATGGGAAGAAAACCTGAATCTGTTGCAAGCCATCCGCACAAGTAACTTCTGGTTTCTGTTTCTTGCCACAGCATGTGGCATGGGCTCTGGACTTGCCACAGTAAATAATATCAGTCAAATAGGAGAAGCTCTAGGCTATACAAACTTTGAAACAAGTACTTTGGTTTCATTATGGAGTATTTGGAATTTCCTTGGTCGTTTTGGAGCTGGGTATGTATCAGATTACTTGCTGCATGTAAAAGGATGGGCAAGGCCATTGTTCATGGCCATCGCATTAGCAACTATGAGTATTGGTCATTCTGTGATTGCTTCTGGTTTACCTGGTGCTTTGTATGTGGGGTCTATATTAGTGGGTGTTTGCTATGGTTCACAATGGTCCTTGATGCCCACAATTGCTTCTGAGATATTTGGGGTAGCGCATCTGGGAACAATATTTAACACAATTACTATTGCAAGTCCTTTGGGATCTTATTTTCTATCTGTGAGAGTGGTTGGGTATATCTATGACAAAGAAGCATCTGTGGAAGGAGATGAATGCACGGGAACTCACTGCTTTATGTCATCATTTATTATCATGGCATTGACAACTTTTTTGGGGTTTCTTGTTGCGTTAGGATTGTTCTTTCGGACAAGAACCTTCTACAAGCAGGTTGTACTCGTGAGATTACGACATTCAGTCGGGGAGTGAAAGGAATTATACTTGATATCTAATGAGTTAAAGGTAAATTCATATCCTGTTAAACTGCCTTTAGTAATCTGTTGTGTACAATATTAAGTTTTTGTTGTTTTTCATTGTTATGTAAATTGTGCATTAGCCTTTGCAATGTGAAGAACAAAGTTAAAATTTCATCATTGTAGTCACTGAAGTACCTTTACTTCTATTGTCAAGTTCTTGCAGTTGTGCCATTCAAATGTAGCCGGTGTATTTCCTCTGCTTGGATACTGAAAGCAGAAAGCAAAAATATGGTTGATTACTTGTTTGTGATTATCTTTTCTTGATATAAATATTTTTGGCCTAAAAATGTATTCAAGGAGGGATGTTTGTTTTGTTTTTAACTAGCCAAACCTGTTTCTGTTTTACTAAGGCTCCGTATCAAAAAGTAAACCTCCGTTCTTTTTTGTCCATTGTTGTAGGGAGTGCACCGGAAAACCACGACCAGCCCTCTTCCCGCTTTTCCATTTCTAATTATTCCTAGTGTTAAATAGTTTTTGCAATGACTTGACAGTGTTAACATTAGTATTTAATAGATTATCATTATTACGTGTCTTTTCAGGTGTGCGGCTATAAATATGGCTTAGTGTTTGACAAGACCTTGAACCCATCTACGAGATCACTGTCTTTCAGCTCACTTCTGTGCAACTTTGGACACAAAACAAAGGAATTCAATAGTTTGAAGACAACTAGCTGAGATAGCTTAGCTAGGTGCTCTTACTATCCAAAGTGGTATACGCAGGGACATGAGCTGATTTTTGTACACCTAAAGTAACAAGTATCCTTGGAGTACCTGCAAGATTTTGGTTGTGTTGTTTTTGAATTGGAAAATGCCATATAGATATATTCTCATGTGTGATAAAATGTAATGTGTAAAATAGCTAGCTAGTTATATGTTGTATATTTTTCTGTCACATGATCAGGTTGTCACAAACCATGTCCGTAATGGCATTTCACTCTTTATTTAAAGTGGAAAATATCAGCTAAACCGACTCTTTCGTTGCTTGATCGGTTTGGCAAACACGAAATTACAGTGCACATTTAAATTGGAAATACTTGAATTTTTTATATCATATGTAATAAAACGTATACAAATTTAAACAGAAATATTTAAAATGATTTGTGAAAATTATTAAAATTTTATTATTTATAAACCAACATCAAATTTTGGCTTATAATTTTAAAACGGATTAGTTTCACAATAAAAATATCATAGTATATTATGAAAGACTAGTGATATATACACACTCTAAATTGATTGTTGTACACCCTCATACGTCAAAGAGACTATATTATTGTTAATTAACGGGAACCCAATTAACATATTTATAACTTATTTATTTTAATTAATTTTTTTTATTATTAAAACAAGTCTAAATAATTTTCTTAATTTTAATTATTTAAATTTATTTTAAGTCAAAATAATTTTTTTTGAATTAGATGGACCAAAAAACTATATTATAGGTACTCTAATAAAATAACAAACTAAATTATGTTTCATGTCTTAAGAACACAAAAGTATACCGTTATAATTATTATTATTATTTTTCTAATATTTTATGTGTCCTAATCCTTACCTCAAAATTTTAATAAATTATATTATAAAATACCTAAAAAAAAATGCTATTAAATAAAATTGTAAAACAATAACAAAAGTTAATAAAGTAGTTCAATTTTATATATGGTTGAAAATTAAATTTTGACTAACTAAGTGTATAAATATTTTATTTTATAAATATGACGTATAATAAAATTAAATCAAAATAGATAAAGAGTAAACGGTTAGTTTCTATAAAGTATATTAAAAATAATATAATTTCATTAATATATTTAAATATACAACTATCATTTTAAAGCGTGCACATATTAAAGCTCTTATAAATCATTGCTATGACAAACCCTTGACATTTCTCTGGCTATGGAATTGCTCTTATTCAAAACTACAATTTTGAATTATCTAATTCGTTATCCATATTTAATTCATTATTCTTTTTAAAAAATAATAAATCATTGTTGTATTATTTATTTTACTTATATTTCCTTGCAAAGCTGAAAGCACGGCCACAATCAATCTCCGGATCGAATCCTCGGATAGATAGAGCGATGGAGACCAGTGACGAGTGTTCTTCTTCGCTATAACTCCTGTAATGTAATCTGTTTTGTTTCTGTTTTCCTGTAATTAATTGAACAGCAATCGCGTAAGTAGCCCTAGCTATCAAAGAAAATTTTCAAAGAATAAGAGAAGAGGGAAAGAAGATACCTTCAAGAGAGGACAGAGAAGAGAGAATCAAAATGAAGACGACAAAGGGAGGGAAAGTCATGAATCCTACTGACGCCTATCGGAAAGAGCTTCGAAAGAAGGAATTAAAAAGGGTATTTAATTTCTCACTCCTTACAAACCTTTCTTCACATGTTTATGAGGTTTCTATATTCAATGCTATAATCAGTGCCCTAATTATACCTTGTACAGTTGTTTGGATTTGTCAAATTTGGTTTTTAGCGAGACAAAAAAAGAAAAAAAAAAGAGACAATGATTAAAGTTAGATTTTTTATTGAAAATTTTACAGTCTTTTACAATGTCCTATGAGTCTGTTTTGTTTCTGTTCAGTATTAATTTTAGAACAGCAATGCAGTTTAAACTGATCTAGGTGGAAGCTACCTACTGCCTAGTCTTATTTCAAATTGGATGTAAAATTCCGATTGATTTTTTATTGAGTTACACTTGTGTTTCTCTGTATGGAGAAGTGATATCATCATTCAGTTGCATGATACTGGGATTTTATGGCTTTATTGTCTATTATTGATCATTGAATTGGATGCCTTCGATGATTTATGCACGATAATATTCCTTGACCTTGTTCATTGAGTCTCTTATCTATAGCTATTCTATCAGAAGAATATATTTGATGTGTGTTAGCTCTTCTGATTCATCTGGCGTATCAGTCATCCTGCCTTCCGTTTTCTTTCTCTGTTGAACTAAGTTTAGGCACTTATTTATCCATTTTTTCATTAGAATATAGATCATATTCTGTCAGTTGACCTTGTCTCACATTGAACAATGATTCTCACAGAATAAGAAAGAAAGGAAGAAGGTGAGGGAGGTGGGGATTTTGAAGAAAGATCCTGACACTCTGAAGGAGCAGGTAGACAAGTTGGAAGCGATGAGTAAGTCCTTGATTCTCTGAAACTGATTTTATCTCAAGTCCTTTCGACTTTTATCTAATGTGAAGAATTCTGTAAATCTTAATTTATAGTAAACAAACATCCAGAACTCCATAAAACTAGTTTTGTGATTATTGAAACTGCTGCTCTGATTACCATGTGTATATGATGGTGTGATACTTTCCATTTTTCCGTGCTTCAAAGAGTCATAGGTGGAAAAGTGTGATATACAATTTGGTTGCCAGATATTTAGGGGATGACATAGTTTTTCAGCAGAATTACTCTCAGATGTATTGACCAGGTTTGGTTTGGAAATTTCCAAACTAGGTCTTGTATACTTTTATATGGATGATCGAATGTAGTTTCTTATTCTGGTGAAGTTTGTAATGAGGATATTTTTTTAAAAAAATTAAAGTTGTTTCGCAACCTATTTTGCAGCGATAAGGACATTTTGGTACATGGGGAATGTTGTTTAGACTTCAAACAGTTGTTTGACTTTGTAGGTTATTGTTCTTTGGGTTGGGAAGAATGTCTAGAGCTGATGTCAGCACACTCCACAGCTTACATCTATGGTTAGTTTTAACCTGCAGTTTATATTTGTCATCATTTCATAGCTTTGCGCAACCTGATTCATGGCTTTGCGCAGCCTGATTCATGTTGGTATGTATGTTGAGATATTAGCAGGTGAATCAATGTTGTTTGTTTTGATTTTTCTTTTTAAATTGGAGTTTGAGAAGTAAAATTTGTTATCCACAAGGAATCCGTAATATTACATTTGACCATTCTTTTCTGTTGAGTATGATTACTACAAGCCAGATATGAATAAACAAATCTCACATTGGGGGAGGACGCAGTGATAATTGTTTCCTAGGTTATATTACCATTCTTAAGGATATACAATGTCAGCCTCATTTCAGATTGCTGCAACATGATTGAAAGAAATATATAAGCTTATATATTTTGTATCTGTAAGTACATCAACTGATCTTTTGACTAATAGCAAGGGATTCTGTAATGCTATGTGCCAAACTTGTAAGTAAGTGAAAGTTGGGGAGTTAAAGATGTTAAGAATATTTTAGAAGATGTAGAGTGACATGGCTAGTACCATTTTCTCTGTCCTAATTTAGGTGCACATTAGCGTAATATATGTTAATGGTCCATGTTAGCTCGAGTAATTTGTGATATTATTATGAACAAAATGAATTAGAACGCTGGTTTGTCCATTCTTTAGCTCTCAAGCTTTCTTTTCGATCTATGTTGACATTTTTCTTCCTAAAACCCCTAATCTCCATAAAACCCTAACTCCATTTTTGCACTGTTTGAGCTCAGACTAGGTTTGAGCTTGACAGATCCACTAGTTTGCACACTAAGTCTTACTTCTTTGTCAGAATGAATTGATAATGCCCTCAAGCTATAAACACTAAGTAAAATAATCTGCTTTAATTAACATAATGGAGATTATAGACTATTTATAGTACTTGAGAAACCCTAATTCTTTTAGGACAAGTAACAATAAAATCCAGTTACCTAAACTAGCCAACCTAAACATATTATAAAGTTACCTAAATAAGTAGACTCCTAATATACTAAAATTACATAAAAGAAACATATTTTCATCCTAGTTATAGAATTTTTCAATCAATGTAAATTTCTATTTGTCTTGGGTTTGCGCATCCTGAATTACATGGACCATTGCATTATGATTATGGGTCAAAAAAATTGTGTTATTCCATATAATTTTGTGGATTGTCCTCCTTAATTTGGTGTATCATTGCTTATGTGTCAAGTTCCCAAGTAAATCAATCGACCAGAAGTGCCAACATGGGTCAAACCGAATTACACGAGCAGTATAGACAGCATAAAGGAGAAAAAGAGACCCACCTATGCCTCAAACTAAAAGTCCTGTTTGTTTAGGAGTTTTGGAATATGAAGCTGAGTAAAAACGAGTAGTAGTGTAGTGTGTACACATGCCCTTGTCAGTCAGTGCTACTCCATATCTGATTCCTTGGCTTGGAATTTTTCTCCTTGTCTACTTGATTTCTTTAATCTTTCAATGATTTTGCACTCTCCTCCTCCTAACCCTTTTTTTGCCCTTGATACAGGTTCCCGCATCTGTATGTGTGAGGAGAGAGTCTGTTGTGCCAAAGGCAAAACCAAAGCCATCCCTATCATCTGTGGCAGCAACCAACCTGCCAACAGCAGCTCCAACTGTTGTGAAACAAGAATCAGTAAACTCCTCATCAGCACCGAGGCCACAGAGTATCGATGACATATATGGCATTTTTGGAGGATATGAAAAAAAGCTCTTGGTGCTCTTGATAGTTGAGAAGATTAAGCCAATGAAGAGGTGATTGGAAAGACTTGCTGCGAAGATCATGCGGTGGGTTTATGGACAGGGTACTATTCAGTTCTATTTTTGTGGCTTCATTCCTTGCTGATTTAGTTGCTAGTTGCTATCCATTGCTCTAGTCTGCGATTTTAAAGGAATTTCTTTCTTACCTTGTAAACAAAAAAGGAATTTCTATCTCTTGTACTTCAAATCTGATATCCGGCTGGAAAATTAGAAGCAAAGAAGGAAACAAAGCTGCAAAAGTAAGTTACAAAACAATTCATAATGGACACAATTAATCGCTCGATTTTGGAAATCTGGAGGCATTCTGGACTGCTAAGTAGATGTGTAATTGACATTATTTGTAAAATCCAAGTATACTTGCAGTATGAACGGATGAAGGAATTCTTTATAGAAGAACTCTTGAACTTGAATTTTAAAATGCTGGTTGTTCAAGTCGACTTACCAGAGGTAAAGTCTCAGAAAATCTAACTAGACCAACAATTCATAGTTGTAAGTGCAAATGGTCCTGAGATCGATGATGGATATTGCATCTTGAAATCGAGTAACATGATAAATTTCGCAAGTGGTTTTAGATTATTAATCACAATGTGAAAGAATTGAACTACGTTGGGAAGTTCCATAATGCACCCTTCTTGATTTTAACTTAATTTCTCGATATCATCACATCACGTGTTCCAAATTATAAAATATAAAATAGGACGGCTTGTACTGGAGAAGGCAGGTATAGACTGCAGTCTGCGGTATATTTGGCCCTTGTTTATCTTACTTTGGTACGGAAAGATACACACTTGCGAA